>CM039728.1:5661939-5815581 GCA_022539455.1 Dendrobium nobile | reverse complement strand
ACTCATTCAAAAATTTGTTAGGAGAAAGAGAAAAAAAAATAAAGATAGAGGCGGAGAAATAATAATTATTAAATCTATAATATTTGAATCATCAAAAAACATTAATGTTTTTGAAAAAAGAAGAATAAGAATAAAGAAAAGAATATCAAAACTAAGGAATGATAAAGTATAAGAATAAAAAGAATAAGGAAATATCAAAAACATGCAAAACTAAGTAGCACTATCTCAACAAAAGTGCCACCGAAACCCGTAGTGCCCTCTAAAGGAGAGTCAGTGCCACTACCGGACCACGCCTCACCTGACCTGAACCGGAGTAAAGTGGGAGTCACAGTAAAAAAAAGTTAGTACTGAAACATCGAACCACTACTTGAGGCCTGAACTTTTGCCGGACCACAACGTGACGCCCAGAGCTCTGCCGGAGTACCTCCCTACTACTACGGTCTTTCTGACCCCGATCTCCTGCCAACTATGATCTTTCTAACCTCAGTCTCATACATTCTACAGTCCTTACAACCTTCATCGCCTACTATGGTCCTTCTGACCTCCCTCGCTAGAAAACGCTCTTTCTGACCACCCCACTCTCCTGTCGACTATGGTCCTTCTGATCTCCGTCGCCCACTACGGTCCTTCTGACCTCACTTGCCATACAATGGTCTTTCTAACCCCAGCCTCCTGCCGACTACGGTCCTTCTGACTCCCTCATCCACTATGGTCAATTCTGACCCCCCTCTCTAGATAACGGTCATTCTGACCCGTCTCCCTGTCGACTACGTCCTTCTGACCTCCCTCGTCAGACAACAGTCTTTCTGACCCAGTCTCCTACCGACTACGGTCCTTCTGACCATCGTCACCTACTACGGTCATTCTGACCTTCGTCGCCTACTACGGTGACCTCCCTCGCCAAATATGGTCTTTCAAACCCCGATCTTCTATCGACTACAGTCCTTCCAATTTTCGTCTCCTATTACGGGTTTTCAAAACTTTTTCCTATCGATTATGGTATTGCCAACCAAATAAATATGTCTACGTTGATTATTGTGACTCCCACCATTATATGCGCTCTATATGATGTTCATTTGTGACATTAAGCCAAGGCCTTTCCCAAAGAAGGGTCTCATTTGTAATCAACTGTAAAGACTAGTAGATTCTTTCAAACTGGGTCAGGCCCTGTGGTTTTTCCCCTTTTCAAGGGTTTCCACGTAAAAACTCTGGTGTCTCTTATAAATGTTGCACCCTCTCTCTTTTCATCTGCTTGTGTGTTGGATTTTCGTATAACACTAAAATGTTAAACTATATAACTTTCTACGGTTCTACCGCCATGAATATTCCATGACGCAACAAATTTTTTTTTTTCATGACGCAACAATTAATAATTTATATATATATATATATATATATATATATATATATATATATATATTATATATACATATTTCTAAGATAAATTTCAAAATTCTATTAAATCCAACTCGAGACATCACTTGGCTCGAGGGTGGACCGCACTGGGCTTGAGGCAAGAACACGGTTACGCATGTGACTCCTTGTGCATATGCGGGACTCGGTCGGATGGCGCGGAGGCAGACGACTCGCTCGGTCGCTGAAGGCGAACAACGTGGAAGGCGGATCGGACTGCCAAGGACCGCAAGCCGACTCAAACTTATTTACGGTGGGACTAATTCAAATTCGAGCCTCACTTTTAAGTTTGTCGAGCTCGAGCTCAAATTCAGAGGGCTTTCCAACTGAAAGAGCCCGAACTCGGCATATAATTACAACTCACCCTCCTCTGCTCCCAAACATCATACTCAAATCCGATTCGATTATACTAATCACAGATACTTTCAGTTGGCTGTGCTGTGCAAGATATTCAGATCGGTCGCTTCTAGCCCAATTCCTTCTTATCCACTCCTCAAAATTTGTCTCGTCTCGCTTTCTCTAAATAAAATAAAGATACCGTTTCCTTCCGTTCTCATCATAAATTACCAGAGACCAAGAGAAGGTTAGAATTTCTTTCATTTTCTTCATCTCCAGATAAACCTCTAGAAAACCCTTCTGGTCTTCCAAATGCTTCCATCTCTCGCATCTCCGCCGTCTCCATCGGCACATTTGTTTTTGGAGTCTGCTGCGGCGATGTCTTCGTACGCCGTCCGGCGAGGGCCGAGTGGGCGTTGTTGCAGGGCAGAGGGCAGAGGAGCAGCGCCTCAATCCCTAAGCTTGAGCCTTTCAGCCGGAGCAGGATCGACCGGAGGCTGAAGGACCCTCCCTTCTTGCAGAAGTCTGAGGACGAGCTCACTGGTTCACCTTTCGCTCACGAAATCATATTATTTTATTTATTCTTTTTGTGGTCTTTTTTCCTCTCTTTCTATGAAATGAATTCTGTCTTCCTTTCTTTGTTTTTTCTGTCTTTACTAATCCTTGAGATGTTAAATATTTTAAATTGATTGGCTGAATAGATTATATAAATCTAATAAAATTTTCTGAAACTTTTTTGGATGCAAGTTTACGGATTTCAGGGACGTTGAATGTTTGATGATGCAAATTTGGATGCCAGATCTTGTAAATTGTAGGTAAAAATAATTATAAATGGCGACGTAATACTACCATTAAACGTATGATTTGTGCAATCGGTTTTATTTTGAGACTATTGAAATGATTTATTGAGGAGGAAAATTCTTGTAAGGAACCACTAGCGTTGATAAAGACACCTGGAGGGGTTTGCTAGTGAGGAGAAAAAATACAGAGGAGATTGTAAAAAATACAGAGGAGATCCCATAAACCACTATGAGCAGTGTTGGTGAGAGATGAGTTAAACATCACAATGACGACAAAGAAGAAAGTAAAAGCAGCAGAAAAATAAATGACATCAGGATTCAATGTGAAAAACTCAAAATATGGAAAAAAAATCAAGAAATCCACTATGAAAATAGGGAGAAATAAGTACATATCTCACCTATGCCGTTTTCAATGTCTACATACTCAAAATACAAGAGAAAGCCAAGTAAAATATCTACAAGGGACACAACCCTTCAGAAAAATGAGAAAGAAAACCGTCGAGTCCGTCTCATGGCGCTGCGGTGCCAGTTTGGGGTGCTGTGGCGTTCATTCCTTTGTATTGCACGTTGTTGTGCCGTATCTTTATGTTGTTTATGGCGCTCGGGAACATAGCGCTGGCGCGTCAGGAACACAACATTGTATTGGGGTGCTCCGGTACACAGCGCTGGGGTGTTGCATTGCACGGGGAAAATTTTTTTTTTATGGGTTCAAAGCACCCGAACCCAAGCAAGGGATAAACCCACCTCACAAACCCCATCGTACACGACAAACTTTGAGGTATGAAACAATAGAATAATTAGATTGATCAACATAATTAGATTCCACACATAACAAGCAAATTTCAATAATTTATGATTTATGGCTGAAATCGTGAACCCAATGAACCCACTTAAGATCATTTGGCTTGGCTTGACCTAAATCCCGCCAAAATGAAGGCTGAATCCATAAACAATAATCATTGGCAAGTTTTAGATTTCTGATAGGGAAAGAAGTGATTTTTAGGTTTTTAATATGCTTATTCTGATCAAGAGCTATGTTTTCTGTTTCAGTTTTGATATATTTGTTGGCAAAACCTACATATGAATTGCCTCTGAAAGCTTTAATAGGTCCATGAATTATTTCTGTAGTTTTGAATTGCCTCTCAAATGTTTTAATAGATCTATGAATTATTTCTGTAGTTTCTTTATTGCGTATCTAAATAATTATGGATTTTGTAGGAGGTGAGGTTTGAATAATGGTGGTCTTTTAAGATTCTTTCCAATAATGTGTTTAACGTTTTTTTTTCATGTTCCTTACGAACTTAGGTAATTTGTTTAATTTTCTTCTATTTTGTGTAGGGAGAAGGAGGATCTACATATGATATTTATTGATTAAGAGAAAGCTTATGATAATGTTTCAAGAGAAGTGCTATGGAGAGTTTTAGAAAATAAAGTGGTTAATAATGCTTATACTCAAGTCATTAAGGATGTATATGCAAGAGCTATTACTTGTGTACAAACACAAGGAGATTAGACCAAGTATTATCCTATTTCAGTTGGATTACATCAATGTTCAGCTTTGAGCCCCAATAGTTTTTCTCTAGTCATGGATGTTCTTATTAGACATTTGCAGGAGGATGTACTCTGGTGTATGCTTTTTGTTGATGATATTTTTCTTTTTGATAAGACTAGAGATGGAGTTGAAGGTAAACTTGAATTATGGAGGTCAACTTTAGAGTCTAAAGATGTTCGTGTGAGTAGATCTCAAACCGAATACATGGAGTATAATTTTAGTAGTAATAGATTTAATGAGGGATTGTGACTTTATCCGATCAAGTCACTAATAAGAGTATACGTTTTAGATATCTCGAGTCTATTATCCAGAGTGATGATGAAATAGATGGGGATATTATTAGTACAATTCAAGTTAGATAATTGAAGTGGAGGAATGCATCGGGTCTGTTGTGGGATATAAAAGTACTTTTCTTAAACTTAAGGGAAAATTCTATAAGATGGTCGTGAAACATGTAATGCTTTATGGTGCAGAATGTTAGCCATTAAAAGAGAAGCATACAATTAAGTTAAGTGTTGTAGACATGAGAATGCTGAGGTGGATCGGTGGCTTTACCCTTAGAGATAGAATGTGAAATGAGCATATACGTGAAAAGGTTGGATTAGCTCTAGTGATAGATAAGATTTGAGAGAGTCGCTTTAGATGGTTTGGTCATATAAAACATTAGCCTGATGATGGTCTGGTTAGGAGAGTATATGTATTAGATTTGGCCTATGTTAAGAGAGGTAGAGGTAGACCTAAAAAGACTTGTTTAAAAAAAATATTGGAAATGACATCTTTTTATTAGATCTTAATGAGAAATTGACTCTTAATATGACACAATGGAGAAAAAAGATTCATTTAGCCGACCCAACGTAGTGAGATAAAAGTGATGTTGTTGTTGTTATTTATTCTTCTTCATTTCTGGGGCATTCTTCCTTGCCCTAGAACTAATGTGCGTGTGTTTGTGTTATTTTTTTGAAAATTTGGTGAAAACAAGAAATAGCAACAAGCAATAGCTAATCCTTGAAGGGATTAGATGGTTAATAATCCCAGAATCTTGGAGAAATGATCAGAATATTATTCTAAGGGTGCATTTTGTTGCCTGTAAGTAGAGAACTTGTTGTCAAGATGGGCCTTGCCTTGAAATCACCACATTTATTTTGAAGTTAATGTTATGTATAAAAAATTTATATTGCACCCATCTAATAATAAATTTAATGATTTTCAAATTTATCCTAATCAAAATTTTGAATATGATATCATTACATAATTTATTTCCTTTGCAAAATTGTAAAATTTACTAGAGTCTATCTTTCAATTAGATATATTTCAAATTTGGATGCTTTTAAATTCTATAAATTTCTACAAATGTAATGGCTACTCCAAACACAAAATCCATAAAATTAAAACACAATTTGGTTGAATTGATGAATTCGATCATCTTTAACCAAAATAATGAGTAATTTTAACCTTCAATTAAATGTGTGGAATTGATCTTAAACTTATAATATTTTTAAAAATTTGTCTCCTTTAAAACTTTATTTGCATCCAACGGATTGAAGCCTAATCCCATAGCTTCTTTCAACCAAACAGCTCGAAAAGAAGAAATTTCTTTCACTGTTGAATTTGATCATCTTTCTGTCTTCATTGTGTAGTTATATTCTGAAACCTTCTATTTTTCTGAATGTTCATCTTCTTATCTAAATTGTAGTCACCCATTTTCTGCAAACTTTTTCCATTTCCAGTTTACTGCTCAACTCTTGAGGGGGACAAAGCCTACAGCTGCTGGATGGCTTACTTTGAACTGAAAGATCTTCAAGTATGTTTCATATGAAGGCTTCATTTGGTACGGCTTTTCTCTTGCTTTCTAAAATAGCTTTCTAGTACAAAAATGTCTTGAATTTGAATTTTTTTGTACTAAAAAACTGTTTTAGAAAACAGTACGAAAGTTACCCCAAACGAAGCCGAAATCTCTCAGTCATGATAACAGTGCTATTTTGTAATTTTTAAACTCTATTTGAATAAGCACAGGAGGAAATGCCAAGAGAGCAAGTGGAGAAGTTTGTAAGGCAGGCTGGGGGCGTAAAATCTCTTATTGGCTGCTTGCATGGGCTAACTGCAATGCTAAAGAAGGATTCTAAAGACCAGAAAAAATATGTTGCAGGAAACTCTAAGGCAGAGAAGAAAGAAACAGCCTTCCATGTACCAGATGGGATCCCCAAGACTAAGCAGGAGCTGGAGGAAGAAGAGAATGGGAAAATGGCAGATTCATCGTTCACAAGGCTTCTAAGGAGCATGGCAAGGGCACCTGCTTGGTATTCTTGAGCTCCAGATCATGAAACTGGTTGAATTTGTGTTTCAGAGAGGAACTATTAAAGCTTTGTTGTAAATAGGAATGATAAGGCTCTTACTTGTTGGTTGGTTGGTTTGTGCTATAAAAATGGCTTTTGTGAGTGGAGATGGAGGGGTAAGTGTGAGCAATGTTGATGGTGGTTGATATTTTTCAAATGATGTGGAACTATAGATCTTGGTCTCCCCTTGCTTTTGTCTCCCTCACATTTTCTATATTGTTAGATTAAAGTTTTGTTTGAGATAACTTTTTTTATTAATTTTTAAAAAATTCTTTTAGAAAGCAATCAGAAAGCTGCCCCAAAGAAGGCTTCGTTTGGGACAATTTTTTTGCTACTTTATATTTCTGCTTTTTAGTATAAAAATTTTCAATTTAAGAAAATTTTGTACTAAAAAGTTGTTTTTAGAAAGCATCAAAGAAGCTGTCTCAAACAAAGCCTAAGTCTTCATCGAAACAAGTAAAGGATGCAAACAATTATAGGATTTTATTAAATCTTAGTGTGAGCACAACAATTTATATGATTCTGAGTTCTTAAAAACTCTACATCCATAAGACAACCTCGATTGTAATTCTTATATTAATCTTTGTGAATGACATATACAAATTATCTTAATTAGAAAAATTAAGAATGAAACTTTTCAATATGAAAGCAAACAAAAAACTCTAAACCATAATTTGCAAATCTTTTTTTCAAAGACCTTTAGAAAGAAAGATATATCTATGATTCAAACTTATAGTCAACATTGCAAAGATATAGAACTTACAGAGAACTTAGAACAAGAAAAATCGAATTGACCAAGCAAATCAGTCATGTCGATTTCTTCTTCTTCCTTGAAACAAACCCTAGAAAGAGAGAAGAAAGTTCTTCTCTATTTCAACATAAAATTTATCTTCTCTTTCAATCTAGAAACAAGAGCCCGCAAGAACAAGCCCTCGGTTCTTCTCTCCAACCTAATTCCCTTCAGTCCAATCCTCCAACCGAGCCCCTTATAATGGATAATTTGTGCATGTTGCTCTTATAGAAAGCAAGAAAGAATCCCTTGTTGCAATGATCTCCTCATTTCTTCCTCCACTTTGGTACATCTCAAGATGGTTTGATAATGGCCGCATTTAAATTTATAATTTTAGGTTTCATTTTGAATGATCTTTTTACTGCTTCTTAAAATAATTTTTTAGTATGAAAATTTTAATTCTTGAATTAAAAAGCTGCTTAAAGGCTTTGTTCGGGACGGCTTTCTTCATCCTTCTCAAAGCGGCTTTTCAAAAATTTAATTTTTTTACCTAGAAAATCGCTTTAAGAAGCAGGAAGAAAACTGTCCAAACAAAATCTTTGTTGCAGTCCATAAATTTTGGCTTTATTGGTTGAGACTGTTAAGCATTTTCTTCATTATAAAATTGTGAGTGCGGTTTGAAAAATAAAACAGTAAAAAATTATCCCAAATAAAATCTAATCTTATGACAGAGGAGTTATGATATTCTTTTATAGTATTAAAAAGAACCATTAGTCAAAGAAGCAAACTGATAGTTATGAAGTTGGTTGCCATCATTTTTTGTTTGTGGAGGCCCTATCCTTAGCTTTTTATGCCATATTTTTCTTTGGCTATTTTTTTTGGTTCAAGGTGGTACTTTTTGTATCAGGCTTTATTTTGTTATCAATAAAACATTTTTGTTTCTAAATGAGCTCTAACATTATATGATTAGACACTACATTTAATATTTCAGAAAAATGTTCATTACCGGCGAATATTTTGACGATTTTCAGCAAACTTTCAATGAAACATTTCTAATAGATTTCCGACATATTTTAAAAAGAGGAAATTTTTTAGGTTTAAGCTTCATTAATAGCATAATTATGTAATTAAGCACGCATAAAAAGTTTTAAAATTAGGCATAATCGCTCGTTCAACGGGGGATTATACATGCATGTGTAAATATCCCATTAAACGAGCGATTAGCAATGCGATTATGAATTGCCTGTTAGAAGTTCGATTTGGTTTTATCCCGAATTTTTTTGAAATGGGCGCGGGGCGCCTGATGCCCTAGCTTCTCCTTTCTGCATTCATCTCTCCTGATCCCAACCGACCGGCTTCGCCTCTTCATCGCGTGAAGACAAGTTTGTATGGTATTTTCTTTATTTTTTTATTAATTTTCTAAGAGGAAGTTTAGATATTCAAAAAATAGACTCAAAATACAATAATGATAAGAAAAACTTGAGAAAAATAGGAGTTTTATGAGAGAGAAAAATAAGGTTAGCTATATCAGAGAGAAGTATAGAGATTTTAATTGATTTTGATGGGAAAGAGGATCATCCACACTTTCAAAGAATTTTCCTTTTAAGGATTCAATACGGATTACTTGATAGAGTATTTTGAGCAATTTAATTAAAACAATTGAAAGACCACTCTAAAATTTTATAAGCATGGGATATTTTAAATCATTTTTATCATGACTTCATAAATTATCTAAATCATTCCGAAAAATATTATAGACAAAATAGTTAACCTTCTTTAGATTAATTGAATTTAACGATTATCTCGATGAAACGAATTTAGCATTATCATTATTTTGTACATCTAGGTATTCAAAATGAGTGTGCGACCACCCTCTTTTATGTTGTTATACGAATATGGACAGTTATCATTAGATGATAATTTTTCGCATATATATACTGGTGGTAATTGTCGCCCGTTATAAGTTCCATTTAAGTCAACTTCGAAGCAGTTAAATGATAGGGATGTTAGAGCGCTAAAGTGTGTTGCAGGTCATATGATACGATGTGTTGTTGCAGGAGAAGTTATATCAACGAATAATGACTACAACAATAAAAAAAAATGTTAACTAATTTTTTGATAGGGTTGTTAGTCTAAAAATTTACCCTTTTAAATTTTTTTGAAAAATAATTATATATTTATAATTAAAAAATTAGCTAATTAACTAACTAACTAATTTAAATAAACTAATAATATTAACTAATTTAAATTAAATAATTTAAATAAACTAATAATATTAACTAGTTTAAATTAACTAATCCAAATTAATTAATTTAAATTATTATTTTTAATATTATATTTGTTATAATTTAAATAAAAAATAGTAATAATATTAATAAATTTTGCTTCGTGCTCGAGTGGATGGGCGCTGGATATCCTCCGGAAAGAGTAGAGTTCAAAACCTCACACAGTCATGGGCAATGGGCTGACTTGGGCGGGTGGTAGCAGTCGTACAGAATTTGATCAAAGGAGAATAAGTTTTGCTTGAAATTTTTTTAATTTTTATGGTGGCAATTTCCACTGAAAATTAGCTGAAAATGTTTCCCGCTGTTATTTTTGCGAGTGTTTTTTCTACAATTTCTTTTACATGTGAAAATTTTTCCATCAAAAAGTCATCGAAAATATATTATTCCGGCGGAAGTTGGCTGGAGAAATCCGCCGAAAATCAGCCATTTTCTTTTGGTGATTCACCTCAATCTATTCTTTATGTCCTTAAAATTTCTAAAATGATTACACTTATCATTCTTCAGCTTATCCAAACGCAGCTGGAAGAATAGCCGTCTCGTTTTTGTTGGTTCCCAGATTTGCTTAACATAGAAGCACTCTTAAAATAATCCCCCTTGAAAGTTTATAATCAGTAACTCTTACTTAAGTTAGAAGCAAGCATTAATAAGCTCTAATTCTATATATGATTAAGGACCATTACTTAGTATTATTTATGGGTGATTTTCAACATTAAAAATAGCTATTAATGGAAGACTATGTCAGCTATGACCTCATATGCAATGACTGAGCCATAATTTAAGATCACCTGAATGATATTCTATGTGCTTAGTTTTTTTTTTTTTATTGCTGTTTAGACATCACAGCTAGTAAAGATTATTACGTGCGGAGTTCGGATCGTGTGCATAGCAAAAACACAATGACGAACAGTAACTGCCCTTTTTATTGTGTGCACTCACAAAAATTGGACGGTACTCCCGTCTAGACTTCGCACGTAATAATCTCTTCAGAGCTGGGGGTGCAAGTGAGTGGAACAGGTTTGAGCTTGACTTGTTAACGAGCTCACGAGCTAAGCTTATTGAGTTTTGAGCTCAAGCTCAAGTAAAATTTCGAGCTTGTTGGATTATCGAGCCATTAAATTCTGCCTTATGTTAGCTATTCTTTACATTAACGTTAATGATTTAGGCTTCGTTTGGAACAACTTTCTTACTATTTTTTTATAGTAGCTTTTAAGTATAAAATTTTCTAGAATTAAAAAAATTTCAATAAAAAGTTATTTAAAAAAAAAATTGTGCGAAATGAAACCTTAATTCTTCTGTTTCATCAATTTGATTGTTTATTTCTAATTTATCTAATCATGAAATGGAGAAATTATTCTGTGTAGAGTCCGGACTGGAAGAACCGTCCGAACATGTGAGTGTACACAATGTATACACTGATTTGATACATACCATGTACAAATATGTACATACTCACATATCCGAACGATTCTTCACGTCCGAACTCATCACAGAATAATTTCTCCGGGAAAGATTCAACACTCTTCGGTAGCTTATCTCCTTGAATAAAATAATAGGTAGACAAGTCAAGTAATTCGATTGAGGGGTGCTTATTTGAAGGAGCATTCAGTGTGAAGAAAAATTTCTATTGTTTGATTGGATGAGAATCAAATGTATTTGTTTATTTCTGTTAACTTTAAAACAACCAAAATTAAGGAAATACATTTCGGTTGACTCAACAAATAAAAAATATGATTAAGGTTTTATTTTCGATGACTTTCATATTGTTTCTTAAAGTAACTTTTTAGTAAAATATTTAAATTTTCATACTAAAAAATTATTTTAAAAAATAATAAAAAAAATTTCCTAGCGAAGCTTAAGACTTTATTTGGGACAACTTTCTTACTGCTTTCTAAAGGAGCTTTCTGGTAATAATTTTGAACATTTTCAAAATTATTTGATTTATATTTTGAATATTTAGGCTAATTAAAGCTTTGTTTGAAACGATTTTCTTACTACTTAAAGTTTCTTTTAAATCTGAGCAATAAGAAAGCCGTTTCAAATGAAGCATAAGGTTTCGTTTGGAACGGCTTTCTTATTTCTTCTTTAAACAATTTTTTAAGTAAAATTTTTTAATAAAAATATTTTAAGAAGCAGTAAGAAAGTCATCCCAAACGAAGTTAAAGATAAACTCACACATCGCATCACATTTACAAGATTTTAATTCAAGACATCTTGACTAAGAAAAAATTATGACGTGCGGTCATCAGATGTCATCTGAAGGCCAATATGACGTACTACGTCACCAATATGATATATAGGATTACTTTATAGCACTATTTATCCGATGAAGTAGCGCATTCTGATTGGCTTTGAACGGGTATGTGACTGCATGAAATAATCTCTAAAGTTTTCAATCAAATACATCAAGCTCAGCTTACTAACATCAATTCTCTCAAAAAATAAAAAGAACAATATTGTGACGTAAGCGCTTGCATCAGCAATGTTCGCTTTTTCCCCACGTGCTCCAAATTAGAAACGTCTGATTAAATTATTTTATATTTATTTTTTGGGTAGCTGAGGGCACGTTAATACTAAAATATTTATACGGTGGATCGAAGTCTAGTGACCGTTAACATATATATATATATATATTATTATATATATATATATATATATTATATATATATATATATATATATATATATATATATATATATTAAAATTTATAACAAAAAATTTCTATAAAATATTAACTTATGAAAAATTTAATCTTTTTTCTAATACATATTTTCATATTTTGTAATTACATATACAAAAACAATAATAAGACTTTATCGCAATACGTGTAGTCAGCTACATAAATCTTTTTTCTATATTGTGTCATGCGTCAAATTCTCATTTAATTCTAATAAAGAATGATCATTTCTAATATTTTCTAACCAAGTTTTTTTAGGTCTGCATCTATCTTTTATAACATAGGCCAAATCTAACTCATTTGCTCTTCTAACAAGGTCATCATAAGGAGAAGTTATTGTGTGCGGAATCCGAACGTGTTCGGAGGCGAATCTAGGCATGCCACGTCATCGGGCACAGTGCATACGGTGATGTGGCGCATTCGGGTTTATCTCGGAATGCATTCAGATTACGCACACAATAATTTATTCGTCAAAAGGCTGAAATTTTATGTGACCAAATCATCTAAAGCAACTCTCTTTAATATTATCTTCCATTGGAGCTACTCCAATACCTCATCTTGAATCTTATCTATAAGAGTAAACCAACTCATCAATTAATGAGCAAAAAAAATGTTCTGCGTGGCATTCAATTTAAATGATGTGACAAATAGCTCATTAATATATATATAATTACAAAAAACCCAAACCGATCGGGATTCTCTCAGCCAAATCCTAGAACAATTATTACGTCCTCGCAAATTCCCGCCAAATATCGAGTTGTACCGAGCAAACACCGAGCAATATCAAATAATAACGAGGAATAACATCATGTGAAGACCCAATACCGAGTTATTTCGAGCTATCTTGAGCAATACCGAGTAATACAAAAGTTGTACCGAGTTTTTCCTAGAAAAAACTCGGTACAACTCGGTATTTCTCGATATAGCTCGGTATAACTCGGTATTGGTCTTCAAAGAGCGGTATTCATCGTTATTATCAAATAATATCCAGTTGTACCGAGCAAATACCGAGTTTTTTTACGGAAATTTGACTCCGACCAGACGTTCCTCTATGTCCTTGCACCGGATGTAATAAAAGTTCCAAATCCTATGACCTTAATCATTTCATCGAAACTAATAAAACGGCAATACTGACGGCATTTTCGTAATATCAGACTACTAAAAGGTCAAATATTTGCTGAGTTCCCAGCCGCCTTATTATACTCTGTCGTCCCGTCAACCTTGAAGTCGTCTCTCCTCCTCCTCCTGAAGCTCCCCTCCCTCTGTTCCCCGAGCGAGAGGAGATCGGGAAGAGAAAGCTAAGCCTAACCCTAGCCCCTTCCCTCACCCTTCGCTTCCTCCATCTCCCTGAGCCCTCGCAAAACCACCTCTCCAGGCCTCGGCAACTCTCCCGATTCCTTCATCCCTTTGTTGTATTCAATCTCGCGTCAACGGTGATGGAATCGCTTTAAGTTCCAGGCACTCATCGTCCTCCTCCGCTCTCTCAGTGCATCCGATCTTCCTTGTGCTCTTCAAATTCGTACTTATGGCGATCCGCGTCACCATATCTTGCTCGGGCTATCTAGCCCAGAGCTTAACCTCTTCCGCCGGCTTCCGTTGCGGTAACTTTAGCCGCATCCACGAGGTTGCCGGGCGATCCCTCGCCCTATTTTCTACCCATCGACCTGATGCCGATGCGTACGACCCCGGCGGCCAGTCGTCGACTGGAAATTTGTCCAAGACACTGGTTTCTTGTTTTACGTCTTCTGTTTCTTGGTTCTCTCCACTCGCGAAGGCTCAGATCTCCGGTCTTAAAGAGTCCTTTAAACCTCCGGCGGCAGCGGCCGTCTCCGAGTTCTCGGCCTTCCCCAGCGGTGTTCCTGGGAAGGCTTCAGCTCCGCTTGCCAAGGAGTTGTTGAATCCTCTAGTGACTGCCGCTTCTAAGCTTTCAGTCTTCGCTGGTGATTGTCACCCCGAAGAGGGCTCTTGTGAATTCCCCCCTTTCGGGGGATCGCTGTCTGCCATGGTTTCTGGCTCGGGATCGGCTTCTGGTTTAGGGGATTTTTGTGTTTCGTCTTCGACGAGTTTTGCGTTCAAATCCTCCTCGTTGCTTCCCTTCTTGCAAGTGTGTAAGTGGCTCCCTTGCAGCGAGTACTTCCCTCGCTCAACCAAAAGTGCCCCGCCTGACAAAGGAGGAACTGCAGCTGTTGAGCTTAGTGCACTAGCTCATGAGTGTTTTGATTCCATGGCAGGAGGTGCGGGAAAGAATGGGGATATAAATCCTGAAACAAATGCCCCGGTTGTTCCTGGTTATGTGAAGAATCTTTCTTGTGGCTCCATGGGGAATGCGAAGAATGTGGTTGGCATTCCTAAAACGAAGGATTTGGCTGAGGGTGATGCAATGAAGCTTCCTTGTGAGAATGATCGCTGGTTGTCACGGTGGATGAGCTCCTGCTCTGATGACGCGAAGGCTGTCTTTGCTGCTGTGACCGTTCCTTTGCTATATGGCTCTCGTTTGGCTGAACCAAGATCAATTCCTTCAATGTCTATGTATCCAACCTTCGAAGTTGGAGACCGGATATTGGCGGAAAAGGTGAGCAATGAGAAGATTTGATCGTTTTAAATTTTATCAATGAGGCCCTGTTTGGATTTTGTTATTCTTAGCAGAGAAAATTGTGAGTTATCCTAAATTTGATTTGATCCATTAATTATATAATTCATTCATAACTGAGAAATTGGTCTTTAACTTTTATATCTTTTTATAGAGACTTTCTTTTTGGATTGCAGGTTTCTTATATTTTCAAGGAACCAGAAATCACTGATATAGTTATCTTCAGGACTCCACCAGCTCTTTTGGTAAAGTTGATGTTTTTTTATGTATTTTTTCAATTTTATTTTTTTATCAATCTATTTGTATCTTTACTAACTTATTATTGAAACTTCAAATATTTTTTCTTTTGTAGGAATGTGGTTACAGTCCTCGTGATGTCTTCGTCAAAAGAGTTGTTGCCAAGGGTGGTGATGTTGTTGAGGTAGACTTACTGATAATTCCAGTGACTTTGATCTCTCTTTACTGCATTGAAAACTTGCAGTTCATTCTCTTAAATTTAGGTAGCAAGAAAATGCTAATACTTCTATGGCTTCACAGGTTGTTGATGGGAAGTTGTTGGTGAATGGTGTTATTCAGGAGGAAGATTTCATCTTAGAACCACTGGAATATGAAATGAGTCCTGTGGTATGGATACTTTCTTTTCTATTAGTATTTTTTATTCTTTTTAATCTTTTTTACTGTAGAGTTTTGTGTTAATTTGGATGGATAACATTTTTTCGATGCCTAGCATAGGTAGGGAAATATCTGAAATGCTTATACTGATTTGCATCCCATTTAATTTCCATAAATGATACATTTTTATAATATAAGAACTTCTAATAGGAATTTAAGTTCCAAATGGATCTTTTAGGGGTTGTTTGGTAGTACCCATGATTTGATTTCAGTAGGATTTCCTAAATCCTCTAAATCCAGATTTTGGAAATTCCGAGGGGCCTAAACCTTGAAAACTGTTTGGTAACATTCATGATAAATCCTATTAAATCTCGTGTGACTGTTTGGCTATAGAGCGGATTTAATGAACGGACTCTTCCTCTCGAGCAAATGGATTTCATATATCCATAAAAAATTTGGATTTCGAAAATTCCGAATTTAGCACGAAAAGATGGAATTTTCCGTCTACGACAGCTTTCATTTGCCGTGATATTTGGTTTTGCATTTTAGGCTGTTTGGCTGGATTTCCCTCTATTCCGGCCTAAATCCTGCTACCAAACAGCTCCTTAAACTAAAAGAAAAAGATGGTTCTTTTGAACTATTTCTCTCTCTCTCTCTCTCTCTCTATATATATATATATATTTTTTTTTCTTTTACTTAAAACTCTTTATTTTATTGCTTTATTGATTAGATATATCCTTATATTTCTTTTGCTGGCTTTGATTTTGCAGCTAGTGCCTGAAGGTTATGTTTTTGTTCTCGGGGATAACCGGAATAACAGCTTTGATTCCCACAACTGGTTAGTTCTGAAATCAATCTGTGAGATTTCTTTTCTTGCATTCATGATCTTGTTCATGGATCAGCTCTACTGCTTCAAATCTGGGCATTTATAATCTCTGTTCATCTTATTATATGGGCAATATGGACTAATTTTTACTGTTCCATGCGCTTTCAGGGGTCCAGTTCCTGTGAAAAATATACTGGGAAGGTCTGTTCTACGCTACTGGCCACCTTCCAGAATATCAGGCACCATCTATGAGCCTCATTCTCTGCATGATATGGTGCTTGCCTCTTGACAAAGCAACTTCCACCAAAGCTGATTTTTTCTTAACAAGGTGGACCACTGGGCCTTCACAATTTTCTGCTCATTTGAATAATTTGTTAAATTGTTATTATTTTTTTTGTACTGGGATTTTTTTGCTGCGATTAGGCTTTCCTGGTTACTTAATTATCAAGTGAACATGCTTTCTGTAAACCATTGTTTATGGGTTGTTGGTCATCTGGAATTGTAAACTTTGTTTCAGGCTTCTCTTTTGGAAGCAATTAAAGGAATTGTTTTTAACTGATTAAAGTTCAATCTTTCATAATGGATTCTGAATTGTATAGCAAAATTGTGCTTCTGAGTTTTTCTGAGATGTTCTACACCTTGTTGCTTAGTGTTTCATGCTTAAGCTTCCATTCCTGAAATGTAGATTAGTGTGGGAGTATTATGGTACGTGCGGAGTTCAGATCGAAGCTGTGTCCGATTTTTTTGAGTGTGCGCAGTAAAAGCGTTTAACTGAGATTTTATTGCGCACACTCACAAAAACTGGACGATTCTCCTGTTCGGACTCCGCGCTTAATAATCTCTTCTCTTGAAGAGTGTTTGCATACTTTTAAGCTACCATATATCATGTGCACTAAGGGCATCTTCAATCAAACTTCATTTCTAACATTGAAAAAGAATATTTTGTTTATATTTTTTCATGTGTTCAACCAAAAACTTCATTTCTAACACTGAAAAAGAATATTTTGTGTATATTTTTTTATGTTCAACCAAAAACTTCATTTCTAACACTAAAAGAATGGCTTTCTGCGAATAGGGCGGCTTCAATATTGACGTCATATGGTTAATAGATAAGATAAAATGCAAAAATATGTTTCAATTTGCCGTATGTGAGAATTACAAACAGACAAATATCAGTTCTATGATGTGTTTGATCTGATATCCAAAATAAATAATTAAATAGAAAAGATTTCTGTGAATTAAATTGCTTCAGATCATTTGGCTCTGTTTTTTTTTTTTTTTTTTGGCGAACCAATTTTGCCAAAAGCGGAGGTCCTCTCGCGTATCTCCATAACTGAGGAATTAGAGCACTAATGTTGACAAAATAGACTGGTGCAATGTTATACTGTTAAAAAGCCTAAGGTTTTATTTGGAATGGAATTTTAAAATAATTTTTTAACATAAAAATTTTAATTTTTTATTTGAAAGTTATTTTTTATAAATTTGATTAAATACAAATTAATTATTAATTTAAAGATAATAATATCATCTTAATTTATATTAGTTTTAAATTAAAATTTTACATATATATTTATATTTATATATTTTTTGAAGTTAAACAGGAAAATTTTTTAAATTTAGTAAAAAATTAATTTAATCATATAATCAAAGTTAATTAATTATATTTAAATTTAATTTAGTATATATAAATTAATACGGAATTCTGATTTCTATATTCATGAATATAAAAATTTGATTACTGTATTCAAATTCCAAATCCCGTATTTGCTACTCTTAACATTTGTTGGATCTAACATATGTACTCTACTAATTGTGTCATCGAAAAACTAATATTTTATGTGACTAAACTATCTAAGGTGTCTCTCTCTAATCTTATATACTATTGGAACTACTCCAACCTTTAGCGTATAGACTTGTTTCACATTTCGTATGTAAGTGTAAAGACCCTCATCCATCTGATCATCCTCATCTTCACAACACTTAAATTTATGCTTATTTTTTTAATGGTCAATATTCTACGTTATCTGGCATTGGCACCACATATGCTATTGATATTTCATATACAAAAAAATGAGGAAAAAATAATTACAGCCATCCCAAACATACCCTTAGACAAATGCAAACATAATTTTGGATCCTCAAACATTTTTAGGATTTGATCACCGATCAGATCAGTGCAGACAAAAATTAAGAACCACACTTCAATATTCCATATGAAGAACTTTATTAGTCAAAATTACTGATTGTTATCACAATCAGCAAGGCTTATTTATCTTGTCAACATATTGTGATAGCAGCAGCTTCATCTAATTTTCGCTTTACTGCCATACTTGTTGCCATATAATGAATTTGAATTTGTTTCTATCAAACACAGAAATAAGCCAAAACAATCTCTCAACTCACAGGTATACAATATCAAAACAAGTGGCAGGCTTTAACATATGAATCATAAGCTAGACCTACACCAGCTACACTAAATCCAGAAGCTACTGCAATTAACAAAACATAAATTGTAGCTAGAAAATAGAAATATGGAATCATCTAGAAGTCAAGAACTGGTTTATCTAGAAGCCATATCCTGAAGGATCTGCATTCTGAACTATCCATGGATGCTCCAGAATTTTCTGCAGAGAGAGCCTCTTCGATGAATCCTTCACTAGAAGCTACAAGTATAAAGGAACATTTGGAAAAAAATAATAAAACGTTATTCCTTTGTAGTGTCCAGAAGAAAAGAAGATGATATCTTAACCTACCTTGGAGATTAAATCCTTTGCTTCTCGAGAAACAAAAGGTGAAGAAGGGAATACAACATCAACCTTAAGAATCCTGGTGTATCATAACGTTCAAGATTAAGACATACATATGGTAACAACTTAGGCTTCGTTTGAGACGGCTTTCTTACTGCTTCTTAAAGTAGCTTTCTAGTACAAAAATTTTAATTTAGAGAAAGCTGCTTTAAGAAGCAGTAAAAAAGCCGTCCCAAACGAATACTTAATATAATAGGAATTAAGTCGTACCTTCTGAAAGTATCGTATTTATCCTCAGCTTCAAATGGTGGGGCACCATAAAGAAACTCATAGCAAAGTATGCCTAGTGTCCAATTATCAACTGTTTGATCATGAGCCTTATTCTGCACCATTTCTGGAGCAAGGTAATCTATGGTGCCACACATAGTTTGTCTCTTTACATGCGCCTGTAGCTGTGCAGCCCATCCAAAGTCTGCTATTTTCAGTCGGCCCCGAAGAATGTGTCAACCAATGAGCATGCTTAAATAGGACTTGGGATTTATTAAAAAGAATAAGACATAGGCTTCGTTTGGGACGGCTTTCTTCCTGCTTCGTAAAACAACTTTCTAGTTCAAAAGTTAAAATTTTAGAACTAGAAAGCTTCTTTAAGAAACATGAAGAAAGTTATCCTAAACGAAGCCATAGGCAACTATTAAATAGTTGAAAATAGCTTGGCTTCATTGTGGAAGTAGTTTCATACATATCACTTTATTTCATGTTATTCGCATATCTAACATCTAAAACTTTGATATTACATTCCTACCACTCATATAAAATTTTAATATCAAATATTTTGCTCATATATTTCATTCTTACCACCCATACTGTCCTATAAACTATAATATTTCATTCCATGCACCCAAATTTGTTCTATGAGTGGTAAGCATATAATATTAAAAATTTATATGTTAAATATGTAAATAGCATGAAATAAAGTGGTATGTATGTAAATCCCCCATTTAATTTAATTTTATCGAGAAGGCTCCAAGTTTGAAGTTATTTTGTTGCCTTTCATTTTTTTCTTTGTTTTCTTAAATGATGCGAGGAATGCAATGGCATGACAAATGGCACCTCCCTAATCAAAATGAATGTAACTGTGTGAATATGCTCGCATGCAACTATATGAAATAATGCGTTGGTCTGAGGGAAAATCATCATTAACTTAGGCTTAAGAAAGATGGTTATAAATAAATTTCTCCCCTACATACTTCTCAAATGAATTTCGACAGATGAAGGACCATTAGAACATTTGGCATAATACTCCAACTTGTAATATAAAATGAATCTAATAGTTCTGCTTAGTCAATGATTCATAGGAGCAACAAAAAATCAAGACTCATGACGTCAAACAAATAATGCACTTCCACGAATAACATATCACAATCAATAACTTTGATCTTGGCGAGAGAAAATAAAATCAGGCTTTCAATGCGACAATAAGAACATTCTGACTCAGGCTACGTTTACGATAAGGCTATAATCATTTCATGGAAAACAATAAGCATATCATTTCTCTCGTTTGTCCAGTCGAAACAAAGCTAGTCTAGCTTAATAACAAGAGTTTCTTGAAAGGTGATATGTTGGCTTCGTTTAGGATGATTTTTTTTTTTTTGCTTCTTAAAACTGTTTTCTAGTTTAAAAATTAAAAATTTTATACTATAAAGCTGCTTTAAGAAGGATTAAGAATGCCACCCCAAATGAAGCCTTAGTCAACATCAAATTTTTTTGCCAATGTAAAAATAAAAGTTAATGATACCATGACCAAGAGTGAAATTAAACTCTTGCAATGCAAAATAACAAGAACTAAAACATAATTTTCTACAAGGGTAAGTTAACCTTCACAATCTCGATATAAGGAATACATGATTTTCTATTACCTACCTACTTCTACTTCATCTCCTATATAACGAAGAGTTTAATGGTCTTTATAGTATAATCCCAAGTGCGCTAAGTTTGAATTCCATCAACTTATCCTAGATGCAAATTGCACAAATCTACGAAGTAACATAAAGCTTTGCAAAATAAAAAAATCCCAATGGGATCAAATATGAGAGGACAAACAACCACCTGCATCATGCGACCATATGATGTATGAGCCTCTTTTTTAAGTGGACTAATTTTTAGAAGATGATAATCACTATTATCAAATTGTTCAATATTATAAGACTCAATATCACCTGAATGCTCGCATCATACAAAACAATAGCTTAGCAAAAACAAATAGCTGCAAAATATGCAATCTTATGGCTATTCTATAGCAAGAGGTTTTAACATTCAACAAAATTTTTAAATCACCATATTTATCTAGAATCAAACACTGTTGAGTGGAGACATATTTTTAAGAGAGTTGAAAAACTACTTTCTCTTAAGGCCAATTTGTTTTGACATAAATATTTAAATTTTAATTCTAGAAATGAATCATATCGGAGGAACAAATTAATTATTATTGTTATTTTATAGTGGTAAATTTCATTTTTAACCACCCTCATTATTTGTTGATAATTTTATCATATTGTGAGTAAAAGGTAACCCATCATCCCAACAATTTATTATTATTCAATTGTTCATTAAAATAAAATAGCCACACCGAAACTGTCTTTCTAGCCCTCTAAATTGAAACTCATTTCCCACTATTTTGAATGTGCGTTCCTAGATAGTGAATTCACTCCATTCAATTTCTACAAAAAAAAAAAAAAAAAACAAAGAAGCTTGAGCTCAAATTTTGATAATGAGATTCAATCACTTGCAGACACTTATAATGAAACAAATTTGCCCTTAATATACGAAAAGGCACTTGAATTTTAACTCATGGATTCACCAAAAATATAACTTAAAAAAAATTGAGCTCTTCAATCAAAAATAACTTCAGCTCAAATGACTTTTGGTGTGATAAAATCATTTCACAGACAACATTTTGGGAAGTAAAGCCACACGATGAACACAAACAAGAAAAAAAAACATCATAAATGATGGAACACCAATATTTAATGTGGAAAAATCCGAAATCAGGAAAAAATCATGGAACTACACCACATAAAAGAAATTCAATATGAAAATGGGAGAAAATATATAGACCTCTTTCTCTCTCACTCTCTCATTGTCTCTCTTCAGTCTCCACACTACTCACTTACAAAACTAACAAAGAGACATACATTAGCCACCCTAAGCAACATAATCCTTCAAGTTAAATATCAAAAATGAGAAAGAAAACTATTCATCCTAATTCGCAGTGCTCCACTCTCTATCTCCATTTTGACTGCTAGCGCTAGGGTTTGGAGCACTACGACACTCCACTCTCTATCTCCATCTAGAGAATGCAACACTCAAGTATAAGCATCGTAACATTGTACCGTTATATTGAAAAAATTCTTGGCGCAAGGCCCTCGAACCTGAAGCAGGGGGAGGCTCTCCTACAACCCCCGACAAGTTTGACCAGTGGAATTGAGTTCATAATAAATAGCACAACTTGATTAATCGACATAAATAGATTCCACACAGAACTAACAATATCTCACTTGGAAGATGATTATAATCAATATGTATTCCGATCTATAACACCCAACATAGTACCTATAGTGTAGTTTTTCCCTGCCTTTAGCCTTCATGCAGACCAACTGAAGCTACATATAGCTTCAGTTTATCACCTGTCACCATTTCGTCAACATGTATGTAGGATTTTGGGTCGTGTGTATCTTTTTCAAAGATAATTGACCATCTTTTAGAAGCGGTCTGATGAAATTATACTGAAGCTGGAAGCGTTTCTCCTTGGTCTGGAATGCAACATTCTTGGCTAAACGAATAACAATCATGTTGTCACTATGCAACTTTGTATTCTTTTGCCCTTTGACAAATTCTACTATAAAACTTTGCAACCATATTATCTTCTTGCTAGCTTCAGTGATAAAAATGTACTTAGCTTTTGTAGTTAAGAGCACAACAATCTTTTGTAACTTTGAAACCTAGCACACTATTGTGTCTTCTAAAGAGAGATATAACCTCCTATCATCAATATCTTCAGTAAGATTAGAATCTACATATCCCTGTAGTACAATACATGTATATTCAAAGCAAAGAGCTTTATCAACTGACATTCTCAAGTAATTGATAATCCACTTAACCGACTCTTAATGAGGTTTGTCTGGATTACTCATCAATTTGCTAACTACTCCCATTGGATATGTTATCTCTGGTCTCGTACAGATCATAATATACATCAAACATCCAACTGCTAAAGTATATAGAATCCTCTCCATCTATTCTTGCTCTACTTTAGATCTAGGCGATTGTACCTTAAGATTTAGTAAAAACCCTTAATGGTTGACATTGGAAAACAAAGTTCTATCTAAGCTTTATAGCAAAAATTAGGTCAAACAAAATTTGAAATATACCCTAAATTTGATTTACATAAGAAATTTAAACTAATTTTTTTTCTAAATATGACATGACATTTCCTTAATGACTTATAAACCCATTCCTTTGGCAATTTTAATGTTTTTGAAAGACATCAAGAAAATGTGAAATTGACCCTAAATTCAATTTGGATATGAATTTTACCTTAAAATTTAATTTTTGTAAATCTATCATGACATTTCTTTGATAATTTCTAATCCACTTTCTTAGAAGATTGCTCAATCACTGCCCGATGCGCACAAAAGTAGATCAACAAAATATCCCATTGAAATTAAACTTGAAAAACTATCTTTTGCAAGCAAATGAGTCATATCATGTTGTATGAATGGTGAAAAATCTATATAAAATGCTAGTATTTATATAGAACATTGCATAATGTTAATCTCTGTTTCAGAGAAAATATCATAAACACTAACAAAAAGTTGTAGCAAAGTGAAAAAGTTCATAATAAGGGATTAAATAACAATTTCATACCTCATAATCTAGCAATAAATTCTCTGGCTTGATGTCTCTATGTATCACATGCTTTTTATGGCAATATGCCAACGCCTTTGCAAGGCTCGCCACATACTTTTGGAAAACAATCCACAACATAATTAAGTAGAATAAAATTGAAACATATCAGGATCTAAAATGTAAAATAGGGTTTGAATAGTGAAGCAATTTACCGTAGCGGCGCGCTTCTCAGAGAAGCGGAGCAAGTTCTTGAGCAGCTTATAAAGCTCTCCCTGCGCAGCATACTCGAGGACCAAGAAGACGCGGGTCTCATCGTGGAACCAAGCGAATAGGCGGAGGACATTAGGGTGGTCAAGGCTATGCTGGATCTCAATCTCTCGTCTGAGATGTCCAAAGAACTGATACTTTTCCAGCATCTTCTTGAAAATAACTTTTAAAGCTACGACATATCCACTCTAATAAAAGAAAACAAGTATAGATGCTTCATTGTAGGTTTTAGAAATTGTAGAAGGGAAATAGGGTGAATAAATCAAAAGTGGATCTACCTGTTTTTCTCTAGTGAGATAGACTTTGCCAAACTTCCCTTCACCTATGAACTTTCCGATCTCAAAGTCATCAAGCTGCCATTCTTCTGCAGCCATTTCGCTGAGCAATTGAATATCCACGCTTCACCTTCAGATGAGGAATAGATCGGTGATAACTTCGACACCAATGCTGAATAAAGGCATGCTTCGTACTTCGTAGCAAGCATATAGAATGCAGTTATTTCAAAAATGCAAAAGAAAAGTGAACGCATACATTCTAATTTCTCAGAATTGTTTGATTGCAGGCAAAGAAAATGCAACGAAACTAATTTTTCTGTCTGGTTTGTTGTAAAATCCAAAATCTTGTACTCCACCGAAATCTAAAACGTAAGATTACCTCTCAGTGCACAAGGTCGTAGCCAGATCCCGAATAGAAATGCAGCATTAACCCGAGTATAGAGCTCGGAACGGAAGATAGCGCAACCTATGGTTGAGACGATAGAGAAATCTGTCCGGAGAGTTGGTGCCTGTTTGGATGCACGATTTACGCCGGATTTAATTGAGCTAACTCTTGTCAAACGCCAAAAAATGCAAAATTAAATCTCACGCTCCGCTGCAAGGTGATTTTACAGGATTTAGCCGAAGAATCGCGTGAAAGGGATGAAAGATGCTTACCTTTGCGGCGAGCTCCCGTCCCGTCGTGAGTTCCGATCCGACAGGAACGACGTTGTCGAAGGGGGCGAAGCAGCTTCCTTTTGCGATTCTTTCAAAACTCTACTTCACCCCGAAGACCTAAGTCGAGGAGACACAGAGAAGAAGAAAGACGGACGCAGAGAAGAATATCGTCGTTGCTTCGGCTTCGCCATGTGGACACTCCTTTTTTAGCTCCCATCAGTTTTTCTTATTTTACATAATTAGAATAATAAATGTATTTTAATTAATTTAATTAAAATCAATAAACATATCATAAATATAATTTAAAAATAGATAGTCAATGATAAAAAAATACAGAAAGTAAAAAAAAAGGCTAATAAAAATTAAGATTAATAATATATTATAAATATAATTTAATTAATCTACTTAGGATTAAAATTTTTTTCAATTTATATTTGTTAGCTTAAGAATCTAATAATTAATAATTAGTTAGGAAATTAATATATAATGATTCTGATTAAATATGATTTGATTAATTTCATTGAAATTATATAATTTTTATTAATTTCATTATTAATAACTATTTTAAAGTTTTTATTTTAGTTAATAGACTTTAAATATTGAAATTAAAATCCAAATAGTACATATAGATTTAACCTCTATAATGCCAAAAGTTTTCAGGATTTAACACCCACTTGATTTAATAAGTGGTGGGTGGCTGTCAAGGGTGGCTGGCGGTGGCCCACAGTGACAATAGCGATAAGTTTGTGATGTATTTGGAAATTGTTGAAATTTGAGAATTTTCAAATGCAATAGATTTGAACTAGATAATGAATTTCATATATTTCAAAATTTTACTATGCATTTCTTTTACAATATGAAGGAGTTAAGCTAGCACGAAAACTTCTTGGCCGAAGTTAAACTCTACATGGAAGCTTTCTTCAATGATGATTTTGAATTTTGAGTTTATAATTAATATGCCTACAAAAATTTTACTTAATTTGCATGAATCTTGCTTTTTATTATTTTGTATTAGAAACTTTTAGAATTGAATTTTGAACTATTCAAACTTTGATTTTAGTGAAGTTATAATTTCTTGAAGAGATAAACCAATGTACCAAAGGTTGTTCAATCTTAATTCAAACAAACTCAAATCACGCACATGAGGTATAATTAGAAAATTTAGGATATTAATTAAAGGAAAAAATCTAAATCTTACATGCTTATAGTCAAATTGAGTAGTTCAACAACGAACTCATGATTATTCAAATATGTGGTAATTAAGATACTTAAATGCTAAAATATGTTATAATTAATATGACTTGTCTGATTATAAAACTTTGGCTAGATTTATCAAAAAATAATTGAAGAACTTAAGAGCTTTATCAAATGTTTGATGCTAACGATTGCTGCTAGCCACCATCATTGTTCAAGTGTTATCATTGGATCACTATCTTATGATTATCATCATTTGGTCGTATTGTCTGGTCATTATTATTTGACCACCATCATCTAATCATCATAGTTAATTCACCATCATTTAATGACCATTATTTGAGTGACATTGCCCGACCATTATCAGCTAAACTCAATGTCAACATATTTGAGAACTTTAGAGCTTTATTAGATGTTTGATATTAACGATCGTTGTCAGCCACCACCATTATTCAAGTATTATCGTTGGATTGCTATTGTATAATTGTCATCATATGGTCATTATTTTTTGACCATTATTATTTGATCGCTATCATCTAGTTATCATAGTTAATTCACCACATTTAATGACCATTATCTAATTGTTATTTCCTGTCCATTATCAACTGACCTAATCATCTTACCACTGTTGCCTTGGGGGTGGCTAACATATTTGAAGAACTTTAGAGCTTTATTAGATGATTGATACTAACAATCATTGCCAGCCACCATCGTTATTCAAGTGTTATCACTGGATCACTATCAATTGATTATCTTCATTTGGTCATTATAGTCGGACCATTATTATTGGACCATCATCGTCTAGTTATCATAGTTAATTCTCTCTCATTTAATGGCCATTATATGATTGCTATTTCCTGATCATTATCAGTTGACTTCATCATCTGACCACTATTGCCTGAATGACATAATATGTCTCCAAAATTTCACTTAATTGGCATGAATCTGGATGTATTATTTTATATTTAAATTTTTTGAAATCAAATTTAGGATCATCTAAACATTGATTTTAACAAACTTATAATTGAACTTAACATCTTAATGACACAAAAGAAGGTTCAATTCGAGTGCAAATGAGCCTCTATCATGTACATAAAGTATGGTTAAAATTTTTAAGTTTTAACACATTATTTGAAGGACCAAATTGTCACCAAATCTTACATGCTTATAGTCAAATTAGGCAACTTCTAGAATCCTATGAACCCAATATCATTCAATTCTAAGGTCATTAAGGTACTTAAATGTTGAATAATAAGTTTATGATTAAAATACTTAATATTTACTATCCTATGGAGTATTATGATATTTTGATTAGATTTATTGAAATATTACTCCCAAATTACTATAACTAGACCCCCATTATCTACATAAAGCAGATACTTAAGTTCAAAGAGAACTCATAGATCTAAAGAATAATAGAGCACTTTCGATGTTAAATACCGACAATCACCGCTAGCCACCAACATTATCTGACTTTCATCCTTGACCATTATTGTTTGAGCTTCATTATTTAAACATCATTATCTAGGTATCATAATTTGTTCATCATCATTTGAATATCATCATCATCATCTGACTGGTGTTGCTTGACAATTATTGCCTGACCACCATTACCTGATTATCCTTATTTGACTATCATCATCATACCTCAATTATTTTTCCCATAAGCTCCACTAGAACTACAACAAACCAAGCAAGTGCTCTAAACTTTGTGATCTTATCTTCTCTAATTTGTGAGAAATGCGAACTTCTATAACTTCAAAATATAATGCTTTATTATAAATGGGCCAGGTCTTATGGTTTTTCCCTCTAAAAGTTTTCCCCATAAGAACTTTCATCCTTTATGCATTCTTCTGTTATATCACTCTATCTTATGTGAAACTAAGATGTAAAAACCTCTCTTTATCACAACAAATTTTCTTACAAGCAACACTTTGACACTGTATGTGGGAAAGGTTCCCAACATACTATAAATATATTTTTAATAGCTAAAAATCAATCTCTTAATTAAGGATAAAATAATATAGTTGGTAAAATCCATTCAATCCTCTTTTTGGAGGATGGAAAAAATAAGCATCATCACAACATAATAAAGTTCTCCCATAATAAAAATAAATAATAGGCTATGGTTGATTAATTTGATGTCACCCATGCAGTTCCTCATTATCAACATATTATAACCGCCACCCCCCCCCCCCCCCCCACCCACCCACCCACCCAAAAAAAAAAAAAATTCATAGTATCATCAAGTTCTCTCATCCACTGGTAGTTCAACCTATCTTTCATATATTGTTCAGTGACCAACAATCCTTTACCAGCCATAGAGGAATTAAATCAACCTCACCTAATTGACACACCATCTAATGTTAAAAGAGATGAGTTATGACACCTTATTTAGGATGAATTCCCTTTGAGGGAAAGAAACCAACTTACCCTATGCCATTAATTTCAAGAGTCTTTGCTTACGCTCAAGTTGTACATAATTGATCCTTATGATGGGACCTAAGATCCTTACAAGCATATTGATCACCATATGACCATCAACCAAATTTAATAATCTTTTGATGCACTCCTTTGTTGATCTTCTGTATAAATCTTATGGGACAAGCCCATATTTGGTTCTACTCTCCCTTTGATAGAACTATTCATATTTTTATTGATCATCCATACTTTTCATCAATCTATTTATTGCCAATTAGAAGATTATCAAGTACTCTCATCTTTTTGTCATTCACCAAAATGAGGAAGAGACCTTCAAAGAGAACTTCCATTTTTTTAAGCACATCAAATTTTAAGAGTAGATTTGAAGTTATTATGGGGTAGTTTTCAAAGTGTTCTTTCTTCTTTAAACCTTTTTATTCATCATTGAAACTAGAGAAAATTCACTGTTATTTGATTTTATTCGTCGAGTAAACAAACAAATAACTACTGATGAGATTATCAGTGACATCAAAATTAATTAAACAATCCTAACACATTTAAGAATACATAACAAAAAATTGAATGGCTTCTCAAAGTAAAAAAGGAGTATGAAGGAGACTACTGACACCTCACAAAATTCAATTTAAATCATCCAATTGGATCCCATTAAACACTTCTAAGGCTAATATTCTAATGGAGATTAAAAAATTTCAAGCACCTCAAGTGGTTAAATCATCTAAAAATCTAAATCATGTATACCAATATTGATATTTTCACTTCCATCATTCAAAAAGACATTCAACAATATATATATATATATATATATATATATATATATATATATGTGTGTGTGTGTTTGTTTATTTATTTATTTAATAGAAGGATAAGATTGAATATCTGATTCACTAATGACACTTGAGTCATTATTTACAAGAATAATATATAGATTGCTGTTGACCTCATTTTTGTATGAGGTCACTCTTGATTCCTCCCTGAGCTCTAGATCCTAGGATCTTCCTAGTTCCTAGCCCTCAGGTCCAATCCAGACCTTAAACTCAATTAAAACCCAGAATCCTTAGGCTATAAGACTTGGGTCCTAAAACCCTTTCTAGGTAATTCTTCTGTCACCTTGAAACCCAGTCAATTGACATCTGATTTAGGGTCTATCAACTCCATATTGATGTGACATGTCTCTGGTGTCAACCCTTCAAATTTGGACATATTTGGAGGACTTTAACCCTAGAAACTTGATTGAAATTCAAGGGCTGTAAAACCTTCAAATATTTACATTCAATGCCACTATACCTTTCACTTAGTGAAACTTGACCTTTGAGCCTCCTCCAAACCCTTTGATTACCTCTAATGCCTTGATATTGATTTGTTGAACAATAGTCTGCATCTTTTCAGACTCAATTTGACTCGGAATTGACTCAAGGCCAAAATGACCAAGATGCCATTTAAGGGGAATTTTGGACTTTTGGCCTAAACATGATTTGGTATGATCACCAACCTTTGAGATCTCTCTCTAGTGCTTTCAATTGGCTCTTGAAACCCATTTGACTCAATTCCAACCTTGGGTCAACTTGGTTGACCAAGTCAACCAAGTTTGACCAAATGACCCATACACCCCTTTTATCTAAACTCTTGGACCCAGACCATTTCAAATCCATTTGAACCCAATGGATGACTCCTCAGGCACCCAAGAAACCCCCCTTGGAGACCCAAGCCTTGGGCTCACTTGGGTTAGCCTTTTGGCTTGACCTAAGTGACCAAAGAGAGGTCTCCTTTAGCCATTTCTCAACCTTAATCAAATTGAACTCAAATCAAGGTGCCATTAGGTCCCCCTTGACCTAAGACACCTTCCTTTACCAGCCTAACATTTGGGTCCACTTGGGTCAAGAGTTAGGCTAATCCAAAGTGGCCAAAACCACTTGGGATTGAGCCAATTCTTGTCCTAAGTCAAATTGAACCTGACCAATGCTTCCATTAGGTCCCCCTTGACCCAATAGATCTCCCTTAACCAGCCCAACCCCTGGCTACACCTAGGTTAAAAGTTAGGCTAATCCAAAGTGGACAAAACCACTTGGGATTGAGCCAATTCTTGTCCTATGCCAAATTGAATTTTATTAACACCTCTAATAGGTGACCCTAGGTCCAATACACTCCCGCCAGCCAGCCCATGCCTTGGGCTGACTTGGGTTAGGTTTTAGACTAACTCAAAGTAGCCAAAACCACGTGGACCCGAGCCATCTTTGAATCCAGATCAAATTGAGCCCAATCGCCACTTGCGTTGGGTGCACTAGACCCAGACCCAGTTCCCACATTAAATCCATGGTCTGGCCTGACCTGGGTTGAACCCAAATTGACCCGAACTGAGCAGATTTGGATCAACCCGAGCCACCTTCTAATCCAGATCAAATTGAACCCAATTGCCACTTGCATTGGGTGCACCAGACCCATACCTATCTACTGCATCAAGCCCAGGGTCTGGCCTGACCTAGATTGAGCTCAATTTGACCCAAACCGAGCAGGTTTGGACCCAACCAAGCCACCATACCAAGCCAAGCCTCCCTAGGCCCAATTGAGCTCACCCTCAACTCCAACACATCCCCATCGATCTTCCCTGGTCAACCCGACCCAAACCCTTGCCGGCGGCGGTCGGAACCAATGGAGAACAAGTTACGGTGGTCCGCCCCAGCCAGCCCTGATCCAAAGCCTTCCAAAGGCTGTGGCTCGCCGCCTTGACCCTCACGAGCCCTCTGGAATGGTGCCCCCTTCTACCTTACATCAATCTAAAGCCTCCCTTGCTTAATCCCGACCGTCTAAGCTCACAGGAGATGGCTGAATAGGCTGGCGCTCCCTAGAGCTCTCAATTCGATCCCAGGCATTTCGAAATCATCCTCAGAGCTCCTTCAACCTCCCAGCAGCTTCCCTTAGCTTCCTAGATGGTCTCTTCGACCCATTTGAGTGAACTCCAGTGAAAGCTCTCGATGTCCTACTCGAAGTCGTACCTCTGGCCATCCTCCAGTCCCGACGTCCAAAGGAAATCTGTTCGCCATCATCTCCTGAAGCTTCCTGGTAGAGAAACTCATTCGTTAAGGCTTTCTCTGCGGTAATCCCTCCATCCTGAGCTCCCTAGTTAGGTAGTATGGTCAAGTGTAAAGGAAACCTTCACCCCAATGGATTCCCACCATTGGATTGAAGGTTCCCTCCGTCCTGATCCTCCCTGTGAAATTTCATTAAAGTTCATCGATGAAATCACCTGGATCACGCTAGAGAACCTTTACGATCTCGGATACCTGCGGGAGGTGGAAGATGAAATCCTAGCTGTTAATTCCAATCAATGGTACGGATTAGATCCCGCAGTTTCAGAGCGCCTTTAATCATAGACGTCCGATCCTCCATCCGACGGCTACGATTAATCCGACCATTATTTAGTCAGCGCCAATGATTGCCCCGCCTATCGTGACACGCCGCGTGTAAAGCACTGGCTGACTAGGTAATTATTGGATTTAATTTTACAGAGAATTCAAGGGAGCTTCAAAAATTCATATCTCCTTGCACACTTGACCAATTTAAGTGTTCTTAGGCTCATTGGAAAGGTCTCAAGGAGACCTATAAAAGCCCTATGGTTCCAAGCTCTGGTTATATCTGTGTTGAGTCTAATTTTGATTTGAGCATTTTCCTAATTATTACAATTATTATTTAATTTTAATTCCCTCAAGCTTGGAACTTTGGGAGATTGAATTTGGGCATGTCTCTGACATGCCCAAATTTTATCTCCCCTGTTTAAGGTGTCTAAGGGCATAATCCCCTATTTTTGAATTCAAGTGTCATGGGTTGACCCTTAAATTCAAAATAGGATTTAAACCTTTCCAATGGGAATTACGAGTTGATGTTTTTTTGTGTGATGATGATGTGTAGGATAGGGAGTTTAGGACCACTGAATTTGCCCCAATCCAACCTTAGGGTAGCTCCCTAGGATTTTCTAAAGGTGACTTAGAGATCACCTTAGAATACTCCATTTGTGCCCAAATTTGGTGTGTTTAGGCCTTGGGATCAGGTGATCTCCTGGTCCAAATCTCATCAGATTTGGAACTCATTTGGTTCACCAAATAGAAGCCATAGTACCCCCCCCCCCCCCCCCGCCCTTAGAATTAGCCTTTTAACCTTAATAAATTTTTAATAAATCACCATTGATCCATAAAATTCCTTAAAATACTCTTAATTGACCCTAATTAATCCATCAACCAGTAGAAACTCAAATCCTATTAATTTAGCTTTGTAATCCATGTTAATCTAATTTTAATCAAAATCAATGTTTAATCAATGTTAATTAATTAAAAATCATTAAAAATTTCAAAAAATATTTGAATGCTTGATAATCTCCCGTTAGATCATCCCTGACCTTTGGGGGTGATTTCAAAGAATTTGGAATTCATTTGGGTTCAATTCACTAAAGAGGACCCTTTAACTAAGTTAATTAAAAATCATAGTAAATACCTTAGCTTATAAAATTCATTAGAAATTGTAGAAAATTCCAAATCAACCAAACTCAATGGCTAATGACTCATATTAAAGTATAGTATTTTCCAAAAATGTCAAACCTCCATAATCTGGTCAAAGTCAAAAAGTCAACATCTTAGTCAACTACATGTCAAAAACGGGTCAAAGCTTCTAAAAATCATAACTTTTCATAGAAAACCTCAAATTGAGTGTACCACCTGCCTAACAACTCATAATTTGGTATTGTATTTACTAAAAATCTGAAACCCTTAAGATTAACTCTAATTTTAAAAATCAAATTTCGACCCTTTTCTAGATAACCTCTAAAGTCTATTAACCCTCCCAAAATTTTAGAATTTCCTTAATATGCTAATAAAAATCTTAACCAACCCATTAAAATTAGTAACTAACCCTTTCTAATATTAATTCACCTCCCTTAATTCCAACAAATTTAAATCAACCTAATCAATCCCGATCACTATTGGGTAACCCAGCCTACGAGGCTATTAGCTTAGCCCCTAAGGAAGGTGAAATAAACTTCACGGATTTGGTGTGAAACAAAGGTAGTAGTCAATTGACCCTTAAAACATATTGGAATAAGATTTTTAATGTACTAATATTTAAATTCTAACATAAATTCCCCTTAAGCCTTAACAAACTCAAAATTTTAGACAACTTTAACTAATTACCCATCTTAGAATCTACCCCTGTCACACGACCTTCTACACACACTTTAGATGATGTGCTAGGACAACCAACTCTAGATCTAGGTTAGGCCGGTGTTTACTTTACCGCTGTGTGCCGGATTTTTCAAAGTTTTTATTGCATGTTGTTGATGAAATTGCTTTATTGTATCTGCTTAGTTTTCCTGCACTCTGTAGATGGATTGATGTGTTTGGTGACTAGATTACCCTTAGGTTAGGTACGATCCGGATGTTTACACAGTTTTTTGCATGTGGCCACGCTCATGCAGGGCGATAAAAAGGGGGCTAAATAAAAAAAAATTAATTATTATAAATGCTTGCACAGGTGCTTCAGCTGCTAAAGCCCCCTAAATAAAAGAAGTGTGACCAGTGTGTTTAATTTCTTTTCCGTATATATATATATATATATATATATATATATATATATATATATATATATATATATATATATATATATATATATATATATATATATACATATATATAACTGCTTGGGAATAATTACTTTTTATTTATTAATTGCTTAGGATAACCCTGCAGGTGAGTCTATATTTTATTTTTATATAAATATAATTGGTGTGTTGTGAAAGTTGGTCTTGAGTTGGGATACACAGGTTCAAAGCTTGGACTCCGAAGAGAAAAGGATGCCCCTTAGGGGAGTAGACCTTTTCTATTTGGAAATCCAAATTTAGACCACACTTCTTCCCTACCCAAAGAGGAAAGAGCAGCCTTCCCCTTAAAAGAAGTGCCTTCTTATCCCTTTGGGTAGCTTTCCACAAAGAACCCAAGGAGCTTGAAGAAAAGGAGCCCAAAGAAGAACAAGACTGAAGACTTGAAAACTAAGAGTATCCCACTCAAAACAACTTGCATCTTTACTAGGTTTAGAATCCGGGTTGTTGTCAGTGGTGCCCGACCACTTTACTTCATGCAAGACCCTGGTCTGTAATAAGCAAGACAACTTTGTCTATGGACATTTATTAATTTATTTATTTATATTTGATGTGTTGAGATGACTGCTTTTAGGACTGCCTGCTTTTCTTAGTTTTTTTTGCGATTGTGTGCTACATTTTTTGCCTGGATACGTGAGACTTATAAGGGTGTGGAAAATTTTATACTCATAATCTTAAAAATCTAAAATTTTAGTGAGTCTAAATAACATAGAAATATAACAAATTTACGAAATTAGCCGGAGATCGACCTGGGGTTGCATGCATACTTTTGCATTACTCTCTCCTTATTTTAGACCCTTCCCCACCTGCGGGTAGAGTCCGGATAGTCTGACCTATGAGGACGAGGAGTCGGACCTGGGGAAGCCCAGTCTTCTAAAAAAATTATTTTGTAAGCATGTTTTTAAAATTTCAAGCATATCTGATTGGAAGTTGTCGACCAGCAATGCATTGTATTAGATACAAATTAAATGAGTCAAAGTTTTAATTGCTTCAGTCCTTAGCATTTTTGCACCCAACATAAGTCAAAGGGGTCAATTAGGAAAATATCTAGATGTCGGCCCCGACTCTGCAAAACTGTAATTACAATGTCCCTATCACTCTGTCATAAAAAGATCGAACTCATCTCTTTAAAATGAATTAGGTGGTTAGCTGGCTCCCCAATCCAGGCCGGGGTAAGTCCAGACCTTGCACTGCATTAGTTAGGTTCGGACGACTGTGGTATAGTGTCCAAATTAGATCTAGGATTCGGGGCATATCTTTGATTATAAGATCCCAAATTTCGTGAATATAATCCCATATTTCTAATAGAATGCTAAACTCTAATTAAATACCTCATTCCGATCCCAAAATGTAAAGCCCAACACTTAGATTAAGTTGGGACACTTCCGGATGGTTCTAGAATCTCAAAGTGTCCCGTACCTCTCTTCCCTTGACTATGTGAATAACTGTTCAATCTTGATCCATTCCCTTTTGATTTTCCAAATTTCACTCTCTCTTTGGTATCACTCCTAAAAAAAATCTAACAAAATTTCGTCGCTATTTTAATCGAGAGTTTTCGTAGGAAACCTTGTTTTCCTATGATGTAATTAACTACGGGGGCTTGCACTCGTAGGAGATTTGGAACCACACACGTACATGATTTTTTTAAATTAATTTTTCTATAGTTTTATTAGACTTCTTTGGGAATGATAAAAAATGATCGTCGTTAGTATATTAAAAGAATTATCATCGAATAATGTTATCTCCCTACGGGGAAATACATCCTTCTTTGATAAGGCTTTGGATGTGAACTTGATGGTTATACTTCTTGAATATTACGATTAGATATTTAATTGAACTTCACTTTGTTCCCTCGGGGCCATATGAAATTCTCTTTAGAATTTGGTCGCCATATTCAAGATGAATTTCATAATTCTAAGTCTGAACACCGTTATGAAATTTTATTTTCACCTTTTGAGGTGATACACCTTTTCTGACAGGATGATTCGACTTTAGAATTAGAATTTAATTTCAACTCCAAAATTCCCAAAGAAAACCAAGCTTTAAAAACCCGCTTTCAAAATTACACCAACAATTGCTAGCCTTGAAATAGAGAAGATCAAAATTTATGATAAAGAAAATATTAGAATTACTGGATAGGAGTATCATGATTACTTTTTTTTTCCTTATATGTTGAAAGATTTCTTAACTGAAGTAATTAAAATGAACTCCTTATCTCATTATAATTTTTTTATCACAATTTCTATTGGAGATTAAGCTTTATTTTTGAAGTAAGTTTATATTTGAATTATCAATGAATCTTTTGATATAAAGAAGATTGCATATTATAAAAAATCTTAGAAGGCATGCTTATGGGGTAGCCTTGATGGGAAGCTAGTACTGAGCATTGCCCTCACTAGAAAGGCATGCACATATCTTAAAGTGTAAGTGATAGATAATGTCTCTACTTATAATCCTTAAAGGCATGAACATATTGTAGCCTTGATGTTAAGCTAGAAAACTCTATAAGATCAAGTGGTTAATTGGTCTCTATTTATTAAAATATTAGCAACCTAAATATCTTAGAAGTTATATATTTTATTGATTCTTAAAAAAAAAAAAAATCTGAAAATGTTAAGTCTATCAAAGTTATAATTTCTCTACTTCAAAAAAATATATTAGAAAGATAAAAACCTTAAAAGATATATTTTTTAATGTAATTCACTAAAAATTATAGAAGGCTAAAAGCTTCATAAGATACATGTTTTTTCTGATTATCCCAAAACTTAAGAATTTTAGAAGCCTCAAAAGTTATAGATTTATTTGGTTTTCCAAAAACTCAGAAGGTTAAAAGTGTTAAAATGTATAGGTTTATGGTTCCATAAAATCTCAAAAGGCTAAAAATATCAAAAGATATATATTTATTTATTTCTCCAAAAACATAGAAGGCTAAATATTTCAGAAGATACATATTTCTTTGTTGGCCTCCTCATTTTTAAATGAGGCTGATAAAATGTTCATATATGCATCTTTGGCTTATATGAACCCTTAGCACTAGGTCTTCTCTATTGGACCCTTAGGTGGGTTCCTAATAACCTAACATTGGGTAGCTATAGAAAACCCAAAACTTTAGGGTACCCCATACACCATACTAGACCCTTAAGGCCTATTGACAAGGCTAACCTTGATGTGTCTTAGGTGATACCCAAGACCTTTAGGACTCTACTCTAAGCCTTCCTAAGTTTATTTTAAAACTTTTTAACTTTTTATAAATTCCTTTGTAATGCATTAAAGTTATATCCAAAACTTAAAGGAAATTCTAAGTAGGTCATTGGGTTTAGCTATATAACCCATGGTTTAATTAGCCCTAAGCTTATCAAGATGTCTTCTACAGACCCTAGGACACTTCCTAAACATCCTAAATAGTAGTGAACCCTAAAGGGTCAACCTTATGTTAATCTTAACTCAAACCAAAATCCTTAAAAGCCTCAGATAATTAAAATTAAAATTATAAATTGCACACACTTTATTTCTTGATCTTCTTTTTCTACCATGATCTTCTTATATTCAATTTCTTAGCTACATCAGGTCCTCGTCTGTCACCTATGTGTTAAGCACTGTTACCCTTCTTTTATGTTCAATGTTAATATAAAAAGCAATATCCTACACACATAACTAAACATCTAATTAGCATAATTAATAATATTTTTGATTTCAAAACCTTAATCTACATTGGTTCTCTTTTAGTGTCATTTTTTAGGTTGCCTAGGAAACTCCACTACTATTGGTCTTTTTTGAGAAGAAAATAAATTACTAAATAGAAAATTATGAGGGAAAATAAATTGTATAATTATTATTTATGGATTCCTATTATTTGATATAGAACCGGCCACTTGATAATAATAGAGTATTGGAGTATCCTTTATCAAGTGAGCAACAACTATTTAAGATATTTTTATGGCTTGCCTAGTGTAAGGTGCTTGCATGGGCTATGGAGGTATGTTGTCAAAATCTATCATTTACTCATATTCCTAGCTAATTGTTATAAAATAAATGGTGAGTATGATTTGCATGTTGAAAATACATATTTTATGTGAAGGAAAAAAATAATGAATTCAAATACTTAAAAATATTATAGATCCATATGAAGCAAAACCAACTCACTACCTTGATGTTAAAGTAGGGAAACCTTCGTTGAACATCTTGCTACCTACCACTAAGGAAGATGAAGTATACACCTAGAGGGGAAACATTTGGTGACTTGGGTAGTTCAATTTGTAGAGAACTTGAAGTCAATAAAAATAACTATCGATGTCACAAACTAAAGAGGATTTAAGACATGGCTTTCTATTATATCTTGATATCATATGAGTTATATAGGAGTTCAGCGACCTCTCTCAACATGTGATGTGTAAAGGAAATTGAGAAAGGGAAGATATTTAATAAACTACACTTAGGTGAGTGTGGGAGTCACCTTGGGTGAAGAATACTCGCCCATCAAATCCTTTGATAGGATTATTTCTTGCCTATACTTTGTAAAGAATATAAGCAGTTCTTTAAAATGTGTCAACAGTGACAAAAATTTGCTCCCATTTAATTGTTACCCTCTCTCAAGATCTAGCTCATCATTAGCCCTTGGTAGTTTGTTGTTTGAGAGATGCATCTTATTAGTTCATTCTCACCTTTTAGTGAGTAGAGGAAGTTCATTATAATCATGATTAGCTATGTTTCTAAATGTATATAGGCAAAAACACTCTCTAAGATCACTACTGAGGTCATCAAGAAGTTTTTCTGGTAAGAAACTATTTGCACATATGCTACATTTCATAGTAATCTTTGATAATGAACAATACATTACATATAAGAAAATCAAAGACTTCTAGCAATCACATGGAATTCACCTCAAAATTTCATTTGTTCATCCATCTATAAATTAATGGGAAATTTGAGGCAATGAATAAATAGATGTTGAACCACTAGAGGAAAAATATAGAAGGAGCAAAGAGAAAATGGGTTGAAGCATTAACTTTAGTCTTGTGGGTACTAAGGAGTACATCATCCTCAATAACAAGTAAGATTCCATTTACACTCTCCCACATAACCAAGGCATTTCAATTAGTTGAGTTTAAAGTCCATAGGTGGTGAGTGGGTACGACAACCAACTTTAAAGAAGACGAAGAACATGGCAAGAGGGAGAGGAAGAGGAAGAACCAAGAAGGCATATAGATTGTTATTATTGTGGGGTTAGAATATACATGGTGATAGAGTTATGATCCTATATCTTAGCATTGCATGGATATGCATCTCACATACAAAGAACACAATATTTTTACGTGGAAAATCCTAGAAAGGGGAAAAATAATGGGATTTGACCCATTTAAAAATGATTCCACTAGAATTTGAGTAGATTACAATGGGCTAACTCATCCTTGAGTAAAATCATATTACAAATGTCAGCTGGAAATTTGAAATTTAGTGATAAACAAGGATGATAGTCCGGCATCACTTGGTGGTCTGGCAGAACTTTGGGTATCAGGTGGTGATTCTGCATAGTTATGGGCCTTAAGTGGTGGTCTAGTGGAGCTCAGGGCTTTAGACTGTGGTTACGCGGAGCTCAGGATCTCAGGTGATGGTCCGACGGAGCTCAAGGCCTCAAGTGGTGGTCTGACGGGGATCAGAGTATCAAGTGGTGGTCTGATAGAAGTGAGGGCCTCATGTGGTGTTTTGGTTGAGCTCAGGGCTTCATCCGGTGGATCGGCCAGCTTAGGGCCTTATGCGGTGGTTTGGAGGAGCTCAGGACCTCAGAAGGTGGTCCGGTGGAGCTCAGGGCCTTAAGTGATGGTTCGGTGGAGCTCAGGGCCTCATGTGGCGGTCCGATAGAAATGAGGGCCTCATGTGGTGGTCCAGTGGAGCTCAGGGCCTTAGGTGGTGGTCTGATGGAAGTGAGGGCCTCAAGTGGTAGTCTGATGGAGCTCAGGGCCTTAGGTGGTTATCCAACGGAGCTTAGGGCCTCAGGTAGTGGTCTGGTGGAAGTGACGGCCTCAGGTTGTGGTTCGGTTGAGCTCAAGGCCTCAGATGGTGGTCTAGCGGAAGTGAGGGCCTCATGTGGTGGTCCAGTGGAGCTCAAGACCTCAGGTGGTGGTCTAGTGGAGCTAAAGTCCTTAGGTGTTGGTCCAGTGGAGCTCAAGTCCTCAGGTGGTGGTCTGGAAAAACTTCGACGATGGTCGAGGAGGCAAGAAGGAAAGAGTGATCTCCAATCTCTCTTTTGAATCCTTTGGCTTAGGATCCCTTTCAAGAGAGAGGAGTGGTCTATTTATAGATTTCGTAGAGTGGCATTACCTAGAAATAGGAGGAGGATTAAGGGCAAATGAGGAGTGGTTTGGATGGATGGCCAATGTTGAATCCCTTGAAATTTTAAATCACCCAAGAAATACCACACGGGGGCGACGTATATTTTTAGACTTATGGAGCTTCGACATACAAAAATAGCGGGCAAGTAATACATCATCAAAAAATTATCTTCATAGGGCATGAATCTCAATGCAAAATCAAGTTAGAAACTTCCAAAATTAAAATTGGGACTGTCCAAATTTTGATTTTAGCAAACTTATAGTCGAACTGAACGCCTAGAAAATACAAACCCAATGACACCAAATATGACTCAATCTGAGGTCAAATGGGTTCGAATCAAGGATCCAAAGTGCTGTTGGAAGTTTCAAACCATAATTTGGGTTACCAAATGTTTTCAAACGTGACATGCTTATAGTCAAATTGAGCGGCTTGACGGGATAAATTTAACGAGCCCAAGATCGCAAAATTCTAACATCATTAAGACCTTCAAATATATAATGAATGGTCCATGATTAAGGGATTCAACGTCGTCCATCCATCCAAGCCACTTCTCATTTACCCTTGATCCTCCTCCTATTTACGGGCCACCGCCTGATGTCGTCGTTATGTCGTACCACCGCCTGACGTCGTCGTTCCATCGGACCACTGCCTGACGTTGTCATTTCGCAGGACCACCTCTTGACGTCGTCATTTTGCTAGACCATCGCTTGACGCCATTGTTCCGCCGGACTACCACTTGATGTTGTTGTTTCACTGAACCATTGCTAATTGTCATTGTTTCACCTAACCATCGCCAGACGTCGTTGTTCTATTGAACCTCATCCTGTCTCTGTTGTTCCACTACGTAATTTCACTCGACTACCTAGTGATGCAGAACTTTTACCCACATTTGTCACTAAATTTTAACATATGGTTAGCATTTGTAATCTCGCCCGTAAGTCAGGCCATTATAATCTACCCCAAACACTAATGAAATCATTTTAGATTGGGCTAAGCCCCGTGGTTTTTACCTTTTCTAGGGTTTTTCATATAAAAAATCTTGTGTTCTCTATGTGTGAGTTGGATATCCGTGCAATGCTAATACATAGGATTTTAACTCTATCATTGCATATATTCTAGCCCACAACAATTATCAACTTCCTTAAATAAATCAAAGCTTAATCCGCCCTTAGGAAAGAAGACGTGAAGAGGAGAATGGATAAATATTACAACGCCAATGTGAAAGAGAAGAATTTCATCCTGGCAACCTTATGCTAAAAAAGGTATATGTGACAATTTGACTATTATTCTTAGGAAATCTTGGATCATCATGGGAAATGCCTTACATAATCAAAAATTAATAACCTCTAAAGCTTACTAATTATAATTGTATTCAATAAAAGAGGTACCCAGGACTTGGAGCACCCATGACTTAAAAATCTTCTACTCTTGAGAGAAATTTCTATACTTGAAATTATGTATAATAATAATAATAATAATAATAATAATAATAATAATAATAATAATAATAATAATAATAATAATAACAATAATAATAACAACAATAATAATAATAACAATAATAATAATAATAATAATAATAATGATAAGAATAAGAATAATAATAATAATAATAATAATAATAATAATAATAATAATAATAATTTTCCTTTTTTATTCTATATTATGTTAGCTCCTATAGAGGAAAATCTTTTATCAAAAAAAGTAAATTAATATTGAAAAGATAAGCTAAAAATAATAGTTGAACTCGCCCCTTCTTACATAACACTCAGAGAACCAACTCCACTTCACCAAGTATAAACATTGAACTTGCCAATCTAGGGAATAAACAAAAAAGTCATTGATTTTTTAGGAACACTCAAGAAACTAATGTTTATTATATGAGTAGCTAGCGTTAAAGCAATGGTAATGTTAAGTTATTGTCATGATTTGCCAAGTCTAAAGTTAACAACATTGGGGGCTTTAATGAGTGCAATAGCACTAAAAAATTCTAACTAATAATAATAACTTGACTCATACAATATAAGAAATTGACTGACTCGATTAAAGACCAAAAAAGTTTCTTCTTGGCCCCAAGTTAAAAAGAGATAAGACTACTCCCTGCATTTGATCTCAAGCTCTCAGGCATACCCTAAAGGAGAGTTGAGGCACCCAAGAGAAGGAGAGCCAACACTTAATAAGGGCAATTCCCTATGCTAGTAAAATCTTATGAAAAACCTTTAGATATTTGCCAAGTGAAGCCAAGAAAACTTGCTACTCCTCAACCAAGCCTTGGATGGTGACTACCTCCATTACTATAAGATTCACAATGAATTGCATGCAATTTCCCTCCCACTGGTGAGTTTGGATTGTTACCTAATAAAGATTACAAAGTTTGGCATAAGGTGAGGTTCATATATGATAATGATGATTAAAAAAGAGGCGATGTCTAGCTATGGATGGAAACTCCCTCTATTATGATAAGATTCTCAATGAGTAGCTTATGAGTCCCCTCGAATTGGTGAGTCTAGGTGGTTATGCTCATGAAGTCTATAAAGGTTTATGTAAGGCAAAGCCCGTTTAATGACACCATGCTAATTTAAAGATACTTATTCACAAACACAATGTTATGACATGTATATTAATGAGTGAATAATATATTGATATTTCATATTCAGGTATCAAGTTCATAAAGCACCCTAAATACATTTTTTTTTCATTATCAAGAGTTAGTTGAACCATGACTTAAAAAAGTATTAATAATACATTATTTATGCGACTTCCTATCATTATTCGGATTTGTCTAGTCTAGATTGATGGCGTCTAAGACTTTATATTATTGCATCATTAAAATTAGATTATTTTAGATTCGATTATTGTGATAAGTATCAATGTATTCTTCTTAAGGGATAAATTATTATTGTACTCATTATTCATTTATTGTTGAGTTCAAAACTTGAAAGAAATTGATACTCATTTCCATGTGAGTACTATTACAACCATTATCTACTTTAATAATTCATACATGACAAAGCTCACCTTGACCTATTGGTTGAGAGCTTAGGCTTCCAAGTAAGAAATCTTGGGTTCGAGTCATTGTGTATGCATTATGTGTGTGAGTTTGCCTTGACCTAAATATCCCAAAAATATTAATAATTCATACATGGAATCCAAGTTGAAGATTTAGATTAAAATATTACATCAATTTAATATGGGAAAATACATATGCAAAAGTAAAAGAGTTAAGTAAAAATATTCATCTAATTATTTCATTTAGGGGTGTGTACTTATTCCTTTAGGCAACAAGCTTCATCATGGCCTATCTTTTAGTGTAAGATAGGGCAAAGAGTGTCTATCAATAATAGCACAATAAATTTATTATGATGAAAGTGAGTGAGCTAATCTTATTGAATCTCCTCATAATCTTCTTAAATGCCTTTGAGTAGATCATCCATCCATAATAACACATACTCCTTGGGGGTTTGTAGGAGTCCACCTCTCCTTTACTTAGAACTATGTAGCTTTGGAGGGAGGCATAAGGAAACTTGCCTTCAAGAACCTTATAGACTTTATTAAAACAAGCTCAAGGACTTTATTCTAAACTATACGACTTAATTAGGAATATATAACAATTACAACAGGAGCTGAAAATAAGACTACTATGCTATCAATGCACACAAGCTTAATGACAAAATGTACCTTAACAATCTTTCAAAGTCCAACCTGGCATCCCCACCTTCCACCACGCTCCTCCCAATCTCAACCGCCATCTCTGTAGCCCTTCACCGGAGCTCCTCCGCTTTGTCCCCTTCCATCGTCGCCCTCACCATACTCTCCACCATCTCCCTCTTGCACACATCCTTCATATCCAATCCCACCTTCCACACCTCTTGCACACATTCTTCATATAATTGATTCAACAAGAGTGTGGAGAGATTCGATGGCAGGTTTGAGGGGATCTGAAGTGTTGAAGATTAGTCCTTTTGATCGCATACTGGTCGAAGTGAAGTTTGTGAATAATTGAAGCTCTTTGTCGTTGGCTTTCGTTGCTTTTCGACACATGCTTGGGAGGTCTCGACGCCACAGAAAGCTTTCCATGGCCGGCACGCTCTTTATGTGTTTGTCAAGGTCTGCATCGGCTGTAAAATTATTTTTTTTTCAATCGTTACTCATTCCATACAATGCAGGAAAATGGTGATGGCTTTAATGCTTCAAAGAGCACAAAAAAAATTGGATTTTTTTTTTAAGTGAATGAATTTGAGAATCTTCAAACCTTATTAGGAAAATGGAAGAAACAATGAACTTGGGGTCTGCTACCTGGAAAAGGGAGCTCGCCGGCCTCTATCATCTGAGGGATCTGAAGATAAACCCAAAAGGAAGATGCACTAATAGTTCGGAATACAAGCGCAGGGATCCCCAAGCCCTGAGCTTCATCCATAAAATAATGCATCAGTCTATCCACGATAATGCAGGTCACAGGCGGCCAATCTTCGCGATCTTTGTTCCCGCCGGCGAGCAGCAGTGCGTGGAAAGAATCCACAGAGTGGGTTCTAAGCGAATGAAAGAGCTCAGTCAATTGGTATGCCGAGCGAGTTTTATCGTCGAGAGGCCGTCAGGAATGGAGAGGAAGCGCAAATTGGGGCGGAGAGAGAAGTGAGAGTATTGTGAAGGGGAGAAGAAGCTGAGGAGGCGGTGGTTATGGTCTGCGTTGAGGAAGCTAATCCGGAGGTTGCCAGCGAAGGAGAGCGTGCCAGCTAAGGGGAGCATGGCATTTATGTGGCCTTGGAGGGGAGAAATTATTCTGTGTGGAATCCGATCACAAAGATGTGTTCGGTTGCTTACGTAGAAAGTAAAAAGTTTATTGACTTTGCTTAAACCTGACGATACCCGACCCAGGAGACAACGTTAGATTTAGGTTGGTGCTTCTTTTTTTTCATAATTTAAGGTGTGAATCACCGTAATATATAACGCTTTCAGTCAAAATTTTCACAGAAAAAATGCCGATGAAGATGGAGATTGATTTGGATCTGGAGGAGGATGTTGGTTTTTATGAGCAGATAACATTTTTGCAGGTCTCGGAGGATGCCGATAACCTGGAGAATGCTGACGTCCAGGAAACAAGCGCACATGAAGCAAAACACCTAAAAGCAGTGCGACTAGACAAAAAGTTCAGCTTATCGGTAAAGTTCACCTTCTTCCAAGTTTTTTTCCAAGATTTTTGATGGATTTATAGTGTTTAACAAAGATGCATATTTTTATCAACAATGTACATAATGTTAAATTGTAATTGATTTTAAAAGAAGACTCGATGTTCCCTTCTTTTAAAGTATTATTGAGCTATGGTACAATAACGAATTTGTAGTTCAATTTTCTTATTGCAAAGTTTTGTTAAGTATGTATTGCTTATCTGCTTGATATACATTAAGAATTAGCTGCGTATTGATTTGGTATACATTGTGTATTAATTACGCATATGTTGGGTATTTATTGCGTATTTGTTGTGTATTTGTTGCGTATTGATTACATATATTTGTTGCATATTAATTACATATTTATTAGGATGTTTATGTTAATGAGGAAGAGGCATATGAGGCTTATCGTAATTATGGCCAAATTCTTGGTTTTAGTGTTCGTAAGGATCATCACAGTTACTAGCCAAATTCCAAAAATTTAAAATCCAAGGACTTTATTTGTTCAAAAGTTGGTTTCAAGAAGTTGCCTGATCTTAATATCCAAAGGAAATATCGAAGATCAGATACCCGAACTGGTTGTCCAGCTATGATTATATTTATAGTGGATGAAGCTGGATATTGAAAGGTGAAAAATTTATTAAAAATCACAATCATGATTTGACTAGGCCAGAAGACCGGCATATTCTTAGATCATGCAGGAATATGTGTGAGGAAAAAGCTTCTATTTTTAAAGCAATGACAGATGCTGGGATAAGAACCATTGATGCATTTTCCTTCATTGCTGATGAAGTTGGAGGTGTCGAAAATATTGGATTCACAATGAGGGATGCATATAACTTTATTCAAAAAATAAAAAGAGTAAAGATTGAACTTGGGGACACTAATACATTGATTGAGTTATTTAAAGAACGTCAACTTAATGATAACATGTTCTCTTGGGATGTCCAGAAGGATGAATTTGATAGATTGTTAAATTTTTTTGGGTTGATGGGACTGGTAAGATAGATTATGACTGCTTTGGTGATGAGGTAATTTTTTATACAAGTTATAGGCTCAATAAGTATAATTTGGTATGCGCACCATTTGTCGGGGTTAACAATCATTGGCAAAACATTTTGCTTGGGGTGGCCTTCTTGTCAGAAGAGACAATTGAATCATTTACGTGGGTGTTTACAACTTTTGTTCGAATGATGGGTGATAAACAGTCAAACACAATATATACAGATCAAGATCAGGCAATGGCTAGAGCCATAGAAGTTGCATTACCTCACAGTCGCCATAGACTGTGCCAATGGCATATTCGTAAAAAGGCTCCATTAAAAGTATCGTGCTACAATACCAACAACAAAGTCAAAGGCCTCTTCAATAAGTGTTTGAGCATATGTGACTCTAAGGAGAAGTTTCAGAATGCATGGGCAGAATTGATCATATAAGAGAACCTCCAAGATCATATTTGGTTGCAGGATCTTTATAGGATAAGGACTAAGTGGTCAACAGCCTTCAATAAGGATTGTTTTAGCATTGACATTCTATCTACACAACGTAGCGAGTCTACTAGTAATGTGTGTCATGGCATTTTTAATCCCACAAGTTCTATAACTGATTGCTTTCTGGGTTTAGAGAAGGTGATGAGGAATTGGCGCCGGAATGAACAGGATGAGGATTATAGATGCAGCCAGTCTGAAATAGAACTCGTATGGCGTGCGTATATAATGCATACGGAATGCGTATAACAGACGTATGTACTACGTACTTTGCAAACCCATAGAAATCCCTCTTAATCCCAAGGAAGGTTCAATGGTGAGAAACCCAATATTCAACATTTCCTGACTCTTTTATTCATGAGGCGAAGCATTCCAAAAAACTTTGACTCTCCATATAGCTCTATTGCAATCTAAACCAGTGGAGCCAAACCCTCACTTAATAGAACTATCACTTGTGTAGCACATGGGTGTACACATATATAATGTCCCATTGAGAAATTTTTTAAAATCATTTTATAACGATGGTAAAATGCGTATTTGAATGATTCATGCTGAAGGAATGCATCAAATCAATTAAATTTGAATTAAATAATTTTTTTAAAGAAAAAAAAAACAATTGTTGTGATTTACGTATGGCCTGCGTATACAATGCATACGGAATGCGTATAATAGGCGTATGTACTGCGTACTTTGCAAACCCATAGAAATCCCTCTTAATCCCAAGGAATGAAGGTTCAATGGAGAGAAACCCAATATTCAATGCTTCCTTGACTCTTTTATTCACGAGACGAAGCATTCCACATAACTTTGATTCTCCATATACTCTAATGAATGCTAAACTAGTGAAGCATAACACCCACACTCTACAACCATCATAGAATTTACATATACCAGTTATTTACACAAATAAAATATGAAAAGTTCATTTCAACAAAGCACAAAGCAATGCGTATGCGAATTCTACTCTATATTTTGGAATTTTTTTCCTACCAATCCTTGCTCTCTTTCCACTTGGAGTTGTTTTCTCGAACAATATTCTCCATGTATTTGCAAACAAACATATCGCAATCTGTATTTTTGGACTGAGTTGGCGCCTTCTTGACTGTCTTGAAACTCCATTTGTTGATATTATCACCAAAAGCTTTTTTGTAATCCCTATATAAGCATGCAATCTGAACAATATATGGAATATAATTTAGTTCAATGAAATTTTTTTTTGAAATTTTTTAGCAATATAAGCTTACAATCAAACTCACAATCTTTATAGTAATACTTCTATACATAGGGTTGGGTACATAATAATAAAATTCCCACTTTCTCTGATTTCGATAACCAACCAGAAGGGTCCAGTGCGAACCGTCAATAATTGGATTAATTATAATGTTGCATGAATGAATAGAACTGTAGTTTACGTGTTCGATGAACAATTTTAAACTTTCATTCTTCAACTTGTAATGCTGCAAGAATTAAATATAAGAATAAAAATGTTGAAATATATAATTATATATAAAATAAACTAAACCAATACATTGGTGAGATGTATAGAAATTTATGATACTATTCTTGTGAAATTTTAGCCTTCTCATTTAATAAAATGTCAAAGGAATCAACATGGTCATTGTCAAGATAACTGTCTCATAATATTTCGTCCATCATACGTTTTGAAATTATAACGTTCCCAGCTTGAAATATTGGCATGCTACTGAAATATTTAAACAAAAAATGCGCATTAGGTATGCATATAAATCACATTTTCTACGCAATCAGTACGCACAAATTATACACTACATACGCATCGGTTACACACACAATACGCAAATAAAATACCTGTCAAGATATTTCTTTATGTTCTCCCTGATAAAAAGTTCCTTCTCTGAACTCAACATCTCCAAGCCATTGAAGTTCACTGTAGGACTTGCAGGGTAACCCTTTACTATAACATCATCAACATTGATTACTTCTTTTATTTGTGGAACGTTTTGGGCAGGTTCTTTTTTCTGAGTTTCATTTGGGGAAGGAACAATTTGGGTTAGTTCTTCTTGGGTAGGTTCTTCTTTGGGATGTTTTTTTTGGGATGGTTCCACTTGAGGAGGTTCTTTTGTGGCAGGTTCTTCTTGAGGAGCTTCTTTGGCAGGTTCTTCTTGGGGAGCTTCTTTGGCAAGTTCTTCTTGGGGAGATTCTTTGGCAGGTTCTTCTTTGGCAGGTGATGGTACTTGATGGGATGGTTCTACTGGGGGAGGTGCTATGGGGGATGGAACTTTCTGTGATGGCAAACCATATGCAATAAATAAGCAATATATAAATATATTCATAATATATACCTGTCCTCTTTAAATTAACAAATAACTTAGATATCTTCTCAGTGTTATATACAATGTCATCATCCCATCAAAGGAAACGGGGCCTTCTCTTAGGGTACTTCGAGAGATGAATGGAAGTGTGCTCCAGGAACCAAACCTGCATAAAATTGAGATCTTCTCAGTAAGTTTTAGCAAATCAATCAGTCAAATTAAATGTTTAATTAAAATTATTTTAGCACTCACAATTAGCAGTGACACAAATCCATTGACATAACCCGCTAGCTTGTTCTTTTAGATATTCAAAGATAAATTATTAAAATTTTCAACCAGGCATTCCCAAATTGACCATGCCCAGTTAATTGATGAAAAATCATCAACATTATTTGCTATTATTTTTAACATCCTAGGAACTTTAAAGTTGCTTTGTTGGAAAAATAAATTAGAACATAAATACATAATAAAAGTTTTCAACATAGTATATGGGGCACTTTCTCGAGTCAACTCAAGCATTTCAGACTTAATATCCTTCGAAGTGATTGTTGAAATGGGCAAGGTCATCCAGGTAATCTCCTCACCTCTGTTTGGAAGACCAGTAAGGAGGGCAACCTCATCAGCTGTGAAAGGTACAATATGGCCCTCTATAATAAAGCTTTGCTTTTGAATGTTCCATATTGTCAGCAGCTGGTAGACTAGTGGGGCGTTTTACTCAAATCTAGGAAAATGAAGAAATTGGTAAATATTCAGGTCATTCAATTTTTCTTCAACTTTAACAGGAATTATCTCAGAAAATGTATCACAAATTATTCTAAATGTCAAAACATAGCATATATAAGATATAGGACAGATGTAAATCTGCATAAATTAAGAAACTAAAATTAATTTAGAGAAGCAGGTGATACTCATTAAGTATGCATAAAAAACACAATAAAATATGCAAAGCATACACATATTATATGCAACGTTTATGCATACTATACGCATTAAATACGCCAATCATACATAGTGTAAACATAATGTATGCAAAGGATACGAAAAATACCAGCAGAAATCTAGGGTTTTTTACACTAATCGTTTTTCTTTATTGGAAGTTTATTTTTATGATATAAAGATCCAAAGTATTTATTATAAAATGCTAGGGTTTGTCTTCAACATATACGCAAAAAATAAGCAAAATTTATGCATAATATATACATTGTATACAAAGAAAATATGCAGAAAGAACATAAATGGTTTGATAAATATAATCTTTTATAGTTCTCAGAATGATTTTATTTTATTTTTTTGTTTCTTCACCAAATAAGAATTGAATACCAAAGAAATACGTAGTTCATTTGTCAATTTAAGAATTTACATACCTTTTTCTTTGCAGGTGAATCCTCCATGATGAGCAAAAGAGTTCGTTGGATTTTTTCAGAAGATGTTTTTTGCAGGAAGCTCGGGAGAACTTGAGCGAATGGCCGAAATGTGGAATTTTGAAACTGTTAAAATTTTCGGCCTTTTTCATTGTATTTACTGGGCGGGCCTTGAGTCTTTTCGTCTGTAGTTGGTCTGAAATGGCAAACGGGTCGGGCCTTACTTTCCACGTAAGCACACCACGCGTAATGAATTTCTTGGCGACCGAACACATCTTTGTGATCGGATTCCACACAGAATAATTTCTCCTTGGAGGGGGGCGGGGAAGATAAAAAGGTGAGCTTCTGGCCTCACATTTTCTTTGCCCGCCTCCATCATTTTTTGGGGATTGGGAGGCTTTGTTTCCTTTTAACTGTAACGACAGGAACTACAAGCCTCCCTTAGAGGATTTTTTTCCTTCTACATGCCATATTATGGGAACACGACAAAGCGCTTTGTGTGTTCTATAATTTTTTCGTTGTTAAACTTGATTGGGCTGGTTCTTAATTATTTATTTTGAATAATTGAGTAAATTTAAAAAAAAAATTAATGACTCAATTGTTAATAGTATCTCCAAAATCGAACACCTAACATTTATTTGATGTCACTTATTTGACCCGCTAATTTTTTTTAATACAAAAATTAGGTTAGAAAATATATAATAAAATATGAGTAAGAATATACACAAAATAATCTTTTTTTGTGTTAGAAAATAAAGTTCGGTTTGAGACGAGTTACTGAATTTTGATGTATTACTTCATTTTGGAGTGAAAATTGAGTTTTTTCGGTTGGAGATGTCCTAAATGAACAAATATGAACATATTCTTGTTAGGCTCATTTAAAAAAACGAACAAATATCATTTAAAGCTTCTGAACAAACTCATAAAAAAATTTGGTTAAGGTTTGAAGCAAAGCTCGATTTAGCCTTGATATGATACTCGTTATAAGGTTTGATATAACGCTCATTATATAGCTTGATTAAGCCATTTGATATGTCATTGAAAATTGCTTTGATTAGGCATTTAAGCAAATTTATATTTAAACTAAATAGTTCAATAAGACGAACTCAATGATACCAAATGTCACTTCTCCCATTTGTATGGGCTAACATAAATTGAATCAAAGGAAATCTTAATGCTCATTTTATAGTGATTTAACACTTTTTATTTATCGAATGTCTCCGAAGAGAGTCAGCGGGCTTGCACCCATGAAGTAACTTCTTCGAGTAAGTCTTTCATATTTCCTTTGCGAAAGAGAGACTTTATCTTTTTTGAAAGCACAATGGATGCCAATAAAGTACTTTGGATGTCCCAAATTTTAAATAATAAAAACATTTTGAAGATACTAATTTATTTCAGTAATACTTCTGATTAGGTCATCAAGATAGAGTTTCGAAGAAAAATCGTGAATAAAGATAAAGTAACCAAATATGCAACTTCCAAGATATACATCAACAAGAACCTGATAGAGTTTATTAAAACAAGCACAAGGACTTTATTCTATACTATATGTCTTTTTGAAGCTTATACATTTTGTCCTTCCCAAAGCGACAAACCCAAGAGGTTACTCCTTACAAAATGTTTTTTGCGAGATGATTCGAAAGGTTTTTGCTAGATACTAATTTATTTTTGCAAGTTTTATTGTTGTAACAAACTCTTGTTTTTCTATATTTATCGTGGTTTCCTTGTTTTGTTCTGTCGAGGTTTCATTATTTTGTTCTGCTTTATAAATTGTTTCTCTTATGGTTCTTAGCATGCACCATGCTCACCAAACTCTTAAGGATGTTAGATTCAAAATTATTTGTAAATTATATGAAAATCTTACTAACAAGTTCAATCAAATATTAAAATATAAAATAGGAGAGAGAAATATGAAAATATAGAATAAGATGCTCTTGGATTGCACTTGAATGAGTTTGAGTACAAAAACTTGCGTATCTTCCGTTCTATCCCTGGCCCTCTTTTTACAGGTTCAAGAAAGGTTTAAAGGCTACATAATGTTCTACATACTGTGCTACATGAATAATGAAAAGTGTGTAGCTAAACTAAAAGAATGTTTATTGTAAAATATTTGAGGCACACAAATTAATTGCATGTATTTTGTCGATATATTTTCTAACGAATCATTTACTTAGTAGTGAACTTATAAAAGTTTAGGCTTCATTTGAGACAGCTTTCTTATTGCTTCTTAATGCAACTTCCAGGTTTAAGAAGCAGAAAGAAAGCCGTCCCAAACGAAGCCTTAGTTTCGAATCTAGCTGCAAAGAGCCACCAACTTGATTATAAGAAATAGAAAATTTGATGATACCAAGTAGCCGATTTCTCTAATAACATGTTTGCTATGAATTCGGCTCGCTCTTCTTTGGCTTGAATATATTTCCAAGCAAGCACAAGTGGCAATCATCCTCTATTCATTAATCGTAATAAAATTTACTTTATATTCTTCTAACTACTATCATAATTGAGGATTTGCACTCTTAATTGCAATGGGTGCAAATTTCCTTGGATTTTAACGTCCATGCAGTTATATTTTTTCAGATAAAACAGGCTATATTTGATACAAGAAAAAAAAAAGTTTAGCACTTGAGAAGAAAGGAAGGGGCAAGCAGACAAAAATTATATTACTATTTATTTTCTGAAATTGCTCATACAAACTATGTTATTATTTTATTTTCATTATGAATGTAAATTGCAACTACATAAAATCAAATATAAATGAAAAGCTAATGATGATAATTAATTTTGTACGATATTTTCTATGAAAAAAAATTATACGATTTCTTTATTGTCAGTAGCAAAGTTGCAGAAGATTATAAATTTTAAAAATAGTTCTAATTTTAATTTTTTTAAATTTAATTCTCCATCTTATAAAAAATTAAAATTTGTGTTTGAACAAGCAACTTGTTCGGCCCTTTACCAGTGTGGAGCTTAGATGGGCTGCTGCTCAGAATGATAGCTGGCCGCCGATTTGATGGGCGACTTTTTATGAGAGTGTAAGTCAGCCCATTCAAATACTATTTTGTCTTTACTTTTTTTTTAAAAAAAAAGTTAATGATCCCAAAATATTGCAATGTTTTATGGCGCCAAATGTTAGCCATAAAAATTAATTATTTATTTTGAATAATTGAGTAAATTTTAATATATATATATATATATATATATATATATATATATATATATATATATATATATATATATATATATATATATATATATATATAGACTCAAATGGTTAAGAGCATCTCAAGCCCAAAGCCTAATATTTATTTGACGTCACTGATTTGCTCCATTCGATCGCCAAAAAAGTTATTTAGGTGTGGGTGAACAGTGCGACGTCGTGTTCATACATAAGTATGAGTAAGAATATATATAGAATATTCTTTTTTTGGTACTAGAAAACGGAATTCGGTTGGAGACGAGTTACTGTACTTTAATGTATATTACTTCATTTTGGAGTGAAAATTGAGTTTTTCGGTTGGAGATGGCCTAAATGAACAAATATGAACATCTTCTTGTTAGGCTCATTTAAGATCACAAACAATATTATTTAAAGCTTCTGAACAAGCTCATAAAGAAATTTGATTAAGGTTTGATGCAAAGCTCGATTTAGCCTTGATATGATACTCTGTAGAGAGGTGTTGTAATGACTAGAACCAAGAACAAGAAAAGAATGAAGGAGTTGTTCACAGAGAAGGGAACGGTAGAAGGAAAACAGAGAAAGCTAAGGGAACGGTAGAAGGAAAACAGAGAAAGCTAAATTTCATTTCATTTCTTGTCTACTGGATACAATATATATAAATACACAATAGGTATAAAAGAAAGTACATCTTATTCTAATGGTACAAACGTGGTCCAATATATGCTTGCCACGTGTGCAGTTTGTTAACAGCTCCCCTCAAACTTATGGCTGCGTAGTGGTTGTGAGTTTGCTGGACATATGCTTGAATCTTTATGTTGGTAGAGCTTTTATGAAGAGATCGGCGAGTTGATCCATGGTGCATATGTGATGAACAGAGATGTGGTTTTCCTTGATGCAGTCCTTAATGAAGTGACAGTCGTCTTCTATGTGCTTTGTGCGGGCGTGGAATATTGAATTGTTAGTGAGTGCTATAGCTTATGTGTTGTCGCAGTATACGGTTGCTGGGGCGTCTTGCGGTGTATGGAAGTCTTCTAGAAGTCGTCTAAGCCAAAGGATTTCGAATGCTTCGGCGGCCAATGCTCGATATTCTTCTTCAGTGGAGGACCGGGCAATTGCATTTTGTTTCTTGACTTGCCACGAGATTAAGGAGTTGCCGAGGAAGTAGTAGAAGCCGGAGATGGATTTTCAATCATGTTTATTGCTTTCCCAGTCTGCATCTACTTATCCACGCAGTGTGAGGTTAGCTCGGTTTAGAGGAATACTTGTGTGCGAGGTTCCATGAATATATCGAAGAAGCCGTTTGAGGGCTTCGTGGTGGATGTTAAGCGGTGTTTGCATGTGTTGGCAGAGTTGTTGGACAACAAATTGAATGTCAGGCCTAGTTAGAGTGAGATACTGGAGTGACCCGATGATGGGAGTTGGTGGCCGTTACCAAGAATGACTTGGCTTGAGCTGTTGTATATTTGTGATTACTGAAGGTGATTGGGATCGAAAGTTAGGTGGGTTGAAGCACCACTATCGAGGAACCAATCAGAGGGAGTGGGTTGGGACGGTGAGGTGAATAATTCATGCGTAGGTTCAGTGTTGTACTTGTCATTGTGTCGATGCCAGCATTTGATGGCCGAATGGTCGAACTTTTCGCATATTTGGCAATTGATGGATGGGCGATTTGGCTTGTCTCCATGGGTTTGGTTTGGTGTGTTCGGTTGGCGAGCATTGGAGCGACTGCGATATGTGATGTTCGTCCGCGATCCCTGCCGCGACCAACAGAGAGAGCCGTTTGATTGCCGGCTATGTTGAGAGAGTGTATTTCTTTGGTTGTTTCGTGGGTGATGTTTAGCTCTTCGCTACAGAGAAGTGTATATAGTTCGTCAAGAGACGTCCTCAACATCGACCGGTGCTCCGGTGGCGGCTAGTGCGTCAAATTTTTATTTGATGTCGAGTTGAGAAGATATTGTGTCATGGATTTGTCTTTCATTGACAAGAAGTGAAGTTTGTTCTTGAGATGGGCGATTCTTGATCGTGTGCGAGATTGTAACCGATTATCAAGAGTGCTCCATATTTTAGAGCAATGTTCGATGGAAAGAATGTAGGGGAGGATTGCGGGAGAAATAATGGAATAGAGTGCCGCGGCGAGGTTTTGGTCGATCAGGATCCAGGTTATGTGTGACGAATTCGTGATTTGTTGTCCGGTGCTAGATAGGATTAGGGAAGGCGGGCTGATAGTGGTGCCGGTCAAGAAGCCTTCGAAGCCGTTCGCGCGAAAAAGTTTTAGCACTTGAGATTACCAAAGTGAGTAATTCTTGGCGGTGAGAGTTTGAGCAATAACATTCTTGACGCTGCTTATTAAGAATTTAAGAGAGGAGGAGATTTGAGGGGATGAGAAGGCACCATCGAAGTTGGAGTTGTCTGCCTGAGTCGATGAGGAGGTGGTGTCTGTGGAGGCCATTGCAGACGTAGAGGTCATCTTGAGGGGATTGGAAGAGGAACCGGAACTTCTGATACCATGTAGAGAGGCGTTGTAATGACTAGAACCAAGAACAAGAAGATAATGAAGGAGTTGTTCACAGAGAAGGGAATGGTAGAAGGAAAACAGAGAAAGCTAATTTTCATTTCATTTCTTGTCTACTGGATACAATAGATATAAATACACAAAGGGTATAAAGAAATTACAGCTTATTCTAATGGTACAAACAGGGATCCAATCTATGCTTGCCACATGTGCAGTTTGTTAAAATACTCATTATAAGGTTTGATATAACACTCATTATATAGCTTGATTAAGCCATTTGATATGTCATTGAAAATTGCGTTGATTAGGCATTTAAGCAAACTTATGATTAAACTAAATAGCTCAATAAGATGAACCCAATGATACCAAATGTCACTTCTCCCATTTGTATGGGCTAACTTAAATTGAATCAAAGGAAATCTTAATGCTCTTTTTATAGTGATTTAACACTTTTTTATTTATCAGATGTCTCCGAAGAGAGTCAGCGGGCTTGCACCCAAGAAGTAATTTCTTCGAGCAAGTCTTTCATATTTCCTTCGCGAAAGAGAGACTTTATCTTTGTTGAAAGCACAATGGATGGCAATAAAGTACTTTGGATGTTCCAAAATTTCAATAATAAATACATTTTGAAGATGCTAATTTTTTTCACTAATACTTGAAATATTACTTCTAATTAGGTCATTAAGATACAATGAAGTCTCTAAAGATAGAGTTTAGAAGAAGAATTGTTAATAAAGAATTATGGCTTGGTAGTGGTTAATGCCAGCACCAAAATGAAATAGAGTTCTACAACAATAGGGGTGTAACCAAATACTAGGTGTGATGATCAAGGATAGGCCACATTTCAATATACATTAGGTATTTTTAGTTATGATCAAGGAGTGCTTCTTGAAAAGTTATGAGTATAGAAGTAATTAACAGAGACAAAGCAAAACTATGAAAAGAGGAAGTTAAATGATTAGTGCGTGTAAAACTATATCACGTGGTGAGTACAGTGCATGTACCTATATAGAGAAATAGATATATAAGGTTGGTAGCATATAAGGACGCATCGATTCACTTCACGTGCGTTGCCTGACATGTCATTATCACATCGTGTCTTCTTGTAAGTCACGCCGCAGCAGCTGCTGCCACTACTTCATCATCAGCTTTGAATCAGAATTAGAGGTAGCAACCAGAGATGGGAGCTCAGCTCGCACTTTTTCAGCTAAATCTCGTAAAATCGAGTTGGGTCGTGCCAACTCGGCAACCAACACATATTTGGTCTGGGTTGAAATAATCGACTAGTTTGCAAAAACAATTCACTGTTGTGTATAATGAAAAGCTAAAAATTTTTGTTGTAATAATAACCTAGTTGTATATTTGGTTGATCCAAATTCCCTATTAAAAAGTTTATGGGAGGATCAAATATTTATCATTTTAACGTGTTGAGGGACTGAATAGATCTCTCGAAAGAGTTGGGGCCAATTTGAGGATTTGCAAGCAGACAAAAATTATATTACTATTAATCCTCATAAAATTTACTTCATAATCTTCTAACTACTATCATAATTGAGGATTTGCACTCTTAATTGCAACGGGTGCAAATTTCCTTAGATTTTAACGTCCATGCATTTATATTTTTTAGAGAAAATAGGCTATTATTTGATACAAGAAAAAAAAAAGGTTTAGTTCTTGAGAAGAAAGGAAGGGACAAGCTAAGTTAGGTGGTATGGAGGGTGGATGTAGTGGATAATTTAGCTGAATTTCTCCCCCTGTTTCTGATATGGTCGTGTCAGGCATTGTGGCTGTAGTGGATAATTTAGCTGAAACTACTCCCCCTGTTTCTGATTTGGTCGTGCAAGCCACTATGGCTAATCCAATGAGTGATGTGGTTGTTTTTAACTCTAACACTGTGGATATTATTCCCCCCCCCCTAAGGTTCTTTCTACCACTGTGGGTTTTGCTGTCTGTGAGCTGAATCGTGTTGTGAACCAGGAATCTTCATGTTCTGCTCACTTTGTCTCTCACATTAACTCTGACGTTTTGGCTAGTGATTTCCCTGGTTTCCTAAGGTTACTTCCCCTGTGTTGTCAAATGTTCGTGTGATGGGCCCTTTTGTGGAGGTGCATATTAACTTAATTTCTCCTCAAGCTTTGTTTGCTCGTGTGGGGGAGGAGGTGAGAATGTAACCCGATTGGCTTCATGGATCATCTGAGTCTTCTTCAGAAGCTAGTGAGGAGGAAGAATATACACAAAATGATCGTCCTGTTGTGAGGGAGAATCTAAATATTTCCTCTCATGGGAGGCGTAGGCGTGGTAGGAAATAATTCTTGACTTTTTGCTGATGTTGGTGCTATCTTTATGTGTATCTATGTTGGTTATCGGATGCATTGGGCTCTTCTTCTTGCTGCTGGTGTTATGATGGTGACGGTTCTGATTTTACTAGAAGGCTCTTCATTTTGTTGGCTGCCATTTTGATGGATTTTAGAAAGATATTTGTGGTTGCGATTTATAGATTGAGAGCTATGATGTGGCTAGGGCTCACTTATTCTAAGCCAAGGCGTGTGGCAACCGTTGGTGATGCGTGGGCTCTCTTTCCATACTGAATGGCCAGTGCCTGACTTAGTGGTAGTTGGAAGCCTCTGCCTTTACTGAGCCTATTGGGTTGTTACCCTTGTTTACTCCATGTAGTTTATTTTTTTCCTTTTGCTTTTACATTTTACCTTGTTGTAACCCTTTTGGAATATCTAAACATTCCTGAGAATGAGTATGGGCTTGTTTTTACTGTCAGTAGAGGCTCGGCGTTAAAATTGCTCTCAGAATCTTATCCTTTTCAGACTAACAAGAAGCTACTGACCATGTTTGATCATGAGAGCCAGTTTGTAATTTGGATTGCGCAGAGGGCAAGAGAGATGGTGGCAAAAACTTATAATGCAAGTTTCAAGTGGCCTTCATTGAAGGTGTATAATTCTGAGCTGAGGAAATTGATATCAAGCAAGAAGAGGGACTCGGCCGCGGGGCTTTTCGTGTTCCCGGTGTAGTCGAGGGTCAGTGGAGTGAAGTATCCATATCAGTGGATGGCCATGGAACAACAGAACAATTGGCATGTGTTGCTTGACGTTGGAGCTTTAGGTCCTAAGGATATGGATTCCCTGGGATTGTCACTTTACAGACCTGGTTTCATAATAACTTCATTCTACAGTGTGTTTGGATCAGACCCTACTGGTTTTGGCTGCCTGCTTATCAAGAAATTGATCATCGGTTGCTTGCAGAACCCGAATGGTGGCACTGGGAGTGGAATGGTGAGGATTTCACCTATTTTTCCTCAGTATTTGAGTGATTCTGTTGATGGTTTAGCTGGTTTTGATGCAACAGAGAAGGAATGGCTTTTGTAATGAGGAATCGGGGATGTCTGGTACCAGCCAAGTATCCCAAATGCCTGCTTTCTCTGGTGCATTTACGTCGACGCAGGTAAGGAATGTGGTTGAGACCGAGATAGATCAGAATAATAGCTTTGAGAGGGATGGAGCCAGCACCATCTTTGAAGAAACTGAGAGTGTTTCAGTTGGAGAGTTGATGAAGAGCCCGATTTTAAGTGAAGATGAGCCATCTGATTATTCTTTATGGATTGATTTGGGCCATAACCCCTTTCGTTCGGAGAATTCTGGTCGCATTAATGGAGGCAATCTTCCTTCTCCTATATCGCCTTCATGGTTTTCTGGAAGGAAGAATCATAAGAGGCTATCACCTAAGGTAACTTCAATGAAGAAGTCAATGTATGAAGATCAAGTGCTCTCTTTCGATGCCACAATCTTATCAGTTTCACATGAGAGCAAGGAAGAGCCAAATATTGGGATTGCAGGAGGGGAGGCAAGGAATATTTCATTTGCTAATGGAGGGAAGACTAACAACTCAACTTCAGCCATTGGAATTCAAAACTTGTATGAAAATGATTCAACATCTGAAATATGCCAGGAAGGAATAATGGAAATGAAAGAAAGTGCAATAAGAAGGGAGACTGAATGTGAATTCAGGTTATTAGAGAGGAGGGAAGGAAACAATACCCAGTTCAACGGTGGAAGATTCTTCGGCATGGAAGACAAGGAACATGTTCATGTTGTAAGCATGGACCGTCGAGTTTCCTTCATCATGGAAGATGCCAAACCTACTGAAACCTTCACACATAATCTAGGTGATGATGATGCTTCCAGTGGTGGTGACTATGAGGAGGATGATGAAGATTGGGGAAGAAGAGAGCCTGAAATAATTTGTAGGCACATTGACCATGTTAATATGATGGGGCTAAGCAAAACCACCTTGAGACTCTGATATCTCGTCAATTGACTCGTAACCGCATTGCTCCATCTGCAGTTGGATGGTAAAGAAGGGATGCCGCTTGTCAGAATCTATGGGCCGAAGATCAAATACAAGAGGGGCGCAGCTGTCGCTTTTAATGTCAAGGATAGAGGTGGAGGGATGATTCACCCTGAAATTGTCCAGAAACTTGCTGAAACAAATGGGATCACTTTAGGAATTGGTTTTCTTAGCCACATAAGGCTTATGGACAATCATAAAGCACTTCATGGTGCAGTTGAAGTGAAAGATCCTTCATTGTGTATGCAGATATCAAGTGGTAAAAATGCCACTATCAATGTTGTGGTTGTTACTGCATCTCTTGGTTTTCTCACAAATTTTGTAGATGTCTACAAGATGTGGGCTTTTTTGGCTAGGTTCATTGATCCAGTATTTGTTGAAAGTGTTAACTTATCCGCCATTGATGATATCTCATAGAACTAGAAAGTCGAATGGATACTAGTTTCTGTCCATGTATATCAGACAATCTAGGCCTCCGGTGATGCCGAAACATGACCACCATTAACTGTTGCAGAAGTTTGCTTGGATGATGCAGAGACCAAGTTGGATTCTGAACTAGAATTTGGTTTGTATCTTTGCATCACTCGAGTTCCCTCATATGTTTGGAATTTATTTGTTCTTGTCAGATTTCCTGGTTATGTTATCTCTTTTTTTGGTTGCATGAAGAGTTTGCTTATGAATTCTGATTTGCCTGTTCATTTGATGGAGTCCTTTTTGTTTCCATCATTGCTATTTGAATGGCTGAAACTAAACAGGCAGCAAACTATTTAACCATAGATTGATACTTTGTTCATTTAAACACAGGCCTTCTTTATCATTAGTGTGCTTTGTTTACACCTTTTCTTTTGTTAGTTTTCTGTTTCTTGTTTTCATTTTCACGTTTGTTAATAAGTGTTTAGAGTTCATATTTTGATAATTCTACGGCTTAAACAACAGTGGAGCAGTTGATCTAAATTTCTGAGTTTTATTAGTAGATTGAAAGCACATTTGTAGTAAAGAAGAAAGGCTGTGATGGTGGTTGGTTTATGAAGAAGATATAATATATATTTTGTATGTAGCATCATTTCCAAAATGATAGACCAGTTCAGGACCAGCGTTTGTTTACTGCAGGTGGGATCTGTCCCGCCTACTGCGTCCCCCTTGGGGTGGGACCCAAGAGGGGATAATTCAAGGGGGAAATAATATCACATAAAATTAATTATCATCAAATTAAATAATAAAATACACATTAATTTATACTCAACAAGATCACATAACCCCTGAACTGGTAGGAAATGATTTCTTTCAAACCATTTAAGAGCCAAGCTGCCAAACGTTTCATTTGGAACCATTTTCTTATGGTATTGAAATAATTTTTTAGTAAAAAATATGTTTTTAATTAAAAATTTTTTACTAAAAATTTGATTCATAAAACAACAAGAAAGTTGTTCCAAATAAAGCCAAAATATGTGACCTCTAATGGGTACTATTAGGATCCCAGCAAACATTTTTATGCTCAGTTTAGCCTAAATCTTTTTGGAATTTTTCAACCCAAAAATCTAAATCAAAAGGTTAATAAACTTTCAGTAAAAGAAAAAAAAAACTTTTTTATTTCAATAATATGCTATAGAACTAAAATTGGCAACTTCTTTTGCCAACAAATCTTTTAAATGGAAGCTTAGCTGTCTAGTGCTACAATTACATATTCTTATTAACTACAGCTTTTGGCCAAAACAGGTAGCCATTGCTAAAGTTCTCAATTCAACCATCAAACCTACATTGATTATAGTATATCTTACTAAATATTTTACAAATTTATTTTCTTTTTCTTTGAATTCTAATGATAAGATACGTGAAATAGTTGGAGTAGATTCAATGACAGATAAGATTATAGAGAGTCACTTTAAGTGATTTGTTTACATAAAACGTCGGTCTTTCGATGATCCGATTAGAAAAATAGATGTATTAAATCCAACCTATTTTAAGAAATGAAGAGGTAGATCTAAAAAGACTTGATAATAAAGTATTAGAAATTACACTTTTTTTAATCTATATATAAATTTGACTCTTAGGCCTCGTCTAGGACAAATTTCTTACTACTTTCTATAACAGTTTTTTAGTACAAACAATTTAAATTTGAAAATTATGTACTAAAAAAACTGCTTTAAAATGTAGTAAGAAAGCTATCCCAAACGAAGCCTTAATAAGACACAATAGAAAAAAAAAATTCGTTTAACCGACCTCATGTAGTAGGATAAATGCTTAATATTATTGTTGTTAAATTTGAATAATACTAACTTCTATATCCAAAATATCAACATCTATAATTCTCATAAAAAAATCCCTCATCTTCCTGTTATTCAAGGAATGAGGTTCTTCACACACAAATATAATAAAAATAAAAGGAGAATAAGCTTCCATTCCAACGTCTCTTTAAATCCTCTAGATCTCATTGGAGAACAAACTCCCAACCTAATCTCTCTTTTGACTCCTTTGCTCTGCTGAAAGAACAAAGTTCCACTATAATCTCGCATCTGAAGCCATAACAACTGCTTCCCATTATAATGAAGGGAAAAGAAAAGCAGACCATCAAAGTTAAAAAGGAGAGCGTCTTTTATATTTACACAAAAGAGGGTAAGGGGTTGTTTGATTGCCTGAAAAAGAAATGCAGTGTAAAGCAAATGCAATGTAAAGTAAATGTAGTGCATTCTGAATACTTTTCACCTGTTTGGCTGTCTGTAAAATAAACGCAGGAGAACTGTTTCCCTTGCTTGATTAGGTAGATACAGAGTAAAGTAAAATCAATTTTTTTTTAATAATTTGAAAAAAAAACTATGAAAACTCATGCATCCATCTGTTAGTATACCGTCCCAAATGAAGATTAAAACCTTATTCAACTTACCAATTATTTAGTATTTATCCAACTTAACTAGAAAACACTTGAATCTAAATCTACAAGAGACTGATCAAGTGAATATGAACATACTTATATATAGATATTTGAAGTATACTCGAACTATATGGGAGTGATATCATTTTTCAATGAAGAGTGAAGCTTGAAAGCTAGCTTCGAGGATATTTTTTTACCAACCTTACTAATATCACAAAAAATAAGTTAAAAATAGGTTTGGTCCCCATTAGTATACACTTCTTTATACAATTTGGCATTATTATGTATTCCAAATGTTCAACATTGCCCAGTTCAACTACAGCCAGTGAAGTACGAGCAAGCGACAATGCCAAATGGCAATCAATGCAAATGAGAGAATGAAAAACAAATATGAGATATGAGTACCAAGAATAGGTGGATGAAAGAAAAACAATGTCAATGCCCCGAACAATTATTACATCCTCCGACCGGATGCAGAGGAACATCCGGTTTGAGGCAAAAATGCACCTATACCGAGGTGTACCGAGTTTTTTCAAAAAAAACTCGGTACACCTTGGTATAGACGCATTTTTGCCTAAAACAGGATGTTCCTCTGCATCTTTACACCGGACGAAATAAAAGTTCCAATGCCCCTCATTACTTTTAAATGAGGAGATTTTGCATAATCCATTAGTCTTGATCAGACAACTCTAATTTTTATTTTGCAGACCAAAGTGGTCAGATGCTTACATATTTGACCCAATTTAATCTTTCTTTCAGGATCACATGCTAGTGTTACTCCAAGACGCATTAAATTTTACAATTAATTACTCCATACAATAACTTTTCAAGCTAAAATATTGAAATTTTAATTAAACATTCATCAAAATGCATCTATAAAACTGCAATGTACTTAAATACCGATAAGCTAGCAATACAAAACTATGTATGTTAAACTGACGAGCAGAAAATTTCAAGAAAACCAACATATTCAACACCAAAATCAGGAAGCAATAAATGGCGACTGTATCTGTAGATCATTCCTGGCGTCAAACCATTAGAAGAAACGCCGTGCCCATCCAGGATAGAATCATAACTCGAACAGGCTTGATTAGCTTTCATTTGTACAGCTTCATCAGCCTTCAGCTGAGCCTCAAGCTTGCTTATACGATTCTCAATCCCCTTTTTATCTAATTTAAGCTTCTCAATCTCATGAATAATATCATCAGACTCATTACCCACGACTTTTGTAATCCATGCTATCGTTTTCTTTTTCACTTAAATCTCTGCATACAACAAAGCCAGCTTCAAATTTCAATAAGAAAAAAAAAAACTATTTTTACTTACTATTTACTCTGCCATGAAAAATAAATAGAATTAGTCAATTTTACTGCAGATATCCGACTTGGAGTAAATTAGAGGTCCAACATACAAGGAACGGTTCTGATGAAAAAAGAGTTGAGGAGAAGAAGATGCGTTTCCCACCTTTAATTTGCTTCGCCTTCAACAGTGCAGTTGTTCTATCGATAGTCGCAGAGCGATAAATTTGGGAGGAAGAATACAACTGGTGAGATTCAGGTTCTTGGCATCTGATCTTTGTGAGTCACGTCAATTCGTTGTCTTTGATTTCTGTTTGATCGCAAAAATCTCATTTTTGGCTTGTTCTTCTGTTCGGATTGGTTTCGCCATTTGAAGCCGAACAGCAACTTCCGATCAGAAGTCACCCCTAATCTTGAGTTGAGCTTGAGTCACCCCTAATCTTGAGTTTGAGCTTGATTAATTAATCAAGTTTGAGCCTACTCGTCAGCCGGCCCGAACTTGTATAATAAAGCTCGTCAGCCTCGAACTTGTAGAATAAAACATATCAATCTTGGCTCCAACTAGCTCGAACTCATCTGTGAGTAGGCTCATATCTTATGAAAGAAAATGATTATGATTTAAGCAATTATTATAATAAAATGATAAATCTAACGATAAATTATAAGAAAAATAATGAAAAATCACTTAATATAAAGAAGTGAAATATAATTTTACACATTTTTTTTTCACAATATTATACTTAAAATCAAGAATGCTAATATATTTTAAGTGCATTTTATACTAATATGTTTTTAAATGAACCGGTTTGCGAGCTACCGAGTCGAGTCAAGGCTGACCCAAACTTGGTTCATTAGCTCATCGAAGCTCGACACACGAGCCATTGAGTTGAGCCCGAGCCAGATCACGAGTCGACTTTGACCCACTCGCACCTCTCCAAAGTGTTAGTGCAGCTGGGTTATATGAATCAATTTGTGCCTACTACCATTCTGATGAGGAAGGCAGTTTCCATTGCTAATTCTTTGATCTGCAAGTATTTGCTATCCTCAACCAGATCAGCCGAAAGATTGAGTACCACTGGATGTAATGGATCATATCTTGTCAGCTCACGAACTCTTGCAACCCATTTGGCTGCTTCCCACACTCCAAATTTGCAATACAAAAAGCAGATGAGATAAATAACAGTGAACTTAGATGACCGAATATGAAAGGAAGGCCACAATATTTAGACTTCATTTGGGACAGTTTTTTCATTGCTTTCTAAAACCCTTTTTCAGTACAAAAATTTCAATTTTTTTTAACTAAAATACTATTTTAGAAAGCATTAAGAAAGTTGTCCCAAACGAATCCTTAATGAGCATCAATCATCAAGAAAAATGAAAAATTATAGAGTACAAAGAAAAACATATGGAGATGGGCCTTCTAGCAATGCTTAGTCAACGAACTTGCACCTAATGAGAGGCCATATGGGAAGGGACCAAATCAGGTAATACCTGAATGGTAGATGCCAAAAAAGAGACCATTTCTCGGTACTGGCATGCAAAGCTCCTTTGGATCTATAAATACTACATATATTAAGTGATCTATTGGATATTAGGTAGTAATTAGGTGTCTTATTGGGTAATAGGAGTCCTTAAGATCTATAAATATTGCTGATGTAAAGTATTAGGGAATCAACTAGAATGTAAGAAGAAACTAACTGGAATCACCGGCATCCTATAATTGTTATAATTGCCCAAATCCCTTCTCTCTACATAGAGAGTTAAGCCTGCAATTGCCTAGTTATCTTTAAGTATAATGTTATTCTCTGTTTTTCAATAAATTTCTACTTGGGTTCATATAAATGGTGCTCTCCTTGATCCTTGCCGCTATTGAATCCACCGCTTGGGTGATAATAGACGATTACACTATCACAGTCATGAACTCTCCTACTTTTGACCATCATTCAAAAGTTGAAGCCGACCAAAAATTTTTTATTTCCAAAATTTTCATCTACAGAGCAACAACTAGAGGAACCCAAAACATTTAGCTATGAATATATTATTAACCTCACGTCAGACTCTTCTTACATTGACAAATGTAAACATAAAATAAAAAATGAACATGATATATTTTAGCTCAACCTTATTCTTCCATTTTCCAGTAATAACAGCTTGAATAATAATCTAGTGAAGCACAAAGATATGCAACTCTAATGCAATAATCAAGTATAATAATTCACTAATGAATATGAGCATCAGTAAGTAAACCAACTTATACATGTAAAAAGCATGTATAAGCTACCAAAGTTTATAGTAAAAGTAATATGGAATAATATATAGGGTATGATTACTACCATGTAATATGTAAGAATGATGCTTGGTTGAATTACACATTCAATTACCTGTTGTATAACATTAATAGTATCACTTTAAGTCAGTTGTAGTTGTATGTGATCTCTAATTCATCCTATCAAAACATATAGTTATAATTATCGATTTTCGTTCATTTGATAACTTCCTCTTTCAACCCCAAAAAAAGTCATGTCTAGATGTCTGTGTTTAGGTTTTCAACCCATAGGCTCCCGAGGTTGCACTATCTCCATAGCCCTTTGGCTCTACTAACTATAGGTCCCATATCTTGAAGGCTTCATTATACTAAGATCACATTGCCTCTATTGGGTGGCATTGCCCCACCTACCTATCTTCTAACATGACATTATCTTAACTTATTTAATCATGACTATTTCTTCTCTTCTTACAACCACATGATATGCATTACTTATATGTATGTCTACATGTATACATGCATATAGATAAATACGATTGAAATTTATATCAATATATAAGCAAGCATAGTTGTATAATTCATATATCATATTTTAACAGGATTACATGTGATAGTGTATATACATACTCATAGAACACAAGGAATGACATGTACAATAGCTGTATAAACCACGATTTAGGCGAATAATCACGATCACATAAGAGTTCAAGAGTAAATGTCACTCATAAACTAATTTGCTACATAATAAAAACCATATATTACCTTCTTGAGTCAAAGGCTGATCCAGTCAGACCCCTTGTGCCTTCCTGCGCATGTAGTACACCTATCAATCCAAATCATTAATTGATAATTCACACCAATTACCATTCACCTCATACAAGTAAATTGGTTCTCAATCATACCTTCCAATTTTTAGGTAGCATACACGACTATAGCCATTCACTCTTTCTGAATTATGAATATCATAATCAATAACAAAACACTTCCAAAATTAGAAATGTTAAATATACAACACTATAACTTTCTTTTCCTAAAGGCATGAAAACAAAATCCTTAGCTCCTATTTCTTTCTCTCCTCCTTCACTGTTTTTCTTCCTTCTTTCTCCTCGCTCTTCTCCCAGTTTGTCAGCTTCTACCCAAGCTTCCTAATGCTCTTCCTAAGCTTGCCCCTATGGTGCATAGCCCTCAAACAATCCTCAAACAGTTCTCTAGCAGCCCTTGGTCAGTCTCTAATCCACTCATACTCTCCAACAAACCCTCGACCAGCACACGCATATGCAAACGGCTAGCCAACCCAACAACTAGCTCCAGCCCTGACACCAACAAGCTCCAACAGTCAATAACCTAGCACAAAAATCGGCAATAACCTGAGAACTCACAAGGCATTTACCTTCAACACTTTCTCCAACCGCTCCTATGCCTACCAAGAGCTCCCACCTACTTCGGCAAGTCCCCATTCCAATTCCTCGTGCGACTTCCAGCCGAACCAAGACTGCTCTTCATCCCACGCTGGTTTTTAATGTAGTGGCAATAAAATACTCTAAGGACAATGAATTGCCTTAACTACCCCTTCCCAAATCTTTGCATGCAAGCCACCTGTTAAAAAATTTTGCCCTTGTTAACTTTAACGGCACTTATTTTTAAGTTTTTTTTCCCAAAAAAAAGTTTTCTTTTCAAATAAGTTTTCTTTTCAAAGTTCATGTCAAAAGCTAGATTTAATAAAACTAATCCAATTATATATTTTATTTAAATAATATAAATATATAATATAATTACCAAACATAATTAAATTTATGAATTTTAATAAAAATGTATAATTATAAGTTAATTTTCTAGTTTTTTATAATGTTTAAAATTTTTATATAAGTAAATAATAAAATGATTTATTATTTTCTAATTTTATATTTTCAATTGTAGTGAGACTTAATTTGGGTTAGTTAAGATTTATGATCTTAAATTAGATTGAAGGGTCTTAATGAGTGCCGTTAAAGTTAAATGAATTGATGACATTAAAGTAAAAAAAAATTACAGTCCACAAGCTTCATTAATTGCTATTAATCACAATTAAACAAACTTTTAAATTAAGGCTTTATTTGGGACGTCTTTCTTTCTGCTTCTTAAAGCAGCTTCTTAGTATTAGTACAAAAATTATAATTTTTGTATTAAGAAGCAATAAAAAAGTCGTCCCAAATGAAGTGTAAGTCACCATCAATGAGAAAGAGAATATTCACATTATCTTGCAAAGCTGAAAAAGCACTTCACATGTAGAAAGGTATCATTGTCTGCCACTTAGGTTACTTTTGGAACAACTTTCGTACTACTTTCTAAAATAAAATTTTTATAGCAAATTTAATTATAAAATTTTCAATTAATTTTTTTTTAGAAAGAAACAAAAAATTTATCCCAAACAAAACAATATGATTGTAGATCCATAGGCTACTCTCCTAAATTAATGGGAGGGAAAATTTTTACAAATAACCAGTACTAAAACAATCTTTTCATAGCTATAATGGTTAATTTCACAAGTGAATAATGAAATTTTATAATGGAAAATTAATTTTATATCATAAAAAATTGATGTATTATATATAAATATATATTTATAATGGAGAATTAATTTTATATTTAAAAAAAAAAAATTATATTGCAAAGAATTAATTTTTCGGCCAAATTTTTTGAATGAGCAGAATAATAACTTAAATTAGTAAATGTCTTAAGTGAAGTATTTGTTTCAGCTGCTTCTATTGCTTACGTGGGGTTTTTGTTTTAGTACAATAAATGTCTTAGATTTTTTTTTTAGTGGCAATTACATTGTTATTTAACGCTGGTCGTATTTAAAAAAGGTTTGATGTTCTTCTAATGACTTGTTGGTCTATATATCTACATGTCTTCTAATAATTTTCTTCTAGTGATTTTGTTTTAAATAGTTATTGGTGAGATTGGGTATGCGGCCGAGTGGTCGAGGGAATAAATTTCTCCTATCTCACTCAGACTCAAATTCTCTAACCGTTAAAAAAAAAAAAAAAAAAAAAAAAAAAAAACTACTGGTTAGGCTATATAAGCTAATCAGCTAATGCTCGTTGGTAGATAACTTTCCCTTCTTGAAAATTTTAACTTTTTAATTTGGTTGAAATTTTCTTACTTTCTCTTATTTAAAATAATTTTATTTCTATTTTTTTTTATTTCTAGATAAAAAATTGTAGGTATTAATTGGACTATTTAATATTATTATTGATACGTCATAAAAAAACATCTTAATCGAGCACTAATCTCGAGAAATGTCCAATTTGAAAACTTTCAAAATTAAATTGGGGACCATCCTAACTTTGATTTAAGGAAACTAATAGTCAAACTAAATGTCCTGAAGAGATGAATCTAACGACACTAAAATCAGTCCAATCCAAGCCCAAATGAGCCCAATTTGAGGTTATTCCAAAGTACATTTGAAAGATTTAAAGCAAAAATTGGATGAACAAATAATATCTAAATATATATCCAAAAAATATTTGAAAAGACTCGGTTTTACCTTTTTTTAGGGTTTTACCTTCATTGGACCACTATCCGACCACCAATTGCCATCAAACTTCCACTAGGCCATCAATCGCCAAGGGATTTTCATCCGGTCATTAACCACCCATAGATTTTTATCCGGCTGCCGATTGCCCTAACATTACACTACATCATATTTTTTCATTATTATACATATATTTTGATGCATTTTATTGAATATAAAATAGTTAATCTCAATTAAAAAATTACCAAAAACATTTCAACCAAAAAAAAACTAATCTACAATACTAAGTTAAAAAAAATGAAAAGAAAAAAAAGTTGAGAAAAAAATTGAAGAGTCATCATCAGTGTCATTAAAGTCAAATTAATTGATGACATTAAAGTAATATAAATTTAGGAGAGTAATATTTCGGTGGATCTCCATTACATTACTAAGTGGAAGACAGCTAAGGCTTTATGCCTGTGACGTCCTTTGGATTTTAATGCCATCAATTTATTGGTAGATGGAAAAAATATTCAATAAATTATTATTATTATTATTGAGCTTGTGCTTATCAAATAAAAACCAACTTAATCTTCATCATATCATATCACTCCAATTTGTGAATCAAGCGGTTGAAAGTAACAATTTAGTCTCATGATAAAAAATATTCAATATTGAAGCTTCAAGGCATTCTAAAAATTAGGTTTCTCAAAAAGATTTTTTAATAAAAAATTTTATATTTAAAAAAAATTATATTTAAAGACTGATTTAAAAGTAGTTAACTAATATTAATCTGGCAGCTTAAGCATTGATTCACACCATTTTTTTTACTATTTTTTAAAATAATTTTTTGAGTATAAGATTTTTTTAAAAAAAATAGATAAAAAAATTTAGTTAAGAAGCAGTAAAAAATTGTCCAAATGAAACCTTAGTGTGCCTTCGCTTGATCATTTCCTTAACTTCTAGCGTTTATGTGATGCCACATTTGACCATTGCCGGCTGGAATTCCTTGGCTCTGTTTACGTCTCAGCTAGGCTGTCAGATTGATGAAGGAAGAGATCTTGATTCGCAAGATCGGTAAGTGAAGAAGAAGTCAGACAGAGACGAGACAAGAACCAGATATAAAGTAATTTCTCTTATTTTCATCATGTCGAGCTACAGAAGTTATTCTATATATAAAGACAAATGTATGCCTAGCTAATATGAGCGGACCAATGAAATACAGACAGCTCATTATTTATTTAATTACATTTTGTTTATTCTGTTTATCTACTAATACTCCCCCGCAAACTGACGGGTGTGGTTGAACGGTCAGTTTGAGTCGTTGTGTTTGAAATCTTGGAGTAGATAATGATTTTGTAAATATATCTGCAACTTAATCCAGTGTGTTGATTGATAATATTGTGATGCTCTTTTGTTATATATGATCCCAAACAAACCATTGATCAATTTCAATGTGTTTTGTACGGGCGTGAAAAACTGGATTGTTGGCCAAGGCTATTGCCGATGTGTTGTTGCAGTAGATGTGTGTAGGTTGCGTTTGCGGAACTTTGAATTTGGCGAGAAGTTTTCGAATCCAGATTACATCAGCAGTAAGAGCAGCTAATGCGCGATATTCGGACTCGGTGGATGAGCGAGCCACCGTATGCTGTTTCTTGACAGTCCATGAGATGAGCGTATCGCCTAGGTATGAGCAATACCCGGATGTAGACTTCCGAGAGGTTGGATCACCGTCCCAATCCGCATCTGAAAAAGAAGTTAGGCATATATTAGATTTGGTGATTGGTAATCCAAAATGCACCGTACCTCTTATGTATCGAAGTAGTCGTTTGAGAAGAAATACATGCTGAGGTAACGGATTATGCATGTTTTGAGACAATAAATTGACGCTATAAGCAATGTTCGGCCTTGTGAGCGTAAGGTACTGTAATGATCCTGTTATTCTCCGGTATAGTATGGATCTGATAGAAGCTTTTTCTGCGAAAATTCAGTTGGTAATTTTGTACAGGTAGGGTTGTTGAACGGATTTGCATGATTGAGTTGAGCTAACTCAAGAATAGAGGTGGCATAGTTCTTTTGAGATATAAAATATTTTTGTTCGTGATGTTCAATTTGAATGCCCAAAAAATTGTGAACCGTGCCTAAGTTTTTCATAGCAAATTTGTTGTTTAGTTTTGCAAGAATCATGCTCAGCATTTGTTGGTCATTTCCGGTAAACAGTATATCATCCACGAAATGAGAAGGAATAATTGAGTTTTTAGTTTTGTAAAAATAAATAGTGAGGGATCGGAGGAACTGTTTTGAAAACCAAACGAGATTAGATAAGATGTAAACGTGTTATACCATTCGCGTGGAGCTTGTTTAAGATCGTAGAGAGATTTGTGTAGACGACAAACATACTCTGGATGAGTAGAGTCCTCGAATCCTTTTGGTTGATTCATATATACCGTTTCAGCAAGATTTCCATGAAGAAATGCGTTGGCTACATCAAGCTGCTGAACCTGCCAATTATTGTGTAAAGCAATCGTAAGAAGAATTCGAATCGTGGGTAATTTAGCTACCGGGCTAAACGTCTCAGTGTAATCAAGACCGAATTCTTGATTGTTGCCTAGTGCCACTAGTCGAGCTTTATATTTGGCAATCGATCCGTTAGAGTGATACTTAGTGCGGTATGTCCATTTACATCCAAGGACAGATGACTTGGGCGGCGGAACCAAGCTCCAAGTTCCTTGCTGTTGTAACGCTAGAAATTCCTCAGACATTGCTTGACGCCATTTGATGTTCTAGACAACTTCTGAGTAAGCAGTTAGATCTGGTAGATGCTCGGGAATTTGTTGATGTAGCAGATTTAGTCGAATTACAGGTTTTAAGGATCCCGTTTGTTGTCTGGTAGTCATGGGGTGCCGTATGTTGCTGGGTTGAGGTATGGCCGGCGATGTTGTTGTGGACGGTGAGACATGCCTGGTAGGAGATTGTAAGGTGTTACCTATCGGTAATAGATGCTGAGACTCAACAGCAGGTTGATCATGACAATGCATACTAGAGTTTTGTATTGGTGAATGGGCAGTGATAGGGAGAAGCAGCGATGGCGGAATAGACTGCTGTAAGGGTATAGTGAGCTTGCTTTGGCTGTTGGCAAACGGAAATTGTTTTTCATCAAATTGGACATGTCTGGACATAATAATCTTTTTGGATGATAAGTTTAGGCACTTGTATCCTTTATATATGTCAGAATATCCAAGAAAAACACAGAGATGGGATTTTGGTTGGAGTTTGTGGCGAGTGTGCGGAGGTGTGAGTGGGAAGCAAGCGCATCCAAAGACCCGAAGATGATTGTAGTTAGGTTTCATGTGGTGTAGCATTTCAAATGGAGAGATGCTTTTGGTATTAGGAGATGGCATGCGATTGATGAGGTATACGGCCGTTAGAGCCGTGTCGGGCCAGTAGCTATAGGGAACCTAAGCTGTGTGGAGGAGTGAGCGAACTGTTTCAATTATATGACGGTGTTTTCGCTCGGCTACCCCATTTTGCTCGGGTGTGTATGGGCAAGAAATTTGATGGGAAATGCCGTGATGCCGAAGAAAATTAGTGAAAATGTGGCTGAGGTTCTCCCCCGCCGTCGGTACGAAGACCTTTGATTTTCTGAGACGTAGAATTTTCCACCTCATTTTTGAAGTTAATAAAAATTTCAGTGACCTCAGATTTAAATTTCATAGGATATATCCAAGTAAATCTCGAAAAATCATCAACAAATATGACATAGTACTGAAAACCAAAATGCGAAATAACAGGTGCAGGACCCCAGATATCAGAGTGAACAAGTTTTAACAAGTTGTTCTTGCGAGTTGTAGATCTTTCAAAAGGTAGTTTATGACTTTTTGAAAGAGTACAAGAATTACAAGGTTTATTTTGGGAATCTATATGTAAAGATCTGTTAGACAAAGCAATAGTATGTAAAATGTTTTTGTTGGGATTCCCCAAACGGTCATGCCAAGGGAGGGAAGAATCCACGGTGGCAGTGTATGCATTAGGCGGTGTTGTGGCTGCAGCTTTGACTAGATACAAGCCGTTGCTATAGGGGCCTTGAAGTATGACTTCTTTTGTCATTAGGTCCTTCAAAACAAAGCCGTTAGTATCAAAAGTAACGGATATATTGTTATCTTTAGTAAGTTGAGATATAGATAACAAATTGTATTTGAGTTTAGGAGTATGAAATAGCTGAGAGAGATGGAGCTTATGACCGAGTGTAGGTAGCAAACCTGCACCGGAACTGGCTATGTTCACCGAGCTGCCATCACCGATGATGACTCCTTCTGATCCTTGATATGGAGAGGAGATCGTGAGATTGTCAAGTGCGTTGGTGAGATGCAACGACGCCCCCGAATCAAGAAAACATTCCGTAGAAGAGGATGTAGGTCCGGCAGCCAGTGCTTTATTGGAGTTCTTGGGTGTATAGTGAGAGTTAAGTCTGTGCCAACATTCAGGTGCCGCATGACCTTTTTTTAGACAAATTTGGCAAATGACACTCTGATGAGCCGCAGATGGATTCGTATTTGGATGTTGAGAAGAACCTCTTCCTCTGCTACGTCTACCACGACCCCTGTTAGAGAACAAGGCGACGTTCGGATATCCGCAAGATCGGTAAGCGGAGAAGAAGTCAGACAGAGACGAGACAAGAATCAGATATAAAGTAATTTCTCTTATTTTCATAATGTCGAGCTACAGAAGTTATTCTATATATAAAGACAAATGTACGCCTAGCTAATATGAGCGGACCAATGAAATATAGACAGCTCATTATTTATTTAATTATATTTTGTTTATTCTGTTTATCTACTAATACGGATTTTAAAGGAATGGTTGAAATGAAGCATTTAAGGATTTCCCTTATCTTAACAAGCATGATATCTTCGTGAGCCGGTAGACCATCTAATCTGGATCTCTTCCGTTCTCCTTTTTTTATTACAGTTCAGTTGTTCTGCTCTACATCGATCGCCATGGAGGAAAAATTACTTGATCTTGTAGAGAAGATCGCCATCGCTGGCTTCCGTTACGTGAAAGATCAAGTCGAATGGCAGAAACGCACGAAGGAGCCGCTGACAAGGTTGAAAGAGATTCTCCCCCAGATCCAAGCTGTCGTCCACTTTGCTTCCAGCCAAGAGCAGATCACAGACCAAAATCCGGGTCTTTACAAATGGCTATGGAAGCTGCGAGATGCCATTGATGATGCAGATGACGTGTTGGACGAGCTGGAGTACATTGAACTTGAAAAACAGGTGAACAAAGACAAGAAGCTGAGAAGCGACTGGAAGAAAAAACTTGGCAAAATCTACAAAGGTGCTTTTAAAATTGATCCCAACTTGAAGCGACTGGAGGAGGCTGTGCAGAAACTTTATGGAGTTTCAACTGATGTTGCTTCTTTCCTTTATCTTGTAAATGACGCAAAGAAGGAGCATCAGAAGCAGCAGCTTGAGCTGCACGGAGCACGTGAAACGGGAGCCTTGCCTAAAAATGATCTCATTGGGCGGGGCAAGGATAAGGAGCTTGTTATGGAGTGGCTGAGGAATCCATCAAATGAGCATCGGGGAACTGATTTGTACAGAAACATTTCTCTTCTATCTATAGTCGGCCAGGGTGGTATGGGGAAGACAACTCTCTTGCAGCATGTTTATAATGATGAAATTACAAAGGAATTTGGTCTTAAAATGTGGGTTTGTGTTTCCAACAACTTTGATGTGAAGAAAGTCATTGCAGATATGTTGCAATCTCTTAAGAAAGAGAAGCCTCGTTGTGACACACTTGATGCACTTCAAAATAGTCTTCAGACTGAGATTATGTCCCAAAAGTTCTTACTTGTGCTGGATGATATTTGGGAGGAGGATGAGGAAAAGGATAAAAGCAAATGGGAGGATGTGCTCGCCCCTCTATCTTCTGGGGGTTTTGGTAGTAAGATTCTGCTAACAACTCGAACGGACTCAGTTGCACTGATGCTTGCAAAGGTAATTAAAAAGAAGAAGGAAATAGTTAAATTAGAGGGCCTAGAGGAAGATGAGTGTTTGGAGCTCCTCAACTCTCATGCATTTGCTGGTGTAGAGAACACTAACGATCATGAAAATTTAAGAGACATTGCTCGTGATATAGTTAAAAAGCTTTCAAAATCTCCGTTGGCAGCTAAGGTCATTGGCGGTGTTCTAAATTTTCTTGACTTGGATGCATGGCGTTGGAGGGAAGTTCTTGAAAGCAATTTATTGGGTCGGAATTCTATCGATTCCATCTTAAGACTGAGCTATATAGTTCTGCCAAATCATCTACGAAATTGTTTTGCATTTTGTTGTATCTTCCCAGAAGATCATGAGTTTGATAAAGATGACTTAGTCCGAATGTGGATTGCATTGGGTTTCATTCAGCCGTCTCAAGGAATGACTATGGAGGATATCGGAGGAAGGTATTTTGATGCTTTAGTCAAAAAAGCTTTATTTGACAAGTTTGAGGTCGAAGATTACGATTTGACGGTCAGATATAACTACAAGATTCATGATTTAATACATGAGTCAGCATCTAAATTTTTTTCTCAAGTATGCTGTCAACTTGTGGGTAATGAAGAGTCATCTCTCAAAATTTCTGAGACTATTCGACACTTGTCTGTTCTAAATGCAAAACCAAACATCTTAAGAAAGATTGAGAAGTTGAAACATTTGCATTCTCTTTTCTTGTTCTATGAAGATTTTAATGATCAGGATCTTTGCAGTGGACTTATTGAAGTATTGAAAGCATCGAGAAGCCTACGCTTATTATACATATGTGTCGATCAAGTTGAATTGAAAATGATACTTGAGGAGATTGGAAATTTGATACATCTTCGATACTTAAAGATTGATGATGAAAATGTTACTATGCTGCCAAAATCTCTAAGTAATCTCTATCACTTGCAATACATAATCTGTGAGTGGCCAGACGAACTTAAAGGTGATGATTTTTTACCTAGTTGTATTAATAATCTTTCAAACTTGCATTACGTGAAATTGCCCAAGAATTGTATTTCATGGATTTGTGAGATTGGAAAGCTAAAGTCTCTTCAAGAATTGTATAAGTTTATACTTAGAGATGTGAGTGGTTATAGAATTGGGGAGCTAAAGAATATGATTGATCTTTACAAATTAGGAATCAATTGCCTTGAAAATGTTAAGGATGGCAAGGAGGCTCGTAATGCCCAATTATGTGAAAAGAGGAGGCTCACAGATTTGACCTTATGTTGGAGTGATAATCACATTGATTCGACGAACAACGATTTAGATGAGAACGTGCTCGACAACCTTCGGCCACCAAAATGTCTAAAGAATCTGAGCATAGAGAGATACATGGGTGCAAGGTCTGCAATATGGATGAACAATGTCAATCAGATCATCAATCTAGAGAAAATCAAATTGTCATATTGCAGTAAGTGGGAAACTCTTCCTCCTTTTGGGCAACTTCCCTTCCTCAGGATTCTAGATCTTGCGGAGATGCCGAAAGTAAAATGGCTGGAAAGTAAATTTAATGGGAATGATAAATACCATGCCTTTCCATTGCTAGAGAAGTTATGTATTGAGAGATTAGAAGCATTAGAGGATTGGTTTGAGGCAGGAGTAGCTGCTGAAGATGGATGTTTGTTTCCTTGCTTAATTCAACTGAAGCTACGTCACTGCCCGAAGTTGAAAGAGTTGCCCTCTTTGCCTCCTAAGCTCAAGCGATTGGATATAACAAACACGGGGTGGAGGACTTTAAATTTTTGTAGCAATTCAAATCCTATTCCCCTTGAAACATTAGAGGTCTGGGACTGTTCTAACATTATATCTCTTCCTCTGGCTGATGAAATAGCAAGACTTGCAGCACTAAGATCCTTGGCAATTATAAATTGCCCCAATCTGATCTCTCTGGGAAGATATCGAGAAGTGGTGACCACTAATAATTGTCATCTCATGCTCAACATTCTCTGGATAAGTGATCCATCCGTGTTGCTAATGGAGCCACTGAGAAGTATCGCCTCCTTAAAAGAGCTGGTTATTTGGGATAATGATGAGGTGGTTTCATTTCCAAATGAGGTGGAGCAGTGGTTTCTGACTGTTAGGTCTTCTCTTTCTGACCTGAGTATTCGATGGCTGACATCCTTACGGTCTCTCCCTTACACCTTCGAAAGCTTATCTTCACTTCAGAAACTAAATATCAAAGGCGTTCCTATGCTTCGGGAATTACCGAACCTTCCTCCCTCTTTGAAATGTCTAGCAATTGAGAGATGTCATCAAGAGTTGAAGGAGCGCTATAAAAAGGACGGAGGCTCCGATCGGCACAAGATTGCTCACATTCCTGATATCTTTATTCGTTAATGAAAATTTCAAAATACATAAGCAAACTTCTTTCTTTCTTCTTATCTTATTTGTTTGATGTATATGAAATGTGAAGAATGCAATCTCAGCGTGCATCAGTTTGTATGTACTAAATTTTATTTATGTATCACTTCATGGTCCTTTTATATATATAGTACAAATGTATGTGCATATGATCCATGTGAATAAAAATAAATATAATATAATATTTATATCAATATAGGTGATTTATACTTGTATTATATTTGAATTAAGATAAATTGAATTACATATAGCATATAGCAAAATTTAAATAATTTTTTATCATAGAATAACACTTCAGTGCCTTGTGATTAGCATTCTTCATTACTAAATGAACAATCTTCCTACTAGTTTATCATAAATAATAACAAGCATTTGAAGGGTGGCACTACATTGGTTGCATGAGAAGAGAATCCCAAGCTATCCATGATGCAGCATGCAAAATGGGCGAAAAATTATTACTTTCTCAACGAATAATTCTTATAAAAAATGATTATTATAGTTTACTTCCAACACATCAAAGAAGCTAAATCGTTAAATGCAACATAAAGAAAATTCAAGATCTACTTACTAAATGCACTTGTATATGGTGCACATGAAAAATTTTAAAAATAGAATATTCAATGACAATTGTTTGACCCTAACGCAATCGAAATATATAATTATTTTTCCAAATTAATTTCTCACATACAACAATATTAAGTTGCAGAAGATGATCTACCAATATTTATTTTTTTATTATGAGAAAAGTATACATGAAAATATGCAAATACAAATAAATAATAAGAAACAAAATGCTGACATTATATAAATATATTGAAAATAGAAACCATGTACATAAAATATAATGAAAATAAAATCAACTAAGTACATGAATCATCATACACAATTTGTACATTCAGGCCTAAAATCATGGTCAAAACAATATCTTTTGTCTTTATCTATGTTATGAATTCTTTCAAGGTAATCCTTTGAGAAATATGTATCCAAAAGAAGAATCAATCAGCACATTCTATCTTAAACTGCATAAAATCAATGAAAATTTTTTATAGTAAAGTGCTTATTTCACCTTGTTATCAATAACTTGAATAAGATTCATATTTCTACATCAATCTGTTTCAATCAATGGCCTGTATTTGACTGCCACCTATGATCACCAACAAAAACTATAAGCAAAAAATTTATAAAAAAAAACACACATTAATTAAAAAACCCTCAACTCTTTTTCATTCGTGTTTAGGACTGGCATTAGCAGTTTTAAATTTTTTTTTATACAATATTACTTCTTGAAAATTTGTTGGATTTGTTGTGAAACATTGTGCTATAGAAATTGTTTTTGAGAAGAAGAAAAATTTAAAACATTAAAACCAAAGACAGAAACAAAAAACAAAAGATTCAAACCAAATATTAAAAAATTTAAAGGTTACTAAAAAACCAAAGACGCACAGTAAACATGATAAAAATAATCTTTCATTAAAATTAAAAAGAACACTCTACCCATAAAGAAGGATGTCTCAAATGCGAAGAATAGTTAATACCCAATCATATATGTAGAAAATAATAGCATGAGAGGAATAAGATACCAATGATATATGGAAATTATGTTTTTTTCAGTCATGTAAGAGCACACATAATATAATAGCATCGAATTTAAATTTATAATACAACTTAGATTTCATATCACTTAATTCTTATCATCGTCCTCCTCTCGTTCTTTCGCCCTAGCCGCCTCTTTGGCAATTCCAGGGTTCCTTTTGGCCGGCCTCCGTGCTCTCATTTTCCTTCGCTTTTGCTTAGTTTCTCGCCCATTTTCATTCTCTAGTGGTCCCTTCGGCTCTCCCCCCTCTTTTGGGGAGTTTTGGCGTGGATGGCTTCGTCCAATGCTTGGGGGAAGGCTTCCAGCCCGATACATGGAAAAAATAGGGGTTTTTTTTATATGAACGGTGATGCTTCTTTGAAATCTCCTTCAAGGTCATTTAAAGATGTGTTAGCCGGTAACCCGATGCAAGGTGATAACGCTCCTATTTTTACTCAATCGGTTATGAATGGTGTCCCGACTGTGTTAATCTCTGATGAAGATGTTCTTAAATTAGCTTCTCCTTTTAAGTTTACCCTCGTTGGGAAATTTGCTTTACGTCGTCCAAATCTGGATTCGATTCACAGTTTTTTCGCTAATCTTAAACTTTCTGGATTTTATTCCATCGGGCTTTTGGACTCGAGACATGTCGTGATTCAACTGTCTAATGATCTTGATTATAGTAGGGTTTTTGCTAGGAGATCTTACTTTATCAATAACTGTCAAATGAGAGTTTTAAAATGAACCCCTTTTTTTGATGTTCATGAAGAGTCCCCTACAGTTTCGATCTGGATTTCTTTTCCAAACTTAAGATTACATTTCTTTAACCCCCAAGTCTTGCATGCGCATTGTTCGATTTTTGGCAGGCCCTTGCAAACTGACCATGCGACTGCTTCCAAGACTCGGCCTTCTGTGGCTAGGGTGCTGATCGAAGTTGATATTTCTAAGAAACACCCCAAAGAAGTTTGGGTTGGCTCAAAAGCGTTTGGTTATTTGCAAAAAGTTGAATTTGAGAAGGTCTTAGATTTTTGCTCTCATTGCAAGATTCTCATGGTCATGCAAATTTTTATTGTTTCAAACTACATCCCGAGCTTAAGAAAACTGCTAAAACCACGGATGATTTACTTCATACTCCTGTTATTTCTATTTCTAATAATAATCCGGTCAATCCGCTGTTATATGATGCGCTTCAAAACCAGGCCGAAGCTGGGACTAGTTCAAATGTGTTGGATAATAGAGGCGAGTTAGATGCTAATATGGGAGGTATGGATGTTGGTAAAGATACTGAAAATCTTCCTAATATTTTCATTTTTGTTGATTCTATGTTAAAAAATCCTGATGATGTTTAAGTAGTTGCTCTGCATTCTAATATTAATTTAGATTCTGATGTGAATGATACTTGTGAAGAAGGGGAAATTATTCCGACTGGTAAAAAGAAGGACAAACAGGTGTATAATCTAGAGCGTGGTAGTTCTTTACCATCGGATTTAGATGGCTCTAATTCTAAAAAACCTGCGGTGGATGATTCTTTTTTGAAAAATTTAGAGGAGGAAAATTTTTCTAAAGTTACTAAAAAAAAGGGAAAAAATCCAAATATGCTGGATCTTATACGCAGTACTCTACTAAAGCACAAACTTGTGCTAAAGGTTCTCATGGTTAAGTCACTTATTTGGAATATTTGAGGTATTGGTGGGAAGGTTTCTAAAACTAGAGTTAGAAATAATTTTAGGATTCATAATATCCATTTGTTAGTTTTACTTGAACATTTGATTGCTATGAGTAAACTTGATAATACTGCTTCTAAATTAGGTTTTGCTAATAGATTTGCCAATTTCTCCAATAAAATTTGGATATTTTGGAATAATGATATTAAGGTGAATATTATTGATGATTATGTTCAAGTTATTCATACTTCCATATCTATGTTTAATTTTGAATGTAATGCCTCGTTTGTTTATGCTGCTAGCACTAGAGGGGGTCGGCTGACCCTTTGAGATCAGCTTACCAATTTTGCTTCCTCTATTCCGATGCCTTGGTGTATTGGAGGGGATTTTAATGTTATTTCTAATGCTACAAAAAGATTGGGTGGTAACATTCCTAATATTAATGCTATGGAAGATTTTAATTCCATGATATCTACTTGTGATCTTCATGATTTAGGTTTCTTTAGTAATGCTTACACTTGGAATAGAGGTAACTTGTGGCAAAGACTTGATAGGATTTTATTTAATAGTAATTGGATTGCTAAGTTTCATATGACTCATGTTGAGCATCTTAGTAGGTCTGCTTCTGATCATGCTCCTCTTTTTCTTTCTATCAATGCTAATAAGAAGTTTATTCCTTCTGCTTTTAAATTTCAAAATATGTGGCTTTGTCATCATGATTTCCTTAATGTTGTTGAGAGAAATTGGCAGGCTCCTGTTTTTCCTAATAAAAATATTTCGGGTATGGCTAGCTTATGGAACAAACTTAGTAGACTCAAGCAGGTGTTGAGATGGTGGAACAAACCTATTTTTAAAAATTTATTTGCTAACATTAAGCATGCTGAGAATGAGGTGTTAGATCTTGAAAAAGCTTTTCAAATTAACCCTGATAGTTCTATTTTTGCTGATCTTAATGTGGCTAAGATCAATCTTATTACTTTGCAAGAACAGGAAGAGATTTATTGGCATAAAAAAGCTACTACTAAATTTACGGTTGAAGGAGATAGGAATACTAATTTTTTTTATGCTTTGGCTAATAAAAAGAAAATCATGAACCATATATTCAAAATTTCTACTGATGATGGTAGAGTTTTGGATGAGGAGGATTCTATTTTAAATTCTTGTGTGGAGCACTTTAAACATATTTTTAATAGTGGTTTTGTTTCTTCTAATATGATTAATTCTCATATTGTCCCTTCTTGTATCTTGGAGGCCGATAACTTATTTCTTATTATGACTCCGTCTGATGATGAAGTTTGGAAGGTTATGCAGGAGATGAATATGGATTTTGTGGGAGGGCCGGATGGCTTTACTACTAAGTTTTTTATTAAGACTTGGCATATTACTAAAAGGGATATTATGGAGGTTGTTTCTGAGTTTTTTTCGGGTAAGCCTTATATTAAATTTTTCTCTTCTACTAACATTGTTTTAATTCCCAAGAAAGAGGCGATCAATAACTAGAATGATTTTAGACCGATTAGTTTATGCTCCTTCTTTAACAAGCTTATCTCTAAGATCATTGCTACTATACTTGTTAATTTTCTTCCCATAATTATTTCTCAAAATCAAACTGGTTTTGTGAAAGGTAGAAGCATCTTTGATAATGTTTTACTTGCACAAGAAATGACTCACGATATCAATGCTAAAGTGAAGGGTAGGAATATTATTTTCAAATTGAACATTACTAAGGCATATGATAACCTTTCTTGGAATTTTTTATACAAAGTTTTAACTCTCTTTGGTTTTAGTCAAACTTTCATTTTATTGATTAAGAACAGTATTGAGCACTGTTATTTTTCTGTTATTATTAATGGTAGAAGTAATGGTTTTCTTAATTCTAGTCAAGGGTTGCGTCAAGGTGTCCTCTTTCCCCTGCTTTATTCATTATTGTGGTTGACTACTTATCTAGGGGTTTGGAGGTTCTCTATAAAAATTATCCTAATTTGCTTTATCGTATGAAGGGTGGTATCCCTATTACTCACCTTAGTTTTGCCGATGATTTTATCATTTTTGCCAATAGCTCTTTGACTAATATTAGATATCTTGTTAACTATTTAAATGAATTTCAAAATCTGAGTGGGCTATCAACAAAAATAAAAGTACTTTCATTGTTTCTAAAGCTACTAGTCATGGGAAGATTAATGATATTAAAAGGATTTTTGAGTTTTGTTGCTCCTCTTTTCCTTTCAAGTATTTGGGTACACCTATTTTCAAGGGGAGGAAGAAAAGTATGTTATTTGAAGAGATGATAATGGTTTTTCAATATAAAATTTCTAGTTGGTCCTCTAATTTTCTCTCTTTTGGTGGGAGACTTGTGCTAATTAAACATGTTTTAAATTCGATCCCTATTTTATGATTCACACCCTTAATCCGTCTCCTTCTATTTGTCTTAGATTGGAAAGATTAATCAATAAATTTTTTTGGGGAGCAAAGAATGATAAGTCTTGTATTCTTTGGTCTTCCTGGAATAAAATGTGTGGTACTTTAAATGAGGGTGGTTTAGATTGTAATAGTTTTTTGGATATGGTTAAATCTTTTTCTTATTAACTTTGGTTCTCCTTTAGATCTAAGGTTAGTTTATGGTCTAATTTTATATTTGCTAAGTATTGCAAAGTGATGCACCCTACTTTATGTACTTTTAAAAAATCTGATTCTTTTGTTTGGAAACGTTTATGTTAGATTAGTTGGGAGGCTGAACCTTTTCTCCAGTGGGGTTTGGGTAAAGGGGAGGTTTATATTTGGCAAGATAATTGGCTTGGGCCGGGCTCTATTGATAGCTTACTGTCTTCTCATACTCTAGTTTCTACTAAGGTTAGCTATTTTATTATTAATGGCAGCTGGAATGTCAGTAGATTAAAAGAGATACTGCCTTTTGATATTTTGCATCTTGTTTTGAACATTCCTTTGAATGTGAATGATACTGACTGCCTGCTCTTTAACAATTCTACCAATGGTAGATTTAAAATCAAAGATGTGTGGGAGAATTTTAGAATTAAAAAGGATGTTTCTAATGTTTATGATTCTATCTGGCATAACAATATTCCTTTATCCTATTTTATTCTTGCTTGGAGGTGCATTAAAGGTTTTCTTCCGGTGGATAACCGCCTTTGGAATAAAGGTTTTTATCTCCCCTCTAAATGCTTTTGTTGTTCTAATATTGAAAGTATTAATCATGTTTTCCTTTTTGGTAATATTGCTCAAAAAGTGTGGGCTTATTCTGTCAGCATTGTTAACAAACCTGTTCCTGTTTATGATCCTATATCCATCAATAGTATTCAGGAGGTTTTGGCTGGTTGGATTTCCAATATTAAAGGTCATATTCTTAACCTATTGCCGATGCTTATCTTATGGTTTCTCTGGAAAGCTCGTAATGATGCTAAGCATAATGGGATTAAGATGGAGGATAAGAGTATTATTTCTAATATAAATCATAAACTGCTTCAATTTTCTATTGTCAAGCTGATTTCGATAAAAAAATTTTATTAACTGTGATAGTTTGTGTGTGAGTCTGGGCATTCCTATTCATACTGAAGAGCTTATGAAAAGGGAAAGAATTGTAAGATGGCTTAAACCGATTCCCCCAAATCTGAAACTTAACACTGATGGTTCCGTGGATCTTATTTCGGCTGGGTATGATGAGATTATTCGTTACAATGTGGGTAATGTGATAGTAGCTTATGCGGGCCCTTTATCTCCGTGTAAGGTCATTTTCGCTGAATTTATGGGTTTACTTAAAGGTCTTTACATTTGTAAGAATAGAGGTTTCATTAACATTGAGGTGGAGATGGATGCTCTTAGTTTAATTCAAATTATCAATAATAAGGACGTGTATGTTCCTCACTTATTTTATATTATTAGAAAGATTCATATGACTCTCTCTACTTTTACCTACATGATGAATCATGTTCTTAGAGAAGGGAACGCGTTTGCTGTCTGGTTAGCTAAACTTGGTAGTAAGTTGAAGGAGGAGAAAGAGTTTGATTTGGTTAATATTCCTCATATGTTAAAAGGCTTGGTTAACCTGGATAAGATGGGCTTGCTGTATATTAGATATAAATGACTAATTTTACCTCTGGTTTTTTGTTTGTGCGTCTGATGGTCGGGGTTTGGCTTTCTTCCTGGCTGTTTCATTATTTTGTTCTCTGCAGTTGTTGTTATTCTGGGTGGGGTTTTCCTGTTACTGAGGTCTGGGTGTATCATTTGCTTTTTATAAGGTTCCAGGTGTTTTATCATATGGAATTTGGTGATCAGCTTCAGTCGTGTTTTTGGATCGAGTGCTTGCTGCTTTGCAAATTTACTATGTATCTTTGGTGGAGATGTGTTATCTTTGGTACTGTGAGTTTTTATTATCTCAGGTTTGATTTTATTGATAAAGTTTGCTTCTGCTGTTGGAAAGTTTTTCTGTTTTGGTATAAAAGAAGGTTTGTGGGGACTTTAACTGCTATCTTCCTTGATGAGGTTTTTGGTATACTTCATGTTTTCTCGGATATGTGTTGTACTCTTTACCCTTTAGGCTGGATTATTCTAGATGTGAGTTTTGGTGAGAATTTCAGTTTACGTTATCAAGTTAAGATTTACACTTCTAATAGTTTATTCTATGTTTTGTTTAAGGTTTATTTTAAGAGAGTTTTTTGCAGGGATAATTCTGATTATAAAAGATTCAAGGTAAGTTTTTTTCCCTCTATTTTACTAGTTTATATGCTGTCCTTTTTTGCTTTTAATTTTTGCAGGAAGTTTGTGCTGAACGGGAACTATTTGAGCTTCCTTTTTTGGGTGCTGTTTACTCACTGCCCTAGTTCTAATTTAGATATATTTTGTAATTTTAGAAAAAGGAACCACTGGCTCGTAGGTTTTATTTCTTTTTATCTTGTAGCTCTTTTGAGCATTAGTGAGCTGGAGGTTCCTTCTAAGGACCTTGTAATCACTTTTTTGGAAATTAACACGTAGGCCCCTCCCTGGGTTTAAACTAAAATAATAATAATAATAATAATAATAATAATAATAATAATAATAATAATAATAATAATAATAATAATAATAATAATAATAATACAACTTAGATTTATTTTAATTATTTTTGCTCAAAACGCTATTAAATTTCATCCTAAAGAAAAAAAATCATGTTTTAAAAGAACTTATAATGTAATAATAATAAAAATAAAAATAATAATAATTACAATACATTTGAATGTAAATAAGAAATTTAAAATAATGCTAGAAGAGATTGATGAAAGATGTACAATAAGTTATGTATAAGCTTCAAAAAGTTTAACTACAACTTCATACGAATTTTTCTTGATTATAACAAGACAAATATCATAGTGATTAAATATTATACAAAAAATTGTTTGGATAGTTTTGTTTTATTTATAATGTTCCATAAAAAATAATTTATTTAATTTAATCTAAATACAAAGTCTTAATAAATTTAATTAAGTCAAATCAAAATGAACAATAATACAGAGGATCCATATCCTCTACAACTATGGTGTGAACCATACATCTATGCTTGCCGCCCACCAAACATTTGACACTTGGGACTACTAATATTTAATACATAATTTGATTTTATAAAACCTCTCTGATTTTCTTTACATTAAATCCCTGCCGTCCAAAATATATCATGTATGTGGTTGAGAGAAGCCCATTGAATTTATACAATCCCACCTCAACTATACACTCAAATCATCAAATTGAAAATGAAAGAATCAAATATGATCATAACTAAATTTACGCAATTCTAAAATGTCCAAAAAATACAAAAAAACTATGATGAACAATAATGTTTATTAGTATTACAAACACTAATAGCATGAAACATTAACAATTGAGAAGAATCGTAGCAAAAAAATAATAATAATTAAAATTTAAGGAAAAAAAATGAGAACATTTGGAACAATAATGGATGAGACTATTTGTGATCAAATGTGGGGAAAATCAGCAGAAAGAGCATAATCCATAGTAAGTTTGATGAATATTCTAAATTTATAAGTTCAGGAGGAGTAAACAACAGAAATCATTTATTTATTTATAATAATATCACAAATTATTTCTATAATGTATATATTTTCATAATAATTATGAATTTTATTTAGATTTTTTCATAGATCAGTTGATTAGATTTGATTTAAATTAGACACTATTGTAAACAAAAATAAAGTTATCAAAGATTTTTTTTTGTTATTATAAACTCTCTTCCGTCAGAAAGATTGAACAATAATCTTACGATCACCAGTCTCTAACAAATCTAGTTGTGGAAAGATCTATCTTGTTGCAGAAAAAGAAAGTTATGATCAAATAAAAATATGACGGTCCTCATTAAAATAAAATAGCAAGAAAATTGTGCTACAAGCCCTTGATTATCTTGACACTCAATATATGTAAGAAAAAAAACATCACAATACTTGACCAATATCATAAAAATGGGTTCCTTCATCAAACCCAAACTTCAATAAAATAAGACCAAGGAATGAACTCCAAAAAAGTAAAGATAGATGACTAAATGCAAAATTATCAATTTAAATTGTCGAAATGGAGGTGGCTAAGCTAGATATATTCAAGATTAACTTCATAGTAGTATTCTCATCTCCAAAAAATAAGAGGAGATAAGAAAATTCCACCAACAACATTAAAAGAAGGGGGAGTAAAAGAAATGCAAGTTAAACTTCCAAAATTTAAAAAGAATAGAGTTACTATTCCAAAATTCACAGCATAGAAAACTCACAACATAATTTAAAAGTTGTCCAAATAGTTTTTTATATCAAATAATTAAGAACAAGATTGACACCAAGAAAGCCTCTGCACTTGAAAAGAAAATAGTGTGATAGAAAATGAATTGAAAATCTCATCTTACATTCACAATTCAGAAAGAGTCTTTTGATCAGAATATATGAAAAACTGAATTTTTCTCATTCAAGAATTTTAACTTACTATAATCTACTCAACTAAAGCATGATGAGTATATTTCATGATTTAATTACCCAATACATTGTAAAGACCATTTTTCTCCCAGGTTCGACCGGACGAAGTTCGATCGTCCGGGACGATCGGTACAGGTTGTGCAGGAAAATAGTTCTGGCTGCATAATTCGTCTGGACGAAATTCGGATCGTCTAGAAGAAAATTGTCCAGAGGGCAAGTCGTACGGGACGATAATTAATTTCGTCTGGACGAAAATCGTCCAGAGCCCAAGTCGTCCGTGACGATAATTAATTTCGTCTTGACAAAATTCGTCCAGAGCCTAGATCGTCCGGGACGAAGTTGCGATTGTCTGGTACGATCAGTCTTGATATATATGAAAATGAGATATTTTTGGAAAGGAAAGGACGTCCAAGAGAGAGAAAAATGAAGGAAAAGAAGGAAAAGAGGATTTTTGAGCGACTCCGGTCTGTTTTCGTCCGTTGTGACAGTTAGAGAAGTTGACCGACTCGAGGTAAGGCACATTACGCCTTTCTCAATTTTCAGAAATGAGATTTTTGACGCATTTTTTGTTCCGGATTTTGTTTCCGTTAGCGAATTTCTGGTATTATTTTCTTCTGACAAAGGTTTTACCGCGTAACTTTTGGTATGTCTCTGAGATGATAATTATGCACGTTTTGAGTATTTTCTGGAAGATTTGTACCGGACATTTTGGATTCTGCGGAGTTTTAATTGAACTGCAAATTATCAGGATGTCGAAAAATATTTTATCAGTACAATGAAAGTCTTATAATGTTGTTGTGAATATTCTGTGGTAATTTGGTAAATTTCTGAATCTGTGAATTTTGTGGTAATTTTAGTACGATTTCTGAATTTCTGAAATGAGATGATTTGCATGAATTGATTATTTGTATGCTATCATAAGGGAGTTATAAGGGGCCAGAATCCTTTGTGATTCCGTTGTCTGGGTCCGGGAAGGGAGACATTAGGGAAAGTTCTGAAATATGAAATTCTGTATATCTGTTCTGTTCTGGTGCTATAAGCACAAAAGGGAGCTATAAGGGGAAGTTTTGGTGCTATATGCACAAAAAGGGAGCCATAAGGGGAAGAGGGGAAGTTCTGACATCTGGAAGGAAGTTCTGTTCTGAAATTATCTGTTCTGTAAAGTTGTAATGTGATTTTATCTGATTTCTGATTTCTCTACGACTCTGATTATTTCGTATGATTCTGTCTGCTTTGTGACATGAAAGCTTATGATAATATGATTTCAGTTTTCGTATTCGATGTTTGATTTCCGATTGAGCTATTATCTGTTATATCTGTTATACGATTTCTGTATGATTGTTCAAATTCTGTACAGATACTTTTTAAATGTGATTTCTGATGTGAGTTTCTGATGATTTTGATTAGGGATTGATGTCTTGTTGAGCTGTTAACTCATCCTTATTTTCTGCGTGGTTTTCAGGTTCTGGGAAAGGAAAGGAGGTCTTGGACTAGACGTTCTGAGTCTGATCTGTGATTAGGTACTTGATACTTTTAATTTTTGTACAGTCATGGCTTTTCTGTTCTATTCTATTCTTTCCGTCTGAAGCTATGCACTGTATCTTTATATGATTATTTTGATGAAAGAAAAGATAGATGAACTGCGCTGTGTTTGGATGTTTATAGTAGCTCTGTGTTTTTTTTTGTCTGTGTTATACTTGGAAGAAAGTTCTGAAGCAAATTCCAAAGCCAGATCCTGAATTTGTTGGCTCTGTCACGGCCCGATGCGAGCGGGATCCGTCCCGGTCGGGTTGGGTCGTGACAAGCTTTAGTGGTATCAGAGCAATGGTTTTGGAATTTGGATTGTAAGACAAAGCTATAGGAAGTGATCTGTGAGTCTGTCTGGGATAGTTTTGGTTTGTTTGGATTTTTATTCTATTGTTTTGTGCTTAGTTTTCTTTGTGATCATGGATCCGCCAGACCCTGATATGACAGATGGGCATAGTGCTAGTCAGGCAGCTCTAGTGGGCAGTACTATTCCAGTGGTCGATTCTGATACACTTTCTCTATTTGCTACATTGGTTGCTCAGATGATGAGTGAGACTCAGAGTAGAGCCTCTATTGTGCGATCTGAGGATATAGATAAACATCTGCAGTTGTTTCTGAGATTGAAACCTCTGAGGTTTGAGGGCACTGTTGAGCCCAGAGCAGCTGAAGAATGGTTGAGAAGGTTAGAGAAGACTTTTGACGGCATGTAGTGTCCACCGGACAGGAAAGTACCGTTGGCAATTTTTCTGTTAGATGGGGAAGCAGAGCGCTGGTGGATAGGCCAGAAGGAGGCGAAATTCTAAGGGAAATTAAATTCGTTGATTACTTGGGAAGAATTTTCTGAGGAATTCCGAGTGTGGTTTGTACCTCCTTCTGCGCGACAGCAGATGCAGGAGACTTTTCTGAGACTTGTTCAGGGGAGCAGGACTGCGATGCAGTATGAGGCAGAATTTACTGCTTTAGCCCATTATGCTCCACAGTTGGTAAGTACTTCTGCTGAGAAGTGCTACAGATTTCTTAGGGGACTACGAGATAGTCTGAGGCAGCCTCTGGTACCGTTTCATATTTCTGATTTCTCTGAGCTTATGGAGAGAGCTCGTTTGATAGAGAATGATCTGATGGCTACTCAATAGTGGTGGACTGCTAGTAGGAAGAGGTTCGGGGGTGATACTTCTAGCAATGGTTCCTCTGGAAAGAGGAGATTTGTTTCTGGAGACTCCATGAGGAGTGGATAGTCAGGATTCTCTGGTACTGCCACTACCAGTATGATCAGTTCTGGATGACATTTTGGCGAGTGTTACAGGATGATTGGTCAGTGCTTCAGATGTGGTCAGCTAGGACATCGGATTGCAGTGTCCACAGGCTGGATTTGATAAACGAACTGAGTTCCGATCTGATACTAGACCTGTTGGTTCAGCAGGAAGGCCGAGGACTGTTCCTCCACGCACTATGACTGAAGGATCCTCTGGTGGTAGAGGTGGTGGTTCGAGTTCTGTGGCACGGAGACCACCCATTGGTAGTCAGAGGGAGCCTAGTAGTTCAGTAGCTTCAGCTCCTGTTCAGCCATGTGTGTACAGTTTGAGTCAGCAGGAGGCTCAAAACGCTCCGGATGTGGTGACAGGTACGATTTATATTTCTAATCAGCCCTGTCGTATTTTGTTTGACTCTAGAGCCAGTCACTCATTTCTTTCCGAGCGTTGTTTTGATGCTTTGCATCTGGAGTCTGTTTTGTTACCGGTTTCGCTTTACGTTATTTTGGCGGCTGGAAGAAATTTGATCGCCCAGAAGTTTTGTTTTTGTGAGATTGATATTTCTGGAAAGAAGTGAAAATCGAGTTTGATTTTGTTGCCGATTTCTTTTTACGATGTGATTTTGGGTATGGATTGACTGAGTCTGTATGAGGCTCAGATTGACTGTTTGAAGAAGCAAGTGAGCTTGCTTATGGATGGAAAAAGATGTGTATTCCAAGGATTATGAGGTGTTTTATACTGTCTGATTTATGTGTTGGAAGTCAGAAGATTGTGGAAGAAGGGTTGCCCGGTATTTTTGGCTTCTGTACGGGATATGAACATAGATGTGGATTCTCTTTCTGATATCCCGGTTGTACGGGAGTTTTTTGATGTATTTCCTGAGGAGTTAGTTGGCTTACCTCCAGATAGAGATGTTGAGTTCTCTATTGATGTTTTTCCAGGTACAGCTCCAATATCGAAAGCTCCATACATGATGGCACCGAAGGAACTTTCTGAGTTGAAAGTTCAGCTCTAGGAGTTGGTGGATAGAGGATTTGTTCGTCCTAGTGTTTCTCCTTACGGAGCACCTGTACTATTTGTGAAGAAGAAGGACAGAACACTCCGTATGTGTGTTGATTACAGAGATTTGAATAAAGTCACGATCAAGAATAAATATCCATTACCACGGATTGATGACTTGTTTGATCAACTTTCTGGCTCTTCTGTATTTTCAAAGATTGATTTGAGATCTGGATATTATCAGGTGAAGGTGAAGGAAGCGGATGTGTTGAAGAAAGCTTTCAGTACTCGGTATGGGCACTACGAGTTTTTGGTTATGCCTTTTGGGGTAACCAATGCACCTACTATTTTCATGGATCTGATGAACAGAGTGCTCAAGGAGTATCTGGATCAGTTTGTAATCATCTTTATCGACGATATTCTGGTGTAATCTTCTTCTGAGGAAGATCATGGCAGACACTTGAGCATTATGTTGGAAACTTTGAGACAACATCAATTATATGCTAAGTTTTCCAAGTGTGAATTCTGGCTGAAGAGCATTTTTTTTCTGGGGCATGTGGTGAGCGGTGAAGGTATCTCTGTTGATCCTCAGAAGATTCAAGATGTTGCTGATTGGCCAAGGCCTACTACGGTATTTGAGGTACGTAGTTTCTTAGGCATGGCCGGATATTATAGAAAATTTGTGAAGGGATTTTTTCAGATTTCTACGCCTCTGACGAGACTGACTCAGAAGTCAGTAGCTTTTGTTTGGACATTGGAGTGTGAGATTAGTTTTCAGAAGTTGAAGGATTGTTGACTTCAGCTCCAGTGTTAGCACTTCCGTCAGGTACGGAAGGATTTTAGGTATTCAGTGATGCTTCACTAAAAGGTTTGGGCTGTGTTCTGATGCAGCATGATGGGGTAATTGCTTATGCTTCGAGACAGTTGAAATCACATGAAAAGAATTACCCGACGTATGATTTGGAGTTGGCTGCAGTTGTTTTTGCTTTGAAGATTTGTCGTCACTACTTGTATGGCGTCAGATGTGAGATCTTTACGGATCATAAGAGCTTGAAGTACATATTCACTCAGAAGGATCTGAATTTGAGGCAAAGAATGTGGCTTGAGTTGATCAAGGACTACGACCTGACGATTCAGTATCAGCCTGGCAAGGCTAATGTGGTAGCAGATGCTCTGAGCAGGAAGTCTTTTGGATTATCAAGTATTCAGCTCACTTTTGATGAGTATCTGATATGAGATATGGAAAGATTATAGTTAGAGGTGATTTCCTCTACTGGTGCGGATTCTGTTATTTTGACTCAGATGAACATTCAGTCTTCCCTGGAAGAAAGGATTCAGGAAGCTCAGAAGTCAGACTCCGATTATTTGAAGTTGATTACTCAGATTGAATCTGGTAAGAAACCTGAACTTCGAGTTCTGATTCTGGTGTTATCTTCTGTAAGAACATGTTGTGGATTCCTGTGTTTGGAGATCTGAGGAAAGAGATTCTATACGAATCTCACCATTCAGGCTATATGATACATCCGGGAAGTGGTAAGATGTACGGAGATATGAAGAGTTTGTTCTGGTGGCCAGGAATGAAAAAGGATGTAGCAGATTTTGTTTCGAAATGCGAAGCCTGTCAGTTGGTGAAGGCAGAGCATCAGCGACCAGGAGGTCTTTTGCAGTCGTTATCTATCCCTGAGTGAAAATGGGAGGAGGTAACGATGGATTTTGCTATGGGTTTTCCTCGATCAAGGCAAGGGCACGATGCCATCTGGGTGATTATGGATCGATTGACGAAGTCTGTACATTTTCTTCCGATCAAGCAGACAGATTCGGTGGATAAGTTGGCACAGGTATATGTGAAGGAGATTGTCAGATTATATGGTGTGCCTAAAGTGATTGTATCTGATCGAGATGGATAGTTTACTTCCAGACTTTGGAAGAGTATTCAACAAGGATTGGGTACGAGGTTGCATTTCAGTACGGCTTTTCATCCGCAGACTGACGGACAGTCTGCGAGGACTATCCAGGTACTGGAAGATCTTCTGCGATTATGTGTCTTGGACTTTGGAGGAAGCTGGGAAGATCATATTCCTTTGATCGAATTTTCTTATAATAACAGTTTTCAGTAAAGCATTGGTATGTCACCTTATGAAGCTTTGTATGGCCGAAAGTGTAGAACTCCTTTGACTCTGACTGAGATAAGAGATAGACAAGAAATGGGTGCTACATTTGTGGATGAAACTGTTAAGAAAATCAACTTGATTAAAGAAAGATTGAAAGCTGCACAAGATCGACAACATAAGTATTACAATCAGAGACACAGGTTTGTTGAATTTCAGATTGGTGATTTTGTGTATGTCAAAGTCAGTCCGATGAAAGGAGTCAGTAGATTTGGAAGGGTGAGTAAGCTTAGTCCAAGGTATGTTGGACCATTTGAAATCCTTGAAAGGATTGGTAAGTCTGCTTACAGACTGTTACTATCTGATCAAATGTCTGATGTTCATAATGTTTTTCACGTATCTACTTTGAGAAAGTGGATATCTGATTCTGAAAAGAAATTGTCTGCTGATGAAGTGAAGATTCAGGAGAATCTAAGGAATGAAGAAGAACCTGAGTTGATTTTGGCTTATGATGTTCGTAAGTTAAGAAGTAAACAAATTCCTATGGTTAAAGTTCAGTGGAAGCACCGAACAGCACGAGAAGCGACTTGGGAGAAGGAGTCAGACATGAGGCAAGCATATTCGTCTCTTTTCTGACTGAGTTTTGGTTTGGCAATGTCGAGGACTACATTTTTCTGAAGTTGGGGAGATTGTAAAGACCATTTTGCTCCCAGGTTCGTCCGGACGAAGTTCGATCGTCCAGGACAATCGGTACAGGTTGTGCAGGAAAATAGTTCTGGCTGCATGGTTCGTCTGGACGAAATTCGGATCGTCTGGACGAAAATCGTCCAGAGGGCAAGTCATATGGGACGATAATTAGTTTGGTATGGACGAAAATCGTCCAAAGCCCAAGTCGTCCATGACGATAATTAATTTCGTATGGACGAAATTTGTCTAGAGCCTAGATCGTCCGGGACGAAGTTGCGATCGTCTGGTACGATCAGTCTTGATATATATGGAAATGAGATATTTTTGGAAAGGAAAGGACGTCCAAGAGAGAAAAAATGAAGGAAAAGAGGATTTTTTAGCGACTCCGATCTGTTTTCATCCGTTGTGACAGTTAGAGAAGTTGACCGACTCGAGGTAAGGCACATTCCGCCTTTCTCAATTTTCAAAAACAAGATTTTTGACGCATTTTCTATTCCGGATTTTGTTTCCGTTAGCGAATTTCTGTTATTATTTTCTTCTAACAAAGGTTTTACCGCGTAACTTTTGGTATGTCTCTGAGATGATAATTATGCACGTTTTGAGTATTTTCTAGAAGATTTGTACTGGACATTTTGGATTCTGCGGAGTTTTAATTGAACTACAAATTATCAGTATATTGAAAAATGTTTTATCAGTACAATGAAAGTCTTATAATGTTGTTGTGAATGTTCTGTGGTAATTTGGTAAATTTATGAATCTGTGAATTTTGTATAAATTCCGTATACTGCCGTTATGCCGCTGAATTTTAGTACGATTTTTGAATTTCTGAAATGAGATGATTTGCATGAATTGATCATTTTTATGCTATCAGAAGGGAGTTATAAGGGGCCAGAATCCTTTGTGATTCCGTTGTCTGGGTCCGGGAAGGGAGACATAAGGGGAAGTTCTGAAATCTGAAATTCTGTATATCTGTTCTGTTCTGGTGCTATAAGCACAAAAGGGAGCTATAAGGGGAAGTTCTGGTGCTATATGCACAAAAAGGGAGCCATAAGGGGAAGAGGGAAAGTTCCGACATCTGGATGGAAGTTCTGTTCTGAAATTATCTGTTCTATAAAGTTGTAATGTGATTTTATCTGATTTTTTATTTCTGTACGACTCTGATTATTCCGTATGATTCTGTCTGCTCTGTGACATGAAAATTTTATGATAATATGATTTCAGTTTCCGTATTCGATGTTTGATTTCCGATTGAGCTATTATATGTTCTGTTTGTTATACGATTTCTGTATGATTGTTCGAATTCTGTACGGATACTTTTCTGATGTGATTTCTGATGTGAGCTTCTGATGATTTTGATTAAGGATTGATGTCTTGCTGAGCTGTTAGCTCATCCTTATTTTCTGCGTGGTTTTCAGGTTCTGGGAAAGGGAAGGAGGTCTTGGACTAGACATTATGAGTCTAATCTGTGATTAGGTACTTGATACTTTTGATTTTTGTACAGTCATGGCTTTTCTGTTCTGTTCTGTTCTTTCCGTCTGAAGCCATGCACTGTATATGTATATGATTATTTTGATGAAAGAAAAGATAGATGAACTGTGCTGTGTTTGGATGTTTATAGTAGCTCTGTGTTTTTCTGTCTGTGTTATACTTGGAAGAAAGTTCTGAAGCAAATTCCAAAGCCAGATCTTGGATTTGTTGGCTCTATCGCGGCCCGATGCGAGCGGGATCCGTCCCGGTCGGGTTGGGTCGTGACATACCTAGTATAGAGCTCTATTACACTTCCATAAACCTTTTTTCACAAAAATACAACTTAATTTTCAACTAAATGTTTTTTCTTAAAACCCAAGTTTAGTTAGTCATCAACACGCAACTATTTCTAAAATATAGATCAATCCACAACTGTCTCAAGTCAACATCAAATATTAAAAGGAAACTTGTAAAGAGTTCATATATATATGCATGTGAATCCACCCTTTGATTAAATTATTTATAACACTCTTCTATTGACCATATTAAAGAGTAAATATGCGCATCTCTTCTTGCTAGGGCTCCCGCCTGGCGATTACGGCGCTCCTCGGTTGGCTGGGGCATGCGCTCCTTGGTGCACAAGGGAAGTTTTTTCTTCCCTTGTTCCTTTTAATGTTTTTTTTGTTTAGTTTTGATTTCGTTTCGGCACCTCTGGTCTTTCTCACTGGAATGGTGGGGAAACAGTTATGCGATCTTGATTTTTTGGATGGATAGTTCAAATCTAGGTCTTTTCTCGAGGCTCATTCTGATTGCTCCTTTGATGGTCATTTTTCTGACTTCAAACCTTCCTCTTTTTGTGGTTTGCCAACTCTGTGAATTTCGGAGGATGAAATCAATCCCCTTTCGCTACCTTTTCAATTTTCCTTATTGGATTTTTCCCTTCTAAGAGGCATTCACTAGATTCTATTCATAGGTTTTTCTTCTCTCTGAAGCTTACGGGTGAGGGTTTTGTTGAAACTTGTTGAATAAGAGTTAGGATATTAGACCTAAGCTTATGTCCCAAGGGCTAACCAAGAGGGAGATGAATTGATTATTTAAAAAGTTACCTCTCATTGGAATTTAAAATTCGAAACTGTTTTAACAAACTGAACAGGTTGATTTTAGAATTTTCAAAAATAATTTTTCAACCATAGAAAAAATAAAAAGTTGAAAATAAAGCAGTAAAAATAAAAAAAACATAAAGATTTATAGTGGTTTGGTCAAACACGACCTACATCCACTTCCTGAAGTCTCCCACTTTAGGTATTGCACTATTACCATAAGTGTCTCTCCTTTTTCCCCCACAACAAGGCGGAGAAGCCTTCACAAAACTCTCTTCCACCATTACCTGGTATGGCAGAGAACCGTCATCCTTTCACACCCTCCAAGTTTTGGTAGAGAACCGTCGGCTGTTCACACTCTCCAAGTGTAGGCAGAAACCCTTCGGCTGTTCACACTCTATAAGTGTAGGTAGAGAACCTTCTGCTGTTCACACTTTCTAAGTGTAGGCAGAGAACCTTCGGCTGTTCTCACTCTCCAAATGTAGGCAAAGAATCTTCTGCTTTTCACACTCTCCATGTGTAGGCCGAGAACCTTCGGTTGTTCACACTCCTCGAGTGTCAGCAGAGAACCATATTCTTTTGAACAAACATCACACAAGCCATCTAAAAAGATAAGAGAAAGAGTGAAGTAATAAAAATTACACACAGAGATCCTTACCCTTCAGTAACTTGTGAATCCTTCACGCTCCAATAGAAAAAAAATCTCTCTCAAACTCTCTCTCACACTTTCTCCTTCAATTGCCCTTTATCATTCAAGAATATAAGTTGACAAAAAGATTAAATGATAGTCTTAAGTGGATCTTTTATAGAAAAAAAATAAAAAAAACATCCAAAAAATTGCATTTTTTAAATTTGACCCATCCATGATCATTTTTTGTATGTACGAACAGTTCAAAATTGTTGCATACGAACTCATTATGAATCGGTAATGAACCCCATTTGTACCCGATCATCGTACGTACAAAATATATTCATCTGATATAAAAAGTGAATTTCAAAGCACGTACGTATGAATGTATGAACGAAAACACAACAGAGCCCTTCGTCGTGGTACGAACAAAAAATATCGTCCGTATAAATAGTGTATTTTCCAAAAATAGAGTTGATCATCCCGGGACAATTGGAAAATATCATCCGTACAATCTTCACATTTCGCAAAAACATAGCTGATCCTTCAGGGACGATTGGAAAATATCGTCTGTATGATCTTCACATTTTTCAAAAATAAAGCCGATCATCCGGGGATGATTGGAAAATATCATCCGTACGATCTTCACATTTTGTGAAAATAGAGTCGATCATCCTGAGATGCTAGTACGAAAATAGAGTTGATTATAAGTGGCCCGCTAGTGGGTCTTACAACCTAACCCTATAAACTAGAACGCCCAGGTGAGGGGTTTAGCTTTGTGTCATCACCTAAACACTTTCCTCAGAGATCGCACTTACGGCTTCTATTAGAAGTGGTCGGGGGTTTTAATTGGGGTTTAGGAGTTATGTCAATTTTATCCAAAACTTTCCCTTAAGATCGGGCTTACTGATTTCCTATGAAAGTTGCCGGGTAGCGGGTCTTACAACCTAATTCTTATAAATTAGGCTGCCCGAGAATTTTGTTGATTTGAGTTTGGATTTGATTGTATGTTTATTGAGTTGACACTAGTTGTTTCGTTTTGGTTGTTCTATGCTTGTAGCTTATTTCTACTACTGTAGTCCACTACCCTACCCATTTAGTACTATTGCTCCACTAGCTTTACGTACTTTATTCTACCTGCTGTAGCTTAGATTTATCAGCATTCATTCAATTTATTTTTGATGTACTGACTTTTTATTTGCTTTTTTGCAGATGTTCATAGTTAGTAGTTGCAGCAATCAGGGCTCATAGTTGCAGAGGATAGAGCCTTCAGATAGTTGCAGGAACTCGTACAAGAGGGACTTCGGAGAACCTGAAGAAGAGTTCAATTTGAGTGTGTAGAGAGTTTCAGTTTGTATTATTGGAGAGTTGTTTGCTTGGGAGGTTGACAGCTTTGGAGAGTTTGAGAGCTTGTATATGTCAAAATAGTGGAAAAATATTCTTTCTTCCTCTTCATTTTATATAAATGCATTTTATTTTATTTTTTTTATTTATTATTATTATTAAAGAAAGAACTCAATTTTGATTAATTAATTTAATTAAACAAATATATATATATATATATATATATATATATATATATATATATATATATATATATAATTAAATAACAGCTATAGAATATTAAAACTCTAGGATTTTAAAATTGTTCTCAAATTTTTAAATAACTCTTGAATTTTAAAATTTTTGAATTTCAGAAGCTCTTAAACATTTGGATTAAAGGGGCGGGAGGAGAATGAGTGCTTGTTGGTTCTCCGTTCCCAGACATTTAACGATATAGGAGACCTTGAAGATCTCAATTAATAAGATATTTTGATTAATCTCAATCAATTTAAATTTTCTGTTAAATCTTAGTTAACTAAATTAGTTAATTAAAATTCTAATGTCATTTTTAACATTTCAGTTAATTCAAATTAAATTTCCCCTAGGATTTTGAGGAAATTTTGGCAGCCTCCTGACGTCTCCTCCCCATCGAGGGAGAAATCGGGACGGCACTGCCGTAATTCTTCCTACCCGAACCTAAGGTCTACAACGTAGGGTCTTTGATTTCAAACCATCTCACCAAGATCTAAGATCGACTGCATAAGGTATTCATATTTTAAAACCATATGCCCAGATTAAAAATCAACGGCGTAGGTCTTCAATTTCAAACCATCCCGGTCGGACCTAAGGTAAGATGGTCGGGGTCTTCGATGCCTTTTAAAAGTCCATCTTCTATTTTTTTGTCCCCCTTTTTTCTTATTTTTTTTATAATATATACAATATATTATTATTATTTATATAATAATATAATATATGATATGGTCGGTTGGGAGTTTGATGCCGGAGTTGGAAGAAGCGACGGTGCAATCTCTGCACCTCTGGCAAAGCAATGGAGCAGAACAACAATGACAAAAAGAAGAGATGAAGGGCGAGCCCTATACGCCACTATGATGCAACAAAGTAGGCAACAATGGAGAAGCTGAAAGAAGCGATGTCGAGCGGCAATGGAGAGGCGAAGTCGGACGAGCGTGTGTAAGTCTCTCCTTCTGAACTTCTTTCTCATTTTATTTGATTCATTTGCTAAATGGCAGTTACCAAAACGAATCAGTGTGTCATTTGGTGAGGTAGGGCCGGCGTGAAGGTATATTGGTTATTCTAAAAAAGATTTTTTTTTCTTTTATTCTATAAATTTTTACAGTCAATATTAGGGCGGAATTCAGGCATTACTTGGGCAGAATTCTAGCGTCACTTGGGCATTGGGAAGAATTTCGGCGTAACTCGAGTGTCGGGTGGAATTCCAGCGGTGGTCGAGGAGGAGTTTCTTCCCTCATATCCTTCTTCTCTTCTTTTCTCATTCTTCTCTTCTTCTTCTTGCTTTTGTATCCCCCTCTCAAGAGAAATTAGGGGACTATTTATAGATTTCAGGAGTGACATGGCCCGTAAATAGGTGAGAGATCAGGGGCAAATGTGGAGTGATTCGATGGACATAAGATATTGAATCTGTTGATCATGGAATGTTTGTCAGACATTTGAAGGTTTTAGTGGTGTTGAAATTTGGCGATCTTGGCCTCGTTGGATTTGTCTCGCCGAGCCGCTCGATTCAACTATAAGCACGTCATGTTTGAAAACCGTTTGGTAATCCAAATTGTGGTTTAAACCTTCCAACAGTGCTTCGGGTCCTTGATTTTGACTCATTTGGGCTTGAATTCAGCCAAATTTGGTGTCGTTGGGTTCTTATCTCCGAGACGCTCAATTTGATTGTAAGTTTGCTGAAATCGGAGTTCATGTATCCCGTATTTAATTTTTGAAATTTCCAACTTGATTTTTGCCTCGAGATTCGTGTCCGATAAAGATAATTTTTCGATGACATATCAATTGTAAATTATATGACTTAAGCTTCATTTGGTACGGTTTTTTTACTACTTTTTAAAATAATTTTTTAGTACAAATATTTAAATTTTGTACTAAAAAGCTGTTTTAAGAAGCAGTATAAAAGTCATCCCAAACTAAACCTTAGTGAGGAATATATAACTATCACAGCTGGAGATGAAAATAAGACTATTATACTATCGATGCACACAAGCTTAATGATAAAATGTCCCTTAACAATCTCTCAAAGTCCAACCTAGCATCCCCTCCATCCCCCACGATCCTCCCAATCTCAACCGCCATCTTCGTAGCCCTTCGCCGGAGCTCCTCTGCCTTCTCCCCTTCCATCACCGCCCTTACCATCCTCTCCACCATCTCCCTCTCGCACACATCCTTCATATCCAATCCCACCTTCCACACCTCTTGCACACATTCTTCATATAATTGATTCGACGAGAGCGTGGAGGGATTCGATGGGAGCTTCGAGGGAATCTGAATTGTTGAAGATTAGTTTTTTTTATCGCTTACCGCTGGAAGCAAAGTTTGTGAATAATTGAAGCTCTTTGTCGTTGATGGCTTTAATGCTTCAAAGAGCACAAAAAAATTGAGGTTTTTTTCTTTTAAAATGAATTTGAGAATCTTCAAATCTATAAGGAAAATGGAAGAAATAATGAACTTGGGGTCTACATCGGCTATAAAATTATTATTTTTTTTTCAATCGTTTCTCATACCATACAATGCAGGATAATGGTGATGGCTTTAATGCTTCAAATAGCACCAAAAAATTGGTTTTTTATTTAATGAATTTGAGAATCTTCAAACCTATAGGGAAAATGGAAGAAATAATGAACTTGTGGTCTGCATCGGCTGCAAAATTATTATTTTTTTCAATCATTTCTCATACCATACAACACAGGATAATGGTGATGACTTTAATGCTTCAAAGAGCACCAAAAATTGGTTTTTTTAAATGAGTTTGAGAATCTTCAAACCTATAAGGAAAATGGAAGAAACAATGAACTTGGGGTCTGCATTGGCTGCAAGATTATTATTTTTTTCAATCATTTCTCATACCATACAACGCAGGATAATGGTGATGGCTTTAATGCTTCAAAGAGAACCAAAAAACTATTTTTTTAATGAATTTGAGAATCTTCAAACCTATTAAAAAAATGGAAGAAACATTGAACTTGGGGTCTGCATCGACTGCAAAATTATTATTTTTTTCAATCGTTTCTCATACCATACAACGCAGGATAATGGTGATGGCTTCAATGCTTCAAAGAGCACCAAAAAATTGGTTTTTTATTTAAATGAATTTGAGAATCTTCAAACCTTATAAGAAAAATGGAAGAAACAATGAACTTGGGGTCTGCATCGGCTGCAAAATTATTATTTTTTTCAATCATTACTCATACCATACAACGCAGGATAATGGTGATGGCTTTAATACTTCAAAGAGCACCAAAAATTTTGTTTTTTTTTTATAATGAATTTAAGAATCTTCAAACCTTATAAGGAAAATGGAAGAAACCATGAACTTGGGGTCTGCATCGGCTACAAAATTATTATTATTTTCAATCGTTACTCATACCATACAACGAAGGATAATGGTGATGGCTTTAATGCTTCAAAGAGCGCAAAAAAGGGGTTTTTTTGTATGAATGAATTTGTGAATCTTCAAACCTTATTAGGAAAATGGAAGAAACAATGAACTTGGGGTTTGCTAATTTGCTGCTACCTGGAAAAGGGAGATCGCCGGCCTCGATCATCTGAGGGATTTGAAGATAAATCCAAAGGGAAGATGCACTAATAGTTCGGAATACAGGCGCAGGGATCCCTAAGGCCTGAGCTTCGTCCATGAAATAGGGCATTAGTCCACCCACGATAATACCGTCGGGATCTTTATTCCCGCACGCTAGAAGTCACATGCAGGGTTCTCATCATTAAGATATCTTAAATCAGATGACTATTGATCCTTCCTTGGAGGAAAAAATTAGCGAGGATGAACGTACTATCTCTGAATATTAGAAGCTTGTTGAATAATGACAATCAGGAAAAAGAAATGATCTCAGTATAGATGAATAGGGAAGAATCAAAAGTAACATGCAGTTGTGGATACCGAAGGGATCAGACTTGATTTAAGAAATTTTATATGAAGCTCATAACTCAGGTTATCTAATCCATCCAGGAAATACGAAAAAATGCATAAAGATTTAAAAGCATTATTTTGGTGGCCTGGAATGAAAAGAGATGTAGAAGAATATGTGGCAAAATGTGAGAAATGTCATGCTATTTGTTAAGAGAGTCGCTAATTGCATGTTTTACATTCTTGCAATTTGTATAATTTTTTATGATTCCAAATATTATTATTTTATGTGTAGTTTTCTCCTAACACTTTTTGGAAAAATTATTTTTGCTCTTGTGTGTACTAACATTTCAGGAAAATCAAACTCCCGACTACGAAGACTTCAAATCAAATTCAGCATGCAATCCTTTGTAATTTTGAAGCTTGTAAATGTTATTTAAATTGAGAGGGAGTTATTGTAATTAAGTGAATAAACACGCACACACACTTAAGGAGATCTTAAAATTTTTGTACTAATCGTACGGGATGAAGTTCGTTCGTACGGGACAATCAGATCAGTTATCTACTCTAAAGGGCAATGGAACGAACAGGAAGTTGGACAAAAAATTTTTCTAAGTCCTGATCGTCCAGGACGAAATATTTTCATCCCAGAACGAAATGGTCTCTGGAGAATTTTCGTTCAGACAAAATTTATTGTCGTTCCAGGACGAGTTGGTCTCTGGACAAATTTCATCCCAGGACGAAGTGTATTCGTGCCAGGACGAATTGCTCTCTGGAGAAATCTCGTTCAGGATATTATTTTAATTTCTGAGTGATTCTTCCATCAAATATATTATGTAGGCTTCATTTGGGACTATTTTTTTACTGCTTCTTAAAGCAGCTTTCGAGTACAAAAATTTTAACTTTTATACTAACATTAAGAAAGTTGTCCCAAAAGAAGCCTTAATTTAGCTAACTTATGTTTATTTATTTTTAAATCAATTTTGAAGGAAAATGGTTTTGGTTTTCTAGTTTTATTAACTGGATCATTTGACTATTTAGAACATGAAAGTGGATTGTAGAAGGGACCATGAACCTCAGCAATGAAGTTTCTTTGGCTAAGCAATGTAATCCCAAGGATTTCATCATTTCAAAAAAAGATTGACTTACTAATGCTGAGAAGAATATAGTGCTCCATTTAGCTGAAACAATTCAAATAGATAGGCCTACATTTGTGTCAATCATGGTGCCCAGCTGTATCAGCAAAAGATTTTATCTGGTAAGAACACATTTTATCTTTGGATATTATTTTAATTTCTGAGTGATTCTTCCATCAAACAGTACTGCGTAAATGAGATTTGATTCAATTTATTATATTACCAGCTTCTCTAGATGATATTTATAAATACCAGTTCGATAAAACGAAGCTTAAAATGCATCCTAACCACTACAAATATCCAACCAATAATCTGTGCAACCATTAAAATACATAAATTTTATGAAAATGGATCTATGTATGATCTTATGTATGATTTTTTTTTTTTTTTTGGAATTTGAAGTTCATGTTGATGGCTAGTCTGATGACTCTTTTGTCTTATTTGTCTATCAACTCACACTCTTCTTTTTGAACAAGTTGTGGCTTTAGCCCTTTCAGCTATTGATGGAGCCTTCTCTGGAAGAGTTTTCTCTATGCATCTTGTAAAACCCTGAATGTCTTGTCATCTAACTTGTTGCTTTTGATTTTTTTTATCCAAGTTTTGATCTGAAAGCTTTCTCAACTGAAACTTCATACATTAAGGGATTAGTTCATCTAATCACTTTGTTGAAGATAAAGGAAGAGAGATAAACGTCCTTGCTATTAACATGAATCAGAAGAAATTATGCCAACAATTCTTACCGCTCATTAGGTAACAAGCTTTCAAATGGTTTTATTATTTTGAGTTATTCAAGGGCTACTTGATAACTTCTTGTTACTCCTCGTTATTTCGTGAAATTATTAGGTGCGGGCACTGAATGCTGTCCAGAGCCCAATGAAAATGAGTTACATCACCCCTATTCGGTACCACGACTCGATACTGGATAACGTGGCTGCACCTGATTGGCCTCTGGACGGTGTCCACACAGAATAATTTCTCCTTTCTTTCTTTGTGCTCGAGCTTCTTTACAGAGGTAACTCTTGATTTCTTCCCTATAGCAACACTCACTTGAGCCTCATCCTCTTCTCCTGCTTCTCCTGAACTCCCATATCCTTTGAATATTTTTCTTCTTTGTCTCTACAGTTAATTCAAGTAATTGAAAAGGATTTATAGATGAAGCTTTGCATGAAAATATAAAAGGAAATAAGGAGAAAAAAAAAGAGCCCATATTACCTCTTGGTGAACCTTTCCAATCAACTAAAATCTCAATCACAGCTTCTGGAGATGAATCCAAACTGTTTTATTAGTTCTTCCCCTCTGATATCATTGTAAATACTTACATCTGCTTTCCTATTACCTTTGCAGACCATTCCCATAGTTTTTTCCATTCAATATCTTCCACGAATAAGCAGTAGAGTTCTTCTGCAACTAAATGGCAAGGAGAGAACTTGGCCTATTCATTGTCTTGTTCAGGGGAATTCAGTTGGGTTTTCTTCTGGATGGAAGGAATTTGCTCAATATAACCAGTTGAATGTCGGTGATGTTTGTATTTTTGAGATGTTGGAAGCTCAGGAAGGAGTATTAATGGTTGTTCACATCAATAAGATTCAGAAGATAATGCCACCATGGTTGTGAGCTTGTTGTATTTTGTTCTTGTGAGACTCGTAGATAGACTGTGAAGGAGTTAAAGGTGTTTTGAAAACTTTTTTTGCCCAAGTAAGGCTTCATTTGGGACGGCTTTCTTATTGCTTCTTAAAGCAGTTTCTTAGTACAAAAATTTAAAATTATGTACTAAAAAGCTGCTTTAAGAAGCAGTAAGAAAGCCGTCCCAAATGAAGCCTAAGAAGGCTGATTGAACCATCACTGATGATTTTAACTTTTTGGTTTGTAATCCTATTAAGTTTACTTCTATTATTCTGCTTCATTTATTGAAAAATTATATTGATAGAATGGTCCTATAAAATCTCGGCAATTCTTATTTGAAAAGTGCTTAAAATATTTAATAATTAACAAAAATCGATTTGTTATTTGTTTTGAATGTGAAATAGTTTGCACTTTTAAAATTAAATTAATTTTTTTATTTTCAGAACAAAACAAATAAATTAAATAGAAATCTTATATCTAAAGGTGCAATCTTTTTAAAATTACATCCCATATATTTTGTCTAAAGACTTTATTTTTTATTTTAAATAATTCTGAATAGTTATTATTTTAGAAATTAATTAATGTTCAGTAGTATATATAAGTTCTTAGAAAAAAAATGCAACTCATTTATTTGGGACATCTTTCTTATTATTTCGATTTTTTTGTTTTAACTACAATTTATGTTTGAATACTAATTTTTATTATTATTAAGGAATTTTTATATTAGAAAGCTACTTTTTACAACTACTTTTAGGCTTCGTTTGGGACGGCTTTTTTGTTGCTTCTGAAAACAGAATTTTAGTACAAAAATTAAAAAATTTGTACTACAACTCCATTTTAAAAAGCAATAAAAAAACCGTCCCAAACGAAGCCTTAAAAAAAATACTTTCTCCATTGTAGTTTTGCAACTATTTTTATAAAATTTTATAGATGCCCCAAATGGATTGCATGTCTTAAGATTTATTTTTACATATGTGATATATGTTCAAGTTTTCTTTAATTTTCTCAAATGTCCAAAAAAAAAGGAAAAAATTTAAAAATTATAAGACATCTATATAACAAACTTATTTTTTCTTGTAATAATTACATTGTGCTTAGGAAGTTATTTTTTGTTTTTGGAATTTGGAAAAGTCCCATCATGCAATTGGGCATGCATTGTGTGGAGATTTAAATCTTTTGCTTTAAAATAATATCTAATAAATTAAAAAAATTAATTAAGTCACTTATGACTTTGTTTTGTTGATTGTATTAAGTGTTTATGAATCAAATTTAATTTGTATTTTGTTAAAATATTTATGAATTTGATTATATGATTACATTAACTATAGATGTCTTTATGTTAACATGAATGATCTATGATCAAAACACTTAAGACCCATCTAATTTCTACTTGTCTCATATTTATAGAGCAAACTGGTTAAACATATTATATATATATATATATATATATATATATATAATATATATATATATATATATATATATATATATATATAATATATATATATATATATATAAGAGAGAGAGAGAGAGAGAGAGAGAGAGATTTTACAAGTAAACCACTCACAACATTAAAAGAATGCCATAATTAATAAAAATAATAATACAATGAAGTTCTAAATTAACTTATGTTTACTTGGCCGTTAGTTTTTACTTGTAGTTTAATCCATCAAAGATTAAGGCTTCATTTGGAATGGCTTTTTTAATTCTTCTTAAAACAACTTTTTGGTAAAAAAAATTTCATCAATTGGGTTGTACTATTGCCTCAAACCTCATTTCATGTGGGGGGATGTTACTTTTTGAATTTTTTTTGGGTGTACATGAGTGCCCAAGTGTTGATCAACAGAGAGCATAGCATCAGAGCACTTAAGATTTGGCACGACAATGCTGCGTGATTCTTCTGTGCTGCTGGTTTGAGTACCGCAACATCATGATGATAGAGGCTTGAGCGTCGAAGTGCTTCAAATTGGCGCTGCAGTACTATGAGGTTAATTGAACAGTTTTCTTTTTTGTTTTTTTGAAGGGTTGTGTCTCTTGGTATTATTAATCTGACTTTCTCTTGTATTTTGAATGTGTGAATGGTCTGAGAGAGAGAACTAGCAAGGAGAGACCAAGAGAGAATAGAGATTTGTACTTAATTCTCCCCATTTTCATACTGGATTCGCTGGCATGGTGTGTCTCCATGGCTTTTTCTCAATTTCGAGTTTTTCCATGTTAAATCCTAGTGTTGTTTTACATTCCACTGCTTTTTTATTTTCTTGTTTGTTTTGTTGTGGTGTTTTACTTTCATCTCTATTAACAATTTGTAGTTTTTTATTGTTTTCTAAAGTATCTTTTTTGTACTTTTTTTTTTTTTGAAAACAATGAAAAAATGGTGGCAGATCCAAACATAATTTTTTGACGGATTTTGGCTAGTTACAAATCATTTTCAACGTGGTATTTAACGGTAAATGATAATTCGCAGGAAACCCTGATTTTTGGTGAAAAACATAAAATCCACAATAAATTTGTATTTTTATGTTATGATTAAAAGAGAACAAAGCATTAACAAGGATTCAAAGTTGGTGGAATAAATAAATATAAGAAGTAGGTGCTTTCAACTTAAATAGCACAAAGCTAATTAAAACTACATCTATAATTTTATAGTAATAAAATCATATCTCCTCTATAAAAATCTAATATTTTCCTCCATCTTTGATGTCTCTTGTTTGAGCATAAAATAAGATTTTATTTGGAACAACTTTATTATTGCTTTCTAAAACAGCTTTTGTGCAATAATTTCCAATTCAATTAATTTTTGTTTTAAAATTACTTTAAAAAGTAGTAAAAAGCCGTCCAAAATGAAGCCTAAAGCTTGATTCGATATAGCTTTTTTATTACTTATTAAAATAGCTTCTTAAACTTCTTGTATTAGTTATAGTTGATAGAAATTTGAATCCAACCAGAATGATAGCTGATGTAATCCACCCACCCATTGCTATAGTAAGATATTTCTTGTTATAAGAAGACAAAAGTCGACTGATCTGATAACACTTAGCAACCCTATTTACAACATGCAAAAATTATGCTTTTTAAGGAATAGAGTGTCATTATATTCACATTGATTTCTTATGGAAGCAAGAAAAAATTTATTGTGTTTTAGGTTTCGTTTGGTGCGGCTTACTTAATGTTTCTTAAAATAATTTTTTAGTATAAAAAGAAAAAAATCATCCCAAACAAAACCTTAAAGAATGGAAAATTAGTAGAGATAGAAGAACCTGATTTTTTACACCATTATTATTAAACCTTCAATAATAATATTTTAATTTTATTTTATATTAATATTTTTTAACAAATTAGCTTACAAACATACATTTCTGAGTCTGTTTAGGATCACTTTCTTACTATCTTATTTTTAAAATCGCAACTACAATTTTTTATTTGACAATATTTTTTAGTATAAAAAAAGGATAAATTTTATAACAAAGCATGATAAATATCAAAATTAGTAAAAGGAGCATCGATTAAAAAAATTTAAATAGAAGCCAATACGTTATATAAAATGGCGTATTCTATAATAAGCCAAATTATTTAGCGTAGTGAGAATACGCTATTTAGTTTGGCTTATTTCTCTTGTGTGTAGATTGTAGAGAGAGGAGGAGAGAGTGGGATAGAGAGAGTAGATCTCAACGGATAAAGAGAGAGAGAGAGAGAGAGAGAGAGGAGAGAGAACAAAGGAGAGAAAATTTAAATACTAACTAAATATTTAAACTTATATTTTAAATAATAATTTAATGTTAAATTAGTATATTAACTGATTCTTAAATTTTTAAGTAGTTTAAAAACATAATATTTAATATTTATTATTAAAATACATATATTTAATAATATAAACTAAAAATATATAAAACTTTACAAGTTCTAATTAAATATTATAATTTATCGAAAAAAAATTAATTAATTATTCAATTTATTTTATATTTATTTTAGAAACGGAAACGAAAACTTATAATTTATTATAAGTTAATAATTATCAATTATAAGTTTTATATATTTTCATTTTAAATTTTTTTTTATAAATGTTTAGTTATATAAAATATATTTATGAATAATTAATTAAATAAATTTTTAGTTAATTATTGAATATATGTCGTTATATATAATTTATTTAGTTATATTAAATAAATTTTTAATAAATTATTATATTTAATTAAACTTATAAATTTTTATATATTTTAGTTTAAATTATTAAATATATGTATTTTAATAATAAATATTAAATATTATATTTTAAAACTATGAAATACAAGTTTTAATTAAATATAATAATTTATTGAAAAAATAATAATTATTTATTTAATTTATTTTAGAAACGGAATCGAAAACTTATAATTTATTATAAATAATAATTTTCAATTATAAGTTTTATTAATTTTTATTTTAAATATTTTTTTATAAATGTTTAGTTATTTAAAATATATTTTTAGTTAATTATTGAATATATTTAGTTATATATAATTTATTTAGTTATATTAAATAAATTTTTAATAAATTATTACATTTAATTAAACTTATAAAGGTTTCTATATATTTAGTTTAAATTATTAAATATATGTATTTTAATAATAAATATTAAATATTATATTTTGAAACTATGAAAAATTTTAAGAAACAGTTAATATACTAATTTAATATTTAATTATGATTTAAAATATAAGTTTAAATATTTATTTTTTATTTGAATTCTCTCTCTCCCGTGTTCTCTCTTTCCCCCCTCTCTTTATCCACTGACATCTCCCTCTCCCTCTCTCTTTCTCTCTCCTTCTCCCTTCACACATAAGGGAAATACACCAAACCTAATAGCGTATTCTCACTGCACTAAATATTTTGGCGTCTTATAGAATACGTGTTTCTGTTGTTTAACGTATTTGCTCTTATTTAAAATTTTTTTAATCGATGCTCGTTTTACTAATTTTGATGATTATCGTGCTTTTTTTATAAAATTTTTCCAAATAAATATAATAGAGCTACAAAATTTTATTTTGTTGAGGTTTTCATCCTTGAATAAATTTGATGCATCTGAACTTTTTTTTTATTGTTCTTTTTTATTTTTTGAAGAAAATCATCTCTTTATCATCATCTAATAATAAATACCATTCTAAAATAAATCAAACATAAAAAAGTTGGGCCAATATGCTAATTTGGATTAAATTTGAAATTTTGAAATTTGTTTGGGTGATGGCCTAATGTCAAATCTGATTAATGGCTAAATTGATTATTTATAGATAAAGATATATATAAGGGTAATTACATAATATAACACTTAAATTTTTATTATTTATAAAACCAACCCTCACTATAACTTTTTTGAACCATCAAATCCCAATATTTTCACAAGCCACAATAAAATCGTTGAGAATTTGACAAAAATCAACATTAAGCTGCCAAAATTATATTTTAACAATTTATTTTTTTGAGATTTTCTTAGCAAATTTAATTATAAATTTACGCATATAGCATATACAAAGTCTCAAAATAAACTTTTTTTTTTATATAATTAAGGCAAACTCACTCACACGCATCACATACGTAAGATTCGACCTAAGACCTCTTAGTTGTTAGTCAAAACTCCCAACCAATAAACCCATATGAGCTGTGTCAAAGCCTCAAACTTAATAAACTTTTTTTTTTTTTTTTTTGAGACATGTCGGCCAATTAGGGCAAATGGACATACACATATGCAAGACTCAAACCCTAAACCTCTTGGTTGACAATTAAAATTCTCAACCAACAGATCAAGGTAAGCTACGTCAAAGCCTCAAACTTAACAATCTATATTAGACATTTAGGTCAATTAAGACAAACTTACATGCACATCACTTACGTAAGAATCAAACTCAAGACCTCTTGTTTAGCAGCCAAAATTCTCATCCAATAGACCAAATTGAATTGAGTTAATAAATTAAAAAAAAAACTATAAAGATAGCATAGATTTTGGATCATCTAAAACTTCCATTTCAATCTTCTACATATGCTCCAAATTTTGCGTTCATCTTTATGATTTTCTTGAAGTGATATGAGTAATCAACACCTACTTTAAAGTTAGCTGCATTTTGTCACATAAAAAGAAAATAAAATATCTCAGATGCGTCTATTTGTCAGTTCTTCAACATTTTCCAATAAAGCAACAACTCTCTTCCTAAGGAGTAATTATTAGGTCCGGACAAAAAATCGAAAATCTGAACGTATACCGAGGAATATTGAGTGCTCAATATCAAGTTTTAGGTGATGTGGCACGTGATTATTGGCCTCTGGACGCGCCCGGTGACCTGACGTAATAATTTCACCTTCCTAAGACAGTCGGGTGATGGGGCCTCACCCAAATCCTTCTCAACTTTTATTGCACTAAAAACGACCGTACCTGAATATAAAAATAGCTATTTTGTGAAGAAGTGAATAAACAGCCAAAGAACAAGAGAAAGAAATCAGAAAAATTAGGAAAAAAAAAAAGAGGACGCGTTAAGCTATAGAGAACTATCAACTATAATTACCTCTCCTTTACATAATTATTTCATGAAAATTTTGTATAATATTATATATATATATATATATATAATTGGCCCATTTTATAAAAAGCAAACTTTAATTTTAAAAAATATGTTGCAAGAATAATAAATCAAATTGATAGGGAGAAGAGATTGTTTGATTTAATGCCCTTATATCCATCAATTTGTTCAGTACAAAAAATGTATCAATATTTAATCTCCTCATGTATCATTTCCAAGTCTAGAGCACATGTGTATAATAAGCGTAAGCTTCTCGATGTTTTAAATATTTCAAGAAGTACATTGCAAAGATCTCAATTAGAAATTTCATAGTACCAAGAACTAGAAAAGAGAATACAAGTATTTAAACTTCCCAATGCTTCGTAAGTAGTTCGAACAAATAAGTGTCGAAGAGTCCCATGAATCAAAAGATGCAACTCTTCATGACCCATAACTTTGAGGCATTCTCGTGCAAAAATATTATGTCCCAACTCATGTAGTAAATCATGCATCTTGTACTATCCTAAATCTTTAACTTGTCAAAGAAATATTTTTTGACTAAAATATCTAAATATCTTCCTCTCATATCCTCCATAGTCTCTCCTTGAATAAGAGACGGCTGAAAAAAAATACCAATGCAATCCACATTTAGACTAAGGCTTTTTTGGGACGGTTTTTTATTACTTTTTAAAGTTGCTTTCTAGTTAAAAAATAAAAAAAATTGTACTAAAAAGCTTCTTTAATAAGCAGTAAGAAAGTCAACCGAAATGAAGCTTAAATCATCTTTATTCAACACATGATTTTGTGGAAATATAGAACAAAATGAAAAACAAATTTGTAGAGATATGGCAGACCTATATAGTTCAGTCTTAAGATGAAAAAGATACAATTCTGACTCATTGTTGTAATACTTAATTGCTTTCTAGAACTGACATCACTTTCCTTTCATTCATGTTAGAATTTTGAACCCCACAAATGACCTTTGCCGCCAATGGAGTTCCTGAAAGCTTATTTATTATCTCTCCAGCAATGGCTCTAAATTTTTTAAGATCATTAGGGCTCTTTACATGAGTTGAGAAGCTCCAAACACTAATCCTCCTTCAGGCCCTCTAATTTAAATATTTCTATCTTTTAAATGACCTTTGAGATTCATCCTTGATTATCCATTAGAGTATCTTCGGCAACCTTGTTGGTTAATTCTCTTGTTTTGGTCAGACAATTGTTTGGGAATTGGTTGGGTCTTCTTCTGTTTGTTTATCTTGTGGTTATCCTTTGTATGATTTTGGACAGCTACTTCCAATGGATGATCCTTACTAGCCAACAGAGCTGTGAACTTTTCTATTTGTTTTGCATGAAGCCTCCTGTTCCTAAGTCTGGTTTTTGGTTATTTTTGCTACCTACAGAATGTCTAAATTTTTGTTTATTTTGTCCTTTTGAGGTTGCTTTGCAACCTTTAGTTTATTTTGGTGATTAAAGCTTTGTGATATTAGTTTTGGCCTCCTTTTGGGCCTATGTTTATAACTCCTTTTTTAATTTAATGAAATTTATAACTGTGGTAATGGATCTGTTTATAATTTTTTTTTCCAACAACTTATCCAAAAAAAAATCCTTGATTGCAACTCATAGTTATGGAGTTCAAACTAGTGGAGGGCTTGTCTTTGAATATTCTTCTGCTAGATGATTGCTTGATTAGTTTTTTTTCTTAGACACTTTAATTAAATGTGGGATTAATACTACTACAGAAGATTGTGAAATTTAAATTAGTGCTGCAATTACCTTAGTTCTATGGTTTATATTTCTGCTAAAAAATTTTGTTTTTCTTCTACTGATATATTGTTCTATCTACAATAATGTGCTTGCTCAAATTAGGCTCCCATTGATTTTATTTTGTTATTAGTTGATGCTTTAAGGCTATAAATAATAGAAATTAATCAGAATGTTATCCTTATCAAGTTCATTTATATATTTTCTTATCAAATTTGGATCAAATTTAAAGATTACTAGATTTTAATCTTGTTAAAACTTATTTTAAGTTTTCTTTTCAAATAAGTTTTCTTTTCAAAGTTCATGTCAAAAGCTACATTTAATAAAACTAATCAGTTATACATTTTATTTAAATAATAAAAATATATAGTATAATTACCAAACATAATTAAATTTATGAATTTTAATAAAAATGAATAATTATAGGTTAATTTTCTAGTTTTTATATTGATTAAATTTTTCAAATAATTAATTTATAAAATGATTTGTTATTTCCTAATTTTTATTTTCAATTATAGTGAGACTTAATTTTAGCTAATTAAGATTTAGGATCTTAAATTAGATTGAAGAGTCTTAGGGTGCGTTTGGGACGGCTGCAGCTGTCAGTAAAGCAGGTTGTAAAGTTACTGTACAGAAAGCTGCTTTCTGAAGTTGCTGTATAGAAAGCTGTATTTTTTGTTTGGGTAGTATAATTGTAAAACTGCTTTGCTGCAGCTGTAGAAGAACAATTTACATTACTACCCTCATTTAAAAAAAAAAGACGGCTAAATTAATGACTACAACTACATTTCCTTTCAATAAATTTCCTTCAGCATTCCAGTTAGCTCAATATCTTTAGATTTCCGAGCAAGGATATGAATAAAGTAGGCTCGTTAATGAGCTCAGTAACTTCATGTAAAACAGTACTAATAATAAAATCAATTTACATTTGAAAATGCGTAAGTACATGAAGTAGTCAACAAAGATCACCAAACAAAAAACCATTTCTTAAGTTAAGACAATTGCATAATACTTCAATAGATTCTGAATATGATTAAACAACAAAGATAATATTCAGACCCATAAGTCAACAGATCATGCAGAATACCAAAAGAGCACACAGAAAAACAATTGAAAGAAAAAAAAAAGGCACTGATTTGTATCTAAATAGCAAAAAATCCTTCAAGCTGGAGCAACATAAATTCAGAAACAAAAACTCGCCTTTCTTTGCCATCCTTCAAGCTGGAGCAACATAATAACAGCTCTGAGAAAATTTCTTTGGTTCAAGATGTAAACATAATAATATAAAATCACAGCTTCAGTTATGAACTAATACCAGACAATAAAAAACCATAATATTTACTCAAATCATATGAAAACTAAAATGTTCATACAACAATTAAAAAAAAAAATAAGATGGTTTCTAATTCATTTCATTAACCAATGTAGATGTGATTTGCTCCCGTAGTTGTATCATTTCTTCAGCACCTTCGCCGTCTTCTGCCTCATGATTTGTCATATCTCCTTCATTATCAATTAATGATTGGCCAATCCGATACTCATAAGCTTCTGGAGGTATATATGATTGATCATCATCGCAAACATTGAATTCTGGATCATCACGAGATGGATGACGCCGTATGTAATTATGTAATGCCATTGTAGCCACCACTATTTTCACTTGCTTCTTAAATGGATATGTAGGCATATCACGCAATATAACCCATTTCTTTTTCCAAACACCAAATGATCTCTCAATCACACCTCGTAGTGAAGAGTGACGCTTGTTAAATGCTTCTTTTCTCCCACGTATGGATTGACTCGCTCTTTGAAAATCAGGAATATGATACTTTGTATCAGAAAATGGCTTCAAAAACCCTCGTAGCATCGGGTACCCAGCATCCACAAGATAATATTTATATGTTTGTAATTGCACATTATTTAATTAAATAACAAGTAATGAGATTGATTACAATACAAAAATACATACTTACTTGGCGGTGGCATAGGAAATTTATGTTGTTGATTACGTATAGCAAATTTAAAAATACGGTTATCATGTGCACTACCCTCCCATCCTGACATTACAAAAGTAAAACACATATTGAAGTCACAAACAGCCATAACATTTTGCGTTGTTGACCCACATCGTCCTATATAAGCCACCTTTTCAGCAGTTGAAACACGAGCATCCACATGAGTTCCATCGATAGCTCCTATACAATCCTAATTGAGAAAAAAATGATTAGATATTTCATAAATATTTATAAATCATATAAGATTATAAAAATAGCATTTACCTTGAAATATGACATATATCGATTGTCATACAAAATCTTCCTTGGAATATTTTCAAAACTAGGATCTATAGGCTTGATAACCAAACTTGATAATTTCACTAAAGCTTCCAATCCAATAGAGAAATACCTACTAATCGTCTCGGTAGAGTGTTGAAATCGCTCACATGTCGACCTTATTGATTCATTATGTGATAAAATATATAAGGTTATCGCAAGTACTTCTCTAGTAGTGGTCCTTGATGATCCATGTAGACCATGAACATTTTCCAAGTCATACAAAAGATCTACAAAAATTGTTTGAGACATACGAAACATATTATGAAACCTCGTTTGATGGCCTTGTAGTAGCTCTCCAATCCAACTGTCTCCTCTATACGACGAGGTCATACACGGCGTCTTGTGAATATATGTCTCATAATATTCATTTATAAGACATAAAGCTGCAATTATAACTTTTTTGAGTTTTACAATATCGGGTGACTCACTTGCATTCTCACTACATTCCATTCCTGCATAAATATAACAATATGAATGATCAAGTGTTAATGAAAAAAAATTATCAAGCAGTTTGACAAAAAAACCTCAGATGCAAGCATTGGTGAGAGGGCATTTGGTTAGAAAACAGGCTACTGTAACCATCAGATGCATACAAGCACTGGCTAATGCCTAAGCTCGGGCTCGGGAAAAAATAATATGGATGATATAACATAAATTCAAACAGTATTTTTTGTTACCATACAGAAACAAAAACATAATCAGAGCATTATGGATATAATCAGAGCATTACAGATATACATCACTTCCGGATTTTTTTTTACTGTGCAGAAACAAAAACATAATAAAAACTATATAAATTCAAACAGTTTCGGATATATAATCCTCTTCCGGTTCTAATAACCATAATTGCTTTGCTGCAGAACTTCATCCCATAAGACCGAATGAAGGTCCGAAAATCAGAGCAGTTTTATATAATGAAAACCAGAGCACTTTTATATAATTCTTATAATGAAAAACTGATATTAAGAAAATCAAAACCAAAGATAAAAAAATTTAAATTGACTGCCAGTTAACAGATCTAAAATAAATAAATTCTTACAAAAATAAATTTGATTAAAAGATAGCAGATCAAAAATAAATGCATACAAAATCATTTATAAGAAGAATAAGCTATTTGCATTTACTTCGTAGAAATCAAATAGCCCCAAAGATTTTTTGTTGAAGCATTTGTTGAACTGCAAAAGTAAAACTTAAATAATTGTATTAAATAATATGTTTCCATTGTGTCTTAGTTGAGCTGATAATTGCATTCGTTGAACTGCAAAAGCAATGCCAGAGAACACCTTTCATGAAAACTAAAGCAATGCCAGAGAACACCTTTCAAAACTAACGCTTCATAATTTCACTAAAACTGAATACATTGTAACAAACTGAATGCATTGTTAATTTGAAGACATGGTCACAAACAGGATATATACTTATAATTGTTTGTATAACTAACAATTTCAAAATAGTCCGACTCCCAAATATAAATGCAAATTTGAAGACACTATAAAGGTCTTGACTATCATATGTATTTCTAGATACAAACTTATAGAAAAGCACTACAAAGGTCTTGACTATAACGATCTATGAAACTATGCTGTTGTTGTATCACGATTTTCGTAGCAGTAACGAAGATATTGAACTCTTCGATCCGGACAAATTGCCATAAAAACTTATCGTTTAATTGGATCTTCAAGAAGCTTTGTGGAGAATAGATAAAGTGGCAGATCTTCAAATGCTTCTGTTGTTTGTTCTAGAATTTTAATGGCAGCAGAAAGCAATGGTGCCTCAATTATTGACTGTGATGAATTAGTTCCAGAGCTGATGTTTGTGCATGAATTGACAAGCTGGGTAATTTGACTTCGTAAAAAACCAGATCCAAATTTTTTTTTCCTACTACCGGTTGAAGTTGTAGAGGATGGTCGTTTGAACTGGCTGCACTCACTAATACTATCGAAACTTTGTGAAGGATCTTCAAAAGAATCAGTAGTAGCATCAAGTTTTTCAGTATCTCCATGAACATTTTCATGGTCAATCCCTTGGTTTGGAGTCCAAGCATGAACACCAGTTTCAACGACACCCATGAACATCGAATCAAGCTTATGTTCGAGTTCAGGATTAATGCCACAATATCTAAATTTTTTTGCATTTGGCACAACCTACAAAGAAAAATTTATTTAAAAGAATCGAAAATTTTAATATAAAATTCAAAAGAGTCAAATATCTAATAATATATACAATCAACATTTACCTCTAGTTTTTCTTTCCACCATTCATCAGGTGCATCAATAGTCTTTCTCCTAGGATCCCAACCCAACCCAGTCGACCCACGCTTCAAATCCTTCCACAATTTCCAATCTTTCTTTAATTGGTACCATTTATTTTTTAACTGCACTTTGTCATAATCTCTTTTATACATAAATCACAAAATATCATCTTCACATCTAGCTCCCATGTTGCAGATGCTCCACCATCCTTTGGTTTACCCATTTAATTTCTTAATTGCTGTATTATAAAATCACATAATATCCATATTGTTACTGAATTAACTTGGAGAAGAGATTTGTTCACAACAAATAGATATGAGATTAACAATGACTGGAGCAAGTAGGACAGGTAAAAAGTGACATGAAAAAATAAGGCAAATTTTTTCATTAAACTTTGAGAAATTTCTAAAACTTTTAAGCTAACAGAAATTGAAAATGAAAATTTTATAATGCAAATAAGAATGTAATTACCCTCTTTGGTTAGATCTACCAGTTATTCTATATATAGCATTACATATCTTGCTGACTTTAAAAGTTAAACTAAACATTACACCAAATCCATCCCAGAATCAAGTAGTGAAGATACATTCCATTTAATCCAACCTATAACAAGTAAAGTATACACGATACTCAAAAGTAACCTATTAAATTCAACAAAGCTAAAGAACAATCAAGTCAAAAGGAGACATACCATGAATTGCCGTAGAAAGCTTTCCATTTGGAATATAATCATATATTAGCAATTTCTCCTCAACCGACCAATTATAAGCTCTCATACCAACAATATTAGGATGCTTGATCCAGGTAAGAATTGCATAATTTTTTTAATGTTACTACTAAAAATTATTTAAGAAAGCTTTATGGCTTTATGCAACAATGACATAAAAAGAGCAAATAAAAAAAATGCATCTCATAGTAGAAAGAAACAAAATAATCCTTATAGAAGTGTCTCACACTAAACAACAAAAAAAAAAAAAAGAAGCCCCATAACTAACGACTCCTTATATAAGAGCATGATTAGATGGTGTGGGGTCATGTTAACTTCCTCTTTAATGAGAAAACTTTTTCAAACAAATGAATGCTTCTGCTTCTTTCAAGAGGAAGCACTGCAATGCAAGCATTTCATGAGAATAGAAACCACCTTAAAATTACCAACACAAGTCTCGACAATTTCATGTGACAGCCTCAGCCTAACATTTTGTTCATAGAATGGTGACCACCTCACAAGCAAGAGATCTGTATCGGTATCAGATCAGTAACCACCAAAAAACCAAAGAAAATCAAAGCTTCGAGTAAGGAATCTATTAGATCATTTTCTCAGTCAAAAAAACCATAAAGCATAAAAACTTCACAAGATTCACAATCTATTAGATCATTTTCTCAGTAAAAAAAAAACTAAACCAAAGAAAACCAAAGAAAATCATATCGAACTTCACAAGATTCACAATCTATTAGATCTGTATCGGTATCATATCATAAGACAATGGAAAGCTTATCAAAAATATCAAAGAAGAAAGAAAATCAAAGAGGAAATTTATAATACAAAAATGGCAGGCAATAAGAACCCTAAACCACGGTAGATTAGCTTAAGGAGCTTATACCTGAGCGGGCGAGCAATCTCCGATCAACTATGCGATGTAGCCTGGGAAGATTACCACGAGGAGCGATGTGATAGCGGAGACGAGAATTGGAATCGAAGTGACGAGCAATCTCCGATAGCTGAGACGAGCGATCGCCGGACGACAGAGCGTGGGAATGGGAGATTACAGAGCTGCGATAGAGGAGCTGATGAGAATCGCGAAAATGATTGAGGCGGAACACATATCCTCTTACGCAAATTGGGGTATTTGCGTCATTTTATTATTCGAAACAACGAGAAGTTGTTGAACCGCGGGAGGTGTTCGTAGGTTGCGAAAAGCAGTCACGAGCCGCGAAAATTTTGCAAACTCCGTTCTGCCGTAATGCCCCAAACGGATCTTTATTAACTTTTTATAAAGCAAAGCAAGTAAAAAGCTGTCCCAAACGCACCCTAACGCACCCTTAGGGTGCGTTTGGGACGGCTGCAGCTGTCAGTAAAGCAGGTTGTAAAGTTACTGTACAGAAAGCTGCTTTCTGAAGTTGCTGTATTTTTTGTTTGGGTAGTATAATTGTAAAACTGCTTTGCTGCAGCTGTAGAAGAACAATTTACATTACTACCCTCATTTAAAAAAAAAAGACGGCTAAATTAATGACTACAACTACATTTCCTTTCAATAAATTTCCTTCAGCATTCCAGTTAGCTCAATATCTTTAGATTTCCGAGCAAGGATATGAATAAAGTAGGCTCGTTAATGAGCTCAGTAACTTCATGTAAAACAGTACTAATAATAAAATCAATTTACATTTGAAAATGCGTAAGTACATGAAGTAGTCAACAAAGATCACCAAACAAAAAACCATTTCTTAAGTTAAGACAATTGCATAATACTTCAATAGATTCTGAATATGATTAAACAACAAAGATAATATTCAGACCCATAAGTCAACAGATCATGCAGAATACCAAAAGAGCACACAGAAAAACAATTGAAAGAAAAAAAAAGGCACTGATTTGTATCTAAATAGCAAAAAATCCTTCAAGCTGGAGCAACATAAATTCAGAAACAAAAACACGCCTTTCTTTGCCATCCTTCAAGCTGGAGCAACATAATAACAGCTCTGAGAAAATTTCTTTGGTTCAAGATGTAAACATAATAATATAAAATCACAGCTTCAGTTATGAACTAATACCAGACAATAAAAAACCATAATATTTACTCAAATCATATGAAAACTAAAATGTTCATACAACAATTAAAAAAAAAAATAAGATGGTTTCTAATTCATTTCATTAACCAATGTAGATGTGATTTGCTCCCGTAGTTGTATCATTTCTTCAGCACCTTCGCCGTCTTCTGCCTCATGATTTGTCATATCTCCTTCATTATCAATTAATGATTGGCCAATCCGATACTCATAAGCTTCTGGAGGTATATATGATTGATCCTCATCGCAAACATTGAATTCTGGATCATCACGAGATGGATGACGCCGTATGTAATTATGTAATGCCATTGTAGCCACCACTATTTTCACTTGCTTCTTAAATGGATATGTAGGCATATCACGCAATATAACCCATTTCTTTTTCCAAACACCAAATGATCTCTCAATCACACCTCGTAGTGAAGAGTGACGCTTGTTAAATGCTTCTTTTCTCCCACGTATGGATTGACTCGCTCTTTGAAAATCAGGAATATGATACTTTGTATCAGAAAATGGCTTCAAAAACCCTCGTAGCATCGGGTACCCAGCATCCACAAGATAATATTTATCTGTTTGTAATTGCACATTATTTAATTAAATAACAAGTAATGAGATTGATTACAATACAAAAATACATACTTACTTGGCGGTGGCATAGGAAATTTATGTTGTTGATTACGTATAGCAAATTTAAAAATACGGCTATCATGTGCACTACCCTCCCATCCTGACATTACAAAAGTAAAACACATATTGAAGTCACAAACAGCCATAACATTTTGCGTTATTGACCCACATCGTCCTATATAAGCCACCTTTTCAGCAGTTGAAACACGAGCATCCACATGAGTTCCATCGATAGCTCCTATACAATCCTAATTGAGAAAAAAATGATTAGATATTTCATAAATATTTATAAATCATATAAGATTATAAAAATAGCATTTACCTTGAAATATGACATATATCGATTGTCATACAAAATCTTTCTTGGAATATTTTCAAAACTAGGATCTATAGGCTTGATAACCAAACTTGATAATTTCACTAAAGCTTCCAATCCAATAGAGAAATACCTACTAATCGTCTCGGTAGAGTGTTGAAATCGCTCACATGTCGACCTTATTGATTCATTATGTGATAAAATATATAAGGTTATCGCAAGTACTTCTCTAGTAGTGGCCCTTGATGATCCATGTAGACCATGAACATTTTCCAAGTCATACAAAAGATCTACAAAAATTGTTTGAGACATACGAAACATATTATGAAACCTCATTTGATGGCCTTGTAGTAGCTCTCCAATCCAACTGTCTCCTCTATACGACGAGGTCATACACGGCGTCTTGTGAATATATGTCTCATAATATTCATTTATAAGACATAAAGCTGCAATTATAACTTTTTTGAGATTTACAATATCGGGTGACTCACTTGCATTCTTACTACATTCCATTCCTGCATAAATATAACAATATGAATGATCAAGTGTTAATGAAAAAAAATTATCAAGCAGTTTGACAAAAAAACCTCAGATGCAAGCATTGGTGAGAGGGCATTTAGTTAGAAAACAGGCTACTGTAACCATCAGATGCATACAAGCACTGGCTAATGCCTAAGCTCGGGCTCGGGAAAAAATAATATGGATGATATAACATAAATTCAAACAGTATTTTTTGTTACCATACAGAAACAAAAACATAATCAGAGCATTATGGATATAATCAGAGCATTACAGATATACATCACTTCCGGATTTTTTTTTACTGTGCAGAAACAAAAACATAATAAAAACTATATAAATTCAAACAGTTTCGGATATATAATCCTCTTCCGGTTCTAATAACCATAATTGCTTTGCTGCAGAACTTCATCCCATAAGACCAATGAAGGTCCGAAAATCAGAGCAGTTTTATATAATGAAAACCAGAGCACTTTTATATAATTCTTATAATGAAAAACTGATATTAAGAAAATCAAAACCAAAGATAAAAAAATTTAAATTGACTGCCAGTTAACAGATCTAAAATAAATAAATTCTTACAAAAATAAATTTGATTAAAAGATAGCAGATCAAAAATAAATGCATACAGAATCATTTATAAGAAGAATAAGCTATTTGCATTTACTTCGCAGAAATCAAATAGCCCCAAAGATTTTTTGTTGAAGCATTTGTTGAACTGCAAAAGAAAAACTTAAATAATTGTATTAAATAATATGTTTCCATTGTGTCTTAGTTGAGCTGATAATTGCATTCGTTGAACTGCAAAAGCAATGCCAGAGAACACCTTTCATGAAAACTAAAGCAATGCCAGAGAACACCTTTCAAAACTAACGCTTCATAATTTCACTAAAACTGAATACATTGTAACAAACTGAATGCATTGTTAATTTGAAGACATGGTAACAAACAGGATATATACTTATAATTGTTTGTATAACTAACAATTTCAAAATAGTCCGACTCCCAAATATAAATGCAAATTTGAAGACACTATAAAGGTCTTGACTATCATATGCATTTCTAGATACAAACTTATAGAAAAGCACTACAAAGGTCTTGACTATAACGATCTATGAAACTATGCTGTTGTTGTATCACGATTTTTGTAGCAGTAACGAAGATATTGAACTCTTCGATCTGGACAAATTGCCATAAAAACTTCTCGTTTAATTGGATCTTCAAGAAGCTTTGTGGAGAACAGATAAAGTGGCAGATCTTCAAATGCTTCTGTTGTTTGTTCTAGAATTTTAATGGCAGCAGAAAGCAATGGTGCCTCAATTATTGACTGTGATGAATTAGTTCCAGAGCTGATGTTTGTGCATGAATTGACAAGCTGGGTAATTTGACTTCGTAAAAAACCAGATCCAAAATTTTTTTTCCTACTACCGGTTGAAGTTGTAGAGGATGGTCGTTTGAACTGGCTGCACTCACTAATACTATCAAAACTTTGTGAAGGATCTTCAAAAGAATCAGTAGTAGCATCAAGTTTTTCAGTATCTCCATGAACATTTTCATGGTCAATCCCTTGGTTTGGAGTCCAAGCATGAACACCAGTTGCAACGACACCCATGAACATCGAATCAAGCTTATGTTCGAGTTCAGGATTAATGCCACAATATCTAAATTTTTTTGCATTTGGCACAACCTACAAAGAAAAATTTATTTAAAAGAATCGAAAAATATAATATAAAATTCAAAAGAGTCAAATATCTAATAATATATACAATCAACATTTACCTCTAGTTTTTCTTTCCACCATTCATCAGGTGCATCAATAGTCTTTCTCCTAGGATCCCAACCCAATCCAGTCGACCCACGCTTCAAATCCTTCCACAATTTCCAATCTTTCTTTAGTTGGTCCCATTTATTTTTTAACTGCACTTTGTCATAATCTCTTTTATACATAAATCACAAAATATCATCTTCACATCTAGCTCCCATGTTGCAGATGCTCCACCATCCTTTGGTTTACCCATTTAATTTCTTAATTGCTGTATTATAAAATCACATAATATCCATATTGTTACTGAATTTACTTGGAGAAGAGATTTGTTCACAACAAATAGATATGAGATTAACAATGACTGGAGCAAGTAGGACAGGTAAAAAGTGACATGAAAAAATAAGGCAAATTTTTTCATTAAACTTTGAGAAATTTCTAAAACTTTTAAGCTAACAGAAATTGAACATGAAAATTTTATAATGCAAATAAGAATGTAATTACCCTCTTTGGTTAGATCTACCAGTTATTCTATATATAGCATTACATATCTTGCTGACTTTAAAAGTTAAACTAAACATTACTCCAAATCCATCCCAGAATCAAGTAGTGAAGATACATTCCATTTAATCCAACCTATAACAAGTAAAGTATACACGATACTCAAAAGTAACCTATTAAATTCAACAAAGCTAAAGAACAATCAAGTCAAAAGGAGACATACCATGAATTGCCGTAGAAAGCTTTCCATTTGGCATATAATCATATATTAGCAATTTCTCCTCAACCGACCAATTATAAGCTCTCATACCAACAATATTAGGATGCTTGATCCAGGTAAGAATTGCATAATTTTTTTAATGTTACTACTAAAAATTATTTAAGAAAGCTTTATGGCTTTATGCAACAATGACATAAAAAGAGCAAATAAAAAAAATGCATCTCATAGTAGAAAGAAACAAAATAATCCTTATAGAAGTGTCTCACACTAAACAACAAAAAAAAAAAAAAAGAAGCCCCATAACTAACGACTCCTTATATAAGAGCATGATTAGATGGTGTGGGGTCATGTTAACTTCCTCTTTAATGAGAAAACTTTTTCAAACAAATGAATGCTTCTGCTTCTTTCAAGAGGAAGCACTATAATGCAAGCATTTCATGAGAATAGAAACCACCTTAAAATTACCAACACAAGTCTCGACAATTTCATGTGACAGCCTCAGCCTAACATTTTGTTCATAGAATGGTGACCACCTCACAAGCAAGAGATCTGTATCGGTATCAGATCAGTAACCACCAAAAAACCAAAGAAAATCAAAGCTTCGAGTAAGGAATCTATTAGATCATTTTCTCAGTCAAAAAAACCATAAAGCATAAAAACTTCACAAGATTCACAATCTATTAGATCATTTTCTCAGTAAAAAAAAAACTAAACCAAAGAAAACCAAAGAAAATCATATCGAACTTCACAAGATTCACAATCTATTAGATCTGTATCGGTATCATATCATAAGACAATGGAAAGCTTATCAAAAATATCAAAGAAGAAAGAAAATCAAAGAGGAAATTTATAATACAAAAATGGCAGGCAATAAGAACCCTAAACCACGGTAGATTAGCTTAAGGAGCTTATACCTGAGCGGGCGAGCAATCTCCGATCAACTATGCGATGTAGCCTGGGAAGATTACCACGAGGAGCGATGTGATAGCGGAGACGAGAATTGGAATCGAAGTGACGAGCAATCTCCGATAGCTGAGACGAGCGATCGCCGGACGACAGAGCGTGGGAATGGGAGATTACAGAGCTGCGATAGAGGAGCTGATGAGAATCGCGAAAATGATTGAGGCGGAACACATATCCTCTTACGCAAATTGGGGTATTTGCGTCATTTTATTATTCGAAACAACGAGAAGTTGTTGAACCGCGGGAGGTGTTCGTAGGTTGCGAAAAGCAGTCACGAGCCGCGAAAATTTTGCAAATTTCGTTCTGCCGTAATGCCCCAAACGGATCTTTATTAACTTTTTATAAAGCAAAGCAAGTAAAAAGCTGTCCCAAACGCACCCTAATGAGTACCATTAAAGTCAAATGAATTATGACATTAAAGTAAAAATTAATAATTAAAATATGTAATTATTTACCATCCACAAGTTTCATTTATTTTTATTAATCACAATTAAATGCACTTTCAAATTAAGTCACCTTCAACCAGAAAGAGAATATTCGCATTATCTTGCAAAGCTCCAAAAGCACTTCACATTCAGAAGCTCCAAAAGCACTTCACATGCAAAAAGGTAGCATTGTTTGTCACTTAGGTTTCTTTGGGACAACTTTCGTACTACTTTCTAAAATAATTTTTTGGTAGCAAATTTAATTATAAAATTTTGAATTAAAAATAGTTTTAGAAAGCAACAAAAAAATTATCCGAAACAAAACCTTATCATTGTAGATCCATAGGCTACTCTCCTAATTAATGATGAGAGGGAAAAAATTACAATAATCAGTACTAAAATAGTCTTTTTATGGCTATAATGATTAATTTCACAAGTGAAGAATGAAATTTTATAATGGAGAATTAATTTTATATCTTTATGGAGAATTAATTTTATATTTAAAAAATTTATACATTGCAAAGAATTAATTTTTCGGCCAAATTTTTAGAATAAGCAGAATAATAACTTAAATTAGTAAATGTCTTAAGTGGAGTATTTGTTTCAGTTGCTTCTATTGCTTACGTCGATTTTTGTTTCAGTACAGTAAACGTCTTAGATTTTTTTCAGTGGCAATTACATTGTTATTTAATGATGGTCGTATTTTAATAAGATTTAGTGTTCTTCTAATGATTTGTTGTTCTATATATCTACATGGCTTCTAATGATTTTCTTCTAGCAATTTGATTTTAAATAGTTATTAGTGGGATTGGGTCTGCGGCCGAGTGGTCGAGGGAAGAAATTCCTCTCATCTCACCCAGGTTCAGATCCTCTAAAAATCCTCTAAAAAAACTACTGATTAGGCTACATAAGCTAATCAGCCAATGCCTGTTGGTAGATAACTTCCTGTTCTTGAAAATTTTAATTTTTTAATTTGGTTGAAATTTTCTTACTTTCTCTTATTTAAATTAATTTTATTTCTATTTTTCTATTTCTAGATAAAAAATTCTCAGTATTAATTGGAAAATTTAATATTATTATTGATACGTCATAGCACAAATCTCAAGAAATGTCCAATTTGAAAATTTTCAAAATAAAATTGGGGCATCCTAACTTTGATTTAAGCAAACTTGTAATCAAACTAAACGTCATGAAGAGACAAATCCAACGACACTAAAATCGATCAAATCCAAGCCCAAATGAGCCCTAATTGAGGTTCCAAAGTACATTTGAATTATTTAAATCATAAATTGGATGAACAAATAATATCTAAATATATATTTAAAGCATATTTGAAAAGACTCGGCCTTACTTTCGTTGGACCACTGCCCGGCCGCCAATTGCCATCAAACTTCCACCAGGCCGTCGACGACCAATAGATTTTCATCCGGCTGCCGATTGCCCCAACATTACATCACATCATATTTTTTTTCATTACTATATATTTATTTTGATGCATTTTATTGAATAGAATAGAATTAATCTCAATTAAAAAATTACCAAAATATCTCAACCCTAATAAAAAAACAAACTTATCTACAATACTAAGTTAAAAAAATGAAAAAAAAAGTTGACAAAAGAATTGAAGAGTCACAATAAGTGTCATTAAAGTCAAATTAATTGATGACGTTAAAGTAAAATAAATTTTGGAGAGTAGCATGTAGGGGTGTAAGTGAGTCGAGCCGGCTTGAGCTCGACTCGTTTATTAGCCCGCGAGTTGAGCTTATCAAGCTCACGAGTCAAGCTCAAGCTCGAGTTCGAGCTCATTTAATAAACGAGCTCGAGTTCGAGTTTGAGCCGGCTCGGCTCGCGAGTAGCATGTGGGTGAATTTCCATTATATTATTAAGTGGAACACAACTATGGATGTGCATGTGACGTACTTTTGGAGCTTTGTGAAAAAACAAGGATATTAAGTGACAGATAGACATCCTATGGACTTTAATGCCATCAATTCATTAGAAGACAGCAAAAAAAAATATTTCAATAAATCTTAATTATTATTATTATTATTATTATTTTCACTTGCTTGCATCAGGTTACATTGAAGGCTTCAGCTTGTGCTTATCAAATAAAAACCAACTTAAACTTTATGGTCTCATATCTCTTCTCTAATTTGTGAATAAAGAGGTTGAAATTCAATTAACGATTTTTTTTTAAAAATATTTTTTATTTTAAAAAGAAATTTATATTTAAAGACTTATTTAAAAAGTAGTCAGCTAATGATTGTTTCTCACAATTTATTTACTATTTTTAGAATAATTTTTTAAGTACAAGAATTTTTTAAAATGATTTTTGTTTTCACAAAAAAGTAAAAATTTTAGTTAGGAAGCAATAAAAAATTGTCCAAATGATGCCTTCGCTTGACCATTTCCTTAAGTTTTATCGTTTATGCGACGCCACATTTGACCATTGCCAGCTAGAGTTCCTTGGCGTTGTTGACGTCTCCGCTAGGCCGTCGGATTTCAAAGGAATGGTTGGGTTGAAGTATTTAAGGATTTCCCTTATCTTAATCAGCAAGATATCGTTGTGAGTCGGTAAACTATCTAATTTGCATCTCTTCCAATCTCCTTTTTTTTTCTTACTTTCGTTGGACCACTGAACCGCCGCCAATTGCCATCAAACTTCCACCAAGGCGTCGACTGCCAATAGATTTTCATCTACCTGCTGATAGCCCCAACATTACATCACATCATATTTTTTTTTATTATTATACATATATTTTGATGCATTTTATTGAATAGAATAGAATTAATCTCAATTAAAAAATTACCAAACCATCTCAACCCTAGTAAAAAAAAATCCCAAACTTATCTACAATACTAAGTTCAAAAAATGAAAAAATAAGTTGACAAAAGAATTCAAGAGTCACCATCAGTTTCATTAAAGCCCAATTAAATGATGACATTAAAGTAAAGTAAATTTAAGAGAGTAGCATGTAGGGGCATAAGTCTTGCTCGACTCGTTTATGGGCTTGCGAGTCGAGGTTATGAAGCTCACGAGTCAAGCTTGAGTTTGAGCTCATTTAATAAATATGCTCGAGTTTGAGCTCATTTAATAAAAATTTTGCTTGAATCGGCTCGGCTTGTGAGCTCGTGAGCCATCTCGAATAAATATTAATATTTTTAAAAAATATATTTTATTTATTAAATTTAAATATTAAAAAATAATAATAATCAACTTATTTTTTCAAAAAGAAATAAGCTGAGTCGGCTCAAACTCGAACTCGAGCTCATTTATTAAATGAGCTCGAACTCGAGCTTGAGCTTGACTCTTGAGCTTGATAAGCTCAACTCGCGGGCTAATAAACGAGTCGAGCTCAAGCCGGCTCGACTCACTTACACCCCTACATGCTACTCTCCAAAATTTATTTTACTTTAACGTCATCAATTAATTTGACTTTAATGACACTTATTGTGACTCTTCAATTCTTTTGTCAACTTTTTTTTTCATTTTTTTAACTTAGTATTGTAGATAAGTTTGTTTTTTTATTAGGGTTGAGATATTTTGGTAATTTTTTAATTGAGATTAATTCTATTCTATTCAATAAAATGCATCAAAATAAATATATAGTAATGAAAAAAAATATGATGTGATGTAATGTTGGGGCAATCGGCAGCCGGATGAAAATTTATTGGTCGTCGACGGCCTGGTGGAAGTTTGATGGCAATTGGCGGCCGGACAGTGGTCCAACGAAAGTAAGGCCGAGTCTTTTCAAATATGCTTTAAATATATATTTAGATATTATTTGTTCATCCAATTTATGATTTAAATAATTCAAATGTACTTTGGAACCTCAATTAGGGCTCATTTGGGCTTGGATTTGACCGATTTTAGTGTCGTTGGATTTGTCTCTTCATGACGTTTAGTTTGATTACAAGTTTGCTTAAATCAAAGTTAGGATATTAATAATAGGTTCGGATATTAATAATATATTATTTTAAATTAAGTGCATCAAAAGCACAGGTAAAGTGCAGTTAAAGCGCATATAAAGCATTGTTAAAACGTAGTAAAAAAAGTATAGGTAAAGCGCAGTCAAAGCGCACCTAAAGCACAGTTAAATCACAATCAAAGAGCAGGTGACGTAGCAAGTTTTAATTGGATGTCCGGACCTAATAATTTGACCAAATAAAAATCAACTTAAACTTCATCGTCTCATATCTCTTCTCCAATATGTGAATAAAGAGGTTGAAATTCAATTAATGATTTTTTAAATAAAATATTTTTATTTCAAAAAGAAATTTCTATTTAAAGACTAATTTAAAAAGTAGTCAGCTAATGATTGTTTCTCACAAATTTTTTACTACTTTTTAGAATAATTTTTTAAGTACAAGAATTTTTTTAAAAGATTTTTTTTTTCTCACTAAAAAGTAAAAATTTTAGTTAGGAAGCATTAAAAAATTGTCCAAATGATGCCTTTGCTTGACCATTTCCTTAAGTTTTATCGTTAATGCAACGCCACATTTGACCATTGCCAACTAGAATTCCTTGGCGCTATTGACATCTCCACTAGGCCGTCGGATTTCAAAGGAATGGTTGGGATGAAGTATTTAAGGATTTCTTTTATCTTAACCAGCAGGATAACGTCGTGAGCCGGTAGACTATCTATTCTGCATCTCTTCCAATCTCCTTTTTTCTTACTCTCATTGGACCACTGCCCGGTCGCCAATTGCCAGCAAACTTCCACCAAGTTGTCAACTGCCAACAGATTTTCATGCGGCTGCCGATCACCCCAACATTACATCACATCATATTTTTTTTTTCATTATTATACTTATATTTTGATGCATTTTATTGAATAGAATAGAACTAATCTCAATTAAAAAATTACCAAACCATATCAACCCTAGTTAAAAAAAATCCCAAACTTATCTAATATACTAAGTTCAAAAAATGAAAAAAAAAAGTTGACAAAAGAATTTAAGAGTCACCATCAGTTTCATTAAAGTCCAATTAATTGATGAAGTTAAAGTGAAATAAACTTAGGAGAGTAGCATATAGGGGTGTAAGTCTAGCTCGACTCGTTTATGTGCTTGCGAGTCGAGATTATGAAGCACACGAATCAAGCTTGAGCCGGCTCGAATAAATATTAATATTTTTAAAATAATTTTATTTTATTTATTAAATTTAAATATAAAAATAATAATAATAATCAACTAAATTTTATTTAAATGTTATATATATATATATATATATATATATATATATATATATATATATATATATATATATATATATATATATATATATATATATATATATTGCGTTCTGGAGTATTCACGGCGGTAGAGAAATATATAATATAACGTCTTAGCATTGTACGAAGATCCAGCACACAATCAGATAAGTGAGAGGGTGTAACATTCATAAGAGACACTAATGTTTTTACATGGAAATCCCCTAAAAAGGGGGAAAAACCACGGGGCCTAGCCCAGTTTGAATGAATCCCTAGTATTTTAAGTCGATTACAAATCAGGCCCTTCCTTGGGAGAAGGCCTAGGTTTGATGTAACAAATGTACATCATATAAAGTGCATTACATGGTGGGAGTTACATATATAGGTCTGTTTGGTCGGAAGGACCGAAGTCAGTAGGAGACCGGGGTCAGAAAGACAGTTGTCTGTTGATGGAGGTCGGAAAGACCAGTAGGCAACGGAGGTCGAAAGGACCGTAGTTGGCAGGAGACCTGGATCAGAAAGACCGTTGTCTGTTGATGGAGCTCAAAAGGACCATAGTATGCGACAGAGGTCGAAAGGACCATAGTCGGCAGTATTCTGGGAGAACTCTGGGCATCAGGTGGTGGCCTGGTGGAGCTCAAGGCCTCAAGTAGTGGTCCGGCGGAAGTCTGAGCCTCATATGATGTTATGGTGGAGCACATGGTCTTTAATGATGATCTGGCGAAGACAAGGTCCTCTGGTGAAAGTGAGGGCCTCAGATGAAGGTAAGGGCCTCAGGTGGTGGTGCGACGAAGCTTCGGCGGTGGTCCGGCGAGGCTCCGGCGAAGTTTCAACGGTGGTCTGACGAGGGTGAGGGCCTCAGGTGGTGGTCCGACGAAGCTCCGACAGTGGTCCAACGAAGCTCAGTCGGTGGTCTGGCGAGGCTCCCGTGGTGGTCCAGCGAGGCTCCTGCGGTGGTCGGCGAGGCTTTGGCGGTGGTCGAGGAGGAGCTTCTTCCTTCTCTTCTCTTCCTCTCTCTCTTTACTTTCTCTTGCTTAGACCCCCTTTTCAAGAGGAATGAGGGGTCTATTTATAGATTTTCTAGAGTGGCATGGCCCATAAATAGGTGTGAGATCAGGGGCGAATAGGGAGTGGTCGAATGGATGGTTGATATTGAATCCTTTGATTGTGCACGGTTCATTTGACATTTGAAGGCCTTATTAATGTCGGAATTCAGTGATCTTAGGCTCGTTGGATTTGTCGTCGATTTGTTTGATTCGAGTATAAGCTCGTTAAAATCAGAGACCGTTTGGTAACTCAAATTGTGATTCGAACCTTCCAACAGTGATTCGGGACCTTGATTAGGACCCATTTGGGCTCGGATTGAGTTGAATTTGGTGTCGTTGGGTTTGTATTTTCGAGACGCTTAGTTTGACTATAAGCTTGCCAAAATTGGAGTTCGGGTGCTCTAGAATTTAATTTTTGAAGTTTCCCACTTGATTTTTGCCTCGAGATTCATGCCCGATCAACATAATTTTTTGATGACGTATCAGTTGCCCCCTATTTTCAGACGTCGATGCTCCAGGAGTCCGAAATTATATAGGTCGACAATTTACATTGATTGAAATACCAAAAATTGCATTTCAAAAATTAAGTGCTTGCTCAAACTTGATTGTAGATGACTTATTCAGCTCCGAAAATTTCAAAATTGAGTCCAGAACATTGAAAAATGTGTCCGGGGACCCCAAAAATGTTCGATTTCGAACCGTCCGGGCCGAAAAGCGTGCCGCACAAACAGGCGCGCCCCTCCTGGGTGCGCAGTTACCTCTGCTGGTCGGCGGTTGGAAAAAATCAAATTTGAATTTTTAATGTTTTTTAATCGTGTAGGGCCCAAAAAATTTTGAAAACAATCTCAAAAAAATTCCGAAAAAATTCCAAAAAATTCTGAAAAATTTGAAAATTCTGGAGAATTCTAAAAACTTCCCCCTTCTCTCACAAAAAAGTATAAATAGACCCCTAAGGCCTTTACAAAAATTGCTCCTTCTCTTCTTCTCCCTCTATCCTTACAATTCAGGCTTTCCCTTGGTTCTCCAAGGCCTCTCTCTTTCCAAGGATGTTCGAAGATCCCCCCTTCTCCCTCTATTCTTATAATTGAGGCTTTCCCTTGGTCTTCCAAGGCCCCTCTCTTTGCAAGGAAGTCCGGAGATCCCCCCTTCTCCCTCTATTCTTACAATTGAGGCTTTCCCTTGGTCTTCCAAGGCCCCTCTCTTTGCAAGGAAGTACGCAGACCCATCTTCTCCCTCTATTCTTACAATTAAGGCTTTCCCTTGGTCTTCCAAGGCCCTTCTCTTTGCTAGGAAGTCCGGAGATCCCCCCTTCTCCCTCTATTCTTTGAGAGATTTTGCGGAGTTCTGATGTTAGTTGGTTGGAGATGGAGGTCGAAGAGACCGTTGTAAGGAGGGAGGTTGAAAAGACTGTTGAAGTGCAGAATCTAGCGTCGGGTAGAAATACGGCGTTAGACAGAAGACCAACGAAAGTCCAACGACGGGCAAAAGTCAGATGATGGGTAGAAGTCCGACGTCCGGTAGAAGTACGGTGTCGTGTAGAAGATCGACGAAAGTCCATCGACGGGCAGAAGTCTAACGACGGGTAAAAGTCCGACATCGATTAGAAGTACGGTGTCGGGTAGAAGTACAACGAAAGTTCATCGATGATCAGAAGTCCGACAATGAGTAAAAGTCTGCTGACGAGTAGAAGTCCGACGATAGGGAGAAGTCCAATGTCGGCTAGAAGTACTATATCGGGTAAAAGAACGACAAAAGTTTGTCGACGGGCAGAAGCCCGACGACGAGTAGAAGTCTGACGACGGGCAGAAGTGCGACGTCGAGTAGAGGTGCAGCATCGGGTAGAAGACGGACAAAAGTTCGTCGACAGGTAGAAGTCTGATGACAATTAGTAGTCTGATGGCATGCAAAAGTATGATGCCGGGTAGAGGTACAATGTCGGGTAGAAGACTGATGAAAGTCCGTCAACGAGCAGAAGTCCAACATCGGGTATAAGTACTATGTCGGGCAGAAGACCGACGAAAGTTCATCGACGGGCAGAAGTCCGAAGATGACTAGAAGTCTGACGACCGGCAGAAGTACGACGTCGAGTAGAAGTACTGTCGGGCAGAAGACCGACGAAAGTTCATCGACGAGCAGAAGTCCGACGATGAGTAGAAGTCCGTTGATGAGCAGAAGTTCGATGATATAGAGAAGTCCGATGAAAGGTAGAAGTACTGTGTCGGGTAGAAGCCCGACGAAAGTTTGTCAACAAGCAGAAGTCTGATGACGAGTAGAAGTCCGCTGACGAGCAGAAGTCCGACGATAGGGAGAAGTTCGACGTCGAGTAGAAGTATGACATCGGGCAAAAGACCGAGGAAAGTTCATTGACGGACAGAAGTCTAACCACGGGTATTAGTCCATCGAAAGTCCTGCAAGGCAAAAGTTCAACGACAGGAGGAAGTTCAAAATCAGGTAGAAATTTAACTTTATACAGAAGTTCGATGGAAGTCCGTTAACGATATTTTGGTGAAGTTAACCAATGATGTATAATCTATATGAGGTTATTTGTCAAAGGTTTTGCTCGATGATGTTAACCAATATTAGATCCACCAATGATGTAAGACCTATCCAAGGTTGTATATTAGAGCATTTTCCCGATGACGTTAACCTGTATGGAAGAGGTCGAGAGAATCCACCAAGGGTGTAAGACCTATCCGAGGTTGTATGTCGGAGCCTTTGCTCGACGATGTTAACCTGTGCGGAAGAGGTCGAGAGAATCCACCAAAGATGTAAGACCTATCCGAGATTGTATGTCGGAGCCTTTGCTTGACAACGTTAACCTGTGTGGAAGAGGTCGAGAGAATCCACCAAGGATGTAGGACCTATCCGAGATTGTATGTCGGAGCCTTTGTTCGACGACGTTAACCTGTGTGGAAGAGGTCGAGAGAATCCACCAAGAATGTAGGACCTATCTGAGGTTGTATGTCAGAGCCTTTGCTCAACGACGTTAACCTGTGTGGAAGAGGTCGAGAGAATCCACCAAGGATATAAGACCTATCCGAGGTTGTATGTCAGAGCCTTTGTTTGAAGATGTTAACCTGTGTGGAAGAGGTCGAGAGAATCCACCATGGATGTAGGACCTATTCGAGGTTGTATGTCAGAGTCTTTGCTCAACGACGTTAACTTGTGTGGAAGAGATCAAGAGAATCCACCAAGGATATAAGACCTATCTGAGGTTGTATGTTGGAGCCTTTGCTCGACAACATTAACCTATGTGGAAGAGGTCGAGAGAATCCAGCAAGGATGTAGGACCTATCCGAGGTTATATGTCAGAGCCTTTGCTCGATAACATTAACCTGTATGGAAGAGGTCGAGAGAATCCACCAAGAATGTAAGACCTATCCGAGATTGTATGTCGGAGTCTTTGCTCAACGATGTTAACCTGTGTGAAAGTGGTTGAGAGAATCCACCAAGGATATAGGACCTATCCGAGGTTGCTTGTAAGAGCCTTTGCTCGATGACGTTAACCTGTATGGAAGAGGTCGAGAGAATCCACCAAGGATGTAAAACCTATCCAAGGTTGTATGTCGGATCCTTTGCTCAACGACATTAACATGTGTGGAAGAGGTCAAATCGAATCCCCCTGGGATTGATTTTGCTTTGACTAGGAGGGGGCGAATGTCGCGTGTATTCCGAATCAATGATAAAAAAGGGTCTATCTTTAGACCGTTACTGCCTTTTTGAGGTCAATATCAAGACCTTGCCCAAGGAGTAGATGTCCATCAGGGGACTGTGTGTAGTTTATTATTAATCGGAAGTATCCTTACATTTGTTGAGACATTCTTAACATATCTTCTTCATGTTGGAAGTATTGGAGGAATCTTTTTGACCAAAATTGGGATGAAAGTTGCCCCCCAGTCTGCATCTGATGCAACCATGACTAATGTCAGGAAGTTGATAAGGGCAATCTTTTGAGATTGGAGCAATAACTGCCCCCCCAGTCGGGAATCACTTTCCCATAGACGACACCAAACTGTTGTGTCCTGGATTATTCGCGGCGATAGAGAAATATATAATTTAACGTCTTAGCATTGTACGAAGATCCAGCACACAATCAGATAAGTGAGAGGGTGTAACATTCATAAGAGCACCAATTTTTTTATGTGGAAAACCCCTGAAAAGGGGGAAAAATCATGGGGCCTAGCCCAATTTAAATGAATCCACTAGTATTTGAAGTCGATTACATATGAGGCCCTTCCTTGGGAGAAGGCCTAGGATTGATGTAACAAATATACATCATATAAAGTGCATTACATGGTGGGAGTTACATATACAGGTTTGTTTTGTCGGAAGGATCGTAGTCGATAGGAGACCGGGGTCAGAAAGATCGTTGTCTGTTGATGGAGGTCGGAAAGACCATAGTAGGCGATGGAGGTCGAAAGGACTGTAGTTGGCAGGAGACCTGGGTCAGAAAGACTGTTATCTATTAATGGAGGTCAGAAGGACCATAGTAGGCGACAGAGGTTGAAAGGACCATTGTCGGCAATATTCTGGGAGAACTATGGGTATCAGGTAGTGGCCTGGTGGAGCTCAAGGCCTCAAGTAGTGGTCCGGCGGAAGTCTGGGCCTCATGTGATGTTATGGTGGAGCACATGGTTTTTGATGATGATCCGGCGAAGACAAGGGTCTCTGGTGAAAGTGAGGGCCTCAGATGAAGGTGAGGGCCTCAGGTCGTAGTGCGGCGAAGCTTCGGCGGTGGTCCGACGAGGCTTCGGCAGTGGTCCGGCAAAGTTCCGGCGGTGGTCTGGCGAAGTTCCGGTGGTGGTCCGGCGAGGGTGAAGGCCTCAGGTGGTGGTCCGGCGAAGCTCCGACGATGGTCCGGCGAAGCTCCGACGATGGTCCGGCGAAGCTCAGTCGGTGGTCCGGCGAGGCTTTGGCGGTGGTCGAGGAGGAGCTTCTTCCTTCTCTTCTCTTCTTCTCTCTCTTCACTTTCTCTTGCTTGGACCCCTTTTCAAGAGGAATGAGGGGTCGATTTATAGATTTTCTAGAGTGGCATGGCCCATAAATAGGTGTGAGATTAGGGGCGAATAGGGAGTGGTCGAATGGACGGTTGATATTGAATCCTTTGATTATGCACCATTTGTTGGACATTTGAAGGCGTTATTGATGTCGGAATTCGGTGATCTTGGGCTCATTAGATTTTTCTCGTCGAGCCGTTCGATTCGAGTGTAAGCTCGTTAAAATCGGAGACCGTTTGGTAACTCAAATTGTGATTCGAACCTTCCAACAGTGCTTCGGGCCCTTGATTAGGACCCATTTGGGCTCGGATTGAGTTGAATTTGGTGTCGTTGGGTTTGTATTTCCGAGACGCTTAATTTGACTATAAGCTTGCAGAAATCGAAGTTCGGGTGCTCCAGAATTTAATTTTTGAAGTTTCTGACTTGATTTTTGCCTCGAGATTAGTGCCTGATCAAGATAATTATTTTCGATGAAATATATATATATAAATCCTGCTTAATTTTTAAAAATCTCACATAAATTTAAAATTTTCCTCTCATGGCTGGCAAGCTAGCTCGAGCTTGTTTACAGCGAGACGAGCTTGAGTTCGAACTCACTTTTGATGTAACGAGCTGAGTTTGATAAGGGTCAAATCCGATTTAACTCGACTCATTTACACCCCTAATAACATGTCGATGGATCTCAATTAGACAATTAAATTACTGAGTGGCAGATAAGTATCAATGTGCATATGTGAAGTACTTTTGGAGCTTTGTGAAAAAGCAAATTAATTGGGAGACAGCTGTCTTTCTGCATGTGATCCTGTGGGCTTTAATGCCATCAATTCACTGGAAGATAATAAAAAATTATTCAATAAATCTTCATTATTATTTTCACTTACTTGCATGACGTTACATTGAAGGCTTGAGCTCGTGCTTATCAGTTATCAAATAAAAATCAGCTTAAACTTCATCGTCTCATATCTCTTCTCCAATTAATTAACGATTTTTTAATAAAATATTTTTTTATTTAAAAAAAATTATATTTAAAAACTGATTTAAAAAATAGTCAACTATTATCCTGCAGCTTAAGCTAAATTAGTCGCATCATTTTTTTTTTTACTATTTTTTTAAATAATTTTTTAAGTATAAAACTTTTTTTTCACTAAAATGTAAAAATTTTATTTTAAATGATTTTTTTTTCACTAAAAAATAAAAATTTTAGTTATGAAGCATTAAAAAATTGTTCAAATGAAACTTTAGTGGGCCTTGGCTCGACCATTTGCTTAAGTTTTATCATTTATGCGACTCCACATTTAACCATCGCCAGCTGGAATTCCTTGACGCTGTTGACGTCTCCGCTTGGCCGTCGGATTGCAAAGGAAGAGTTGATATGAAGTATTTAATGATTTCCCTTATCTAACCAGCAGGATATCGCCGTTAGCCGGTAGACCATCTAATCTGCATCTCTTCCATTCTCCTTTTTTTCTTACTGTTCAGTTGCTCTGCTCTACATCGATCGCCATGGAGGAGAAGTTACTTGATCTTGCAGAGAAGATCGCCATCGCTGGCTTCCGTTACGTGAAGGATCAAATCGAATGGCAGCAACGCACGAAGGAGCCGCTGGCAAGGTTGAAAGGGTGTCTCCCCCAGATCCAAGCTGTCGTCCACTTTGCTTCCAGCCAAGAGCAGATCACAGATCAAAATCAACCTCTTAACACATGGCTATGGCAGCTACGAGATGCCATTGATGATGCAGATGACGTGTTGGACGAGATGGAGTACATAGAACTTGAAAAACAGGTGACCAAAGGCAAGAAGCTGAGAAGGGTGCGTTCCATCATGAAATCCATGAAGAAAAAACTTGTCAAAATTGGCAAACGTGCTCTCAAAATTGATCCCAACTTGAAGCGACTGGAGGACGCTCTGCAGAAACTTTATGGAGTTTCAACTGGTGTTGCTTCTTTCCTTTATCTTGTAAATGACGCGAAGAAGGAGCATCAGAAGCAGCTGCTTGAGCTGCACGGAGCACGTGAAACGGGAGCCTTGCCTAAAAATAATCTCATCGGTCGAGGCAAGGAGAAGGAGCTTGTTATGGAGTGGCTGAGGAATCCATCAAATGAGCATCGGGGAACCGATTTGTACAGTAATATTTGTCTTCTATCTATAGTCGGCCATGGTGGTATGGGGAAGACAAATCTCTTGCAACATGTTTATGATGATGAAATTACAAAGGAATTTGATCCTAAAATGTGGGTTTGTGTTTCCAACAACTTTGATGTGAAGAAAGTCATTGCAGATATGTTGCAATCTCTTAAGATGGAGAAGGTGATGTCCAAAAAATTCTTACTTGTGCTGGATGATATTTGGGAGGAGGATGAGGAGAAGGATAAAAGCAAATGGGAGGATGTGTTCGCCCCTCTAGCTTCTGGGGGTTTTGGTAGTAAGATTCTGGTAACAACTCAGAGAAGAATCAGTTGCACTGATGTTTGCGAAGGTAATTAAAACGAAGAAATGAAATAGTTAAATTAGAGGGCTTAGAGGAAGAAAACTACAGGATGCATGCTACAATTTTTTTTTTCTCTTGCTTAAAATCGGCATGCATGGTGCAAAATCCCTACTTATGGATTAATTATTCTGTGCGGATGCCGAACGCCGTCCAAAGACCAACCAGAATGCAGCACATCATCCTTTGCTTGGTACTGCTCAGTACCGCAACTCGGTACTGCTCAGTACCACTCGATACCGTAACTCGGTATTGCTAACATGGCGCATTCTGGTTGGTCTCCAGGCAGTCCTCTGCGTCTGGTCTCCGCACAAAATAATTTCTCCTACTTATGGCATTGAAAAAGTACAAATATGCATGAGTGCCAGGTCAGAGTCTCTCAACTCACATGTATACAATATCAAAACAAGTGGCAGGCTTCAACATATGAATCATGAGCTAGACCTACACCAGCTACACTATATCCAAAAGCTACTGCAAATAACAAAACATAATTTTTTTCTAGAAAATAGAAATATGGAATCATCTAGAAGTCAAGAACTTATTCATCTAGAAGCCACATCCTGAAGGATCTGCATTCTGAACTATCCATGGATGCTCCAGAATTTTCTGCAGAGAGAGCCTCTTCGATGAATCCTTCACTAGAAGCTACAAGTATAAAGGAACAATTAGAAAAAAAAAGTTATTCCTTTGTCGTGTCCAGGAAGAAAAGAAAATGATATCTTAACCTACCTTGGAGATTAAATCCTTTGCTTCTGGAGAAACAAAAGGTGAAGAAGGGAATACAACATCAACCTTAAGAATCCTGGTATATCATAACGTTCAAGATTAAGAAATATATATAAATAACAACTTAGACTTCGTTTGAGACGGCTTTCTTATTGCTTCTTAAAGTAGTTTTTTAGTAAAAAAATTTAATTTAGAAAAAGCTGCTTTAAGAAGCAGTAAGAAAGCCGTCCCAAACGAATCCTTAATGTAATAGGAATAACGTTGTACCTTCTGAAAATATCGTATTTATCCTCAGCTTCAAATGGTGGGACACCATAAAGAAATTCATAGCAAAGAATGCCTAGTGTCCAATTATCAAATGTTTGATCATGAGCCTTATTCTGCACCATTTCTGGAGCAAGGTAATCTATGGTGCCACACATAGTTTGTCTTTTTACATGCGCTTGTAGCTGCGCAGCCCATCCAAAGTCTGCTATTTTCAGTTGGCCCTGAAGTATGAGTCAACCAATGAGCATGCTTAAATAGGACTTAGGATTTATTAAAAAGAAGAAGACATAGGCTTCGTTTGGGACGGCTTTCTTCCTGCTGCTTAAAGCAGTTTTTTAATTCAAAAATTAAAAACTAGAAATTTGCTTTAAGAAAAAGGAAGAAAGTTGTCCCAAACGAAGTCATAGAAAACAGGCTAAATCAAGTAAAAATAAAGAGCATCTAATTGTTCACAATTTATTATAAAATAAAGTCCTTTCATATAAATTTAAGGACCAAGCTGCACATATTTGCACGAGGAAAACCTAAGTACAGTATAAATAAAAAAATGAGCAAAACTGAGAAATCTATGTTTTAGTGTGAACTGTCTAGTTTTTATAAAAGACTTGATTTTTAAAATATTCAACAAGGAAGAATTTAGCTAAAATTAAAATGAGAAGTTCTAGAAAAGATCTATAGAAAAGTAAAGAGAAGAACAAATTTTAAATGCATAATAATATCAAAGTATGGTTATGGAAGCTCTGTAAGAAAGAAATGGATCAAATGATTTGCCAAAAAGGCCAAATGGGCCAAACTTCGAAAAGAAAGATCTTATAACTGAAATTAGACTTGCATTATTTTTGGGCTTTTAGTTCTTAATTTGCATTCTACTGCTTTGGAGACATGCTTGCTTTTAAAACTTGATGCTATAAGATACTTCACCTTTTCATTTCACCGCTTAGAACTTTATGCTTGGTTTTTGTAGCAGTTGTGCATTAGGTTAATTATGATAAATCTTATTTGTAGGGATCCAAAATGATACGATATGAGATTGTTTGAAGGTTTAAATTTTGGTAAAATACAATATTGTTAAAACATATTAAAGTGTATAAACACGAGCACAAATATCTGGGATAGGTTATGAAAACTATTTTTGTAAAATACAATATTGTTGAAACATATTAAAGTGTATAAACACGAGCCCAAATATCCGGGATAGGTTTTGAAAACTGGGGTGGAATTAAATGGGGTAAATAAGGATTGTTGAAATGTTATCTTACTGGAGTTTATGCAAAACTTTGGTGTTGTGATAGACAAAATTGTTCCCCAAGACTTGATATTAAGCCTTGCCGTCAGAGAGTTTGAACATGAATCAGTTTTTTAATGAAAAAAATAATGCTGGATATGGAGGATAAAGGAATGTTGGTGCTTCAAGTGGTGTCAGAGTTGGATGATTCATGTTGACCTGTAATGTTAAAATTAAAAAAAAAATCCAAAAAATCTCGTACCTACCCCACGTCGCTCTTCGCACGTCGCTCTTAGCACGTCGCACGACGAGAGCCACTCCGAAGCCTATCCCTCGCATGTCGGAGGCAAGTCTTCGCACGACATATTTCACGTCGATAAAAGGGGCAATGGAACAGGCCTTTGGCCGACTCTCTCGCTCCCCGATTTCTCCTTCGTGTTGTTCAACTTTGCTCATTCGATGATCTCCCTTCCTGACGGACCAGGAGTTACGGCACTTTCATTGGAAGCCTTGACTTGGAGCCCGCTCACTGCGAAGTCACTTCTTTTGCTCCTTCGTGCTGTTCGACTGTGCTCCGACGACTACCTTTCCTTTCAACGGGATCGGAAGTCACAAACAGTTTGATCGAAAGCAATCGTGGGAGCTCGCTCGCGATGAAGGTCACTTACTCCCTTCGTGAGCTTCGTCGGCCCCTAGTCGCTGGTCGACTTCGCCCTTCGACGACCTCCCCTTCCTGTTAAGGTCGGAAGTTACAACATTTTGACGGAAGCGAACAGGAGCCTGCTCAGTGTGAAGGAAACTTTCTCCCTTACGCGTGCTTCTCCGACTTATAGTTGAAAATAGCTTGGCTTCATTGTGGAAGTAGTTTCATACATATCACTTTATTTCATGTTATCTACATATCTAACATTTAAAACTTAGATATTACATTCCTACCACTCATATAAAGGTTAATATCAAATATATTGCTCATATATTTCATTCTTACCACTCATATTGTCCTATAAACTTTAATATTTCATTCCATGCACCAAGATTTGTTCTATGAGTGGTAGGCATGTAATATAAAGTTTTAGGTGATAGATATGTAGATAACATGAAATAAAGTGGTATGTATATAAATCCCCCATTTAATTTAATTTTATCAAGAAGGCTCCGAGTTTGAAGTCATTTTGTTGTTTTTCATTTTTTTTCTTTGTTTTCTAAAATGATGTGAAGAATGCAATGGCATGACAAATGGCGCCTCCATAATCAAAATGAATGTAAGTGTGTGCATATGCTCGCATGCAACTATGTGAAATAATGCTTCTGTGTGAGGGTAAATCATCATTAACTTAGGCTTAAGAAAGGTGTAAATAAATTTCTCCCCTACATACTTCTCAAATGAATTTGGGCATATGAAGGAACATAAAAACATCAGGCATAATACTCCAACTTGTAACATAAAATGAATTTAGTAGTTCTACTTAGAATAATGCAAATCCCAAACATATCAAAATCAATAATTTTGATCAAACAAATAATGCTTCATTTGGGATGATTTTTTTATTGTTTCTTAAAACAGCTTTTTAGTTTACAAATTAAAATTCTTATACTAAAAAGCTGCTTTAAGAAGCAGTAAAAAAGTCATCCCAAATGAAGCCTTAGTCAACATTAAATTTTTTTGCTAATGTAAAAATAAAAGTTAATGATACCATGATCAAGAGTGAAATTAAACTCTTGCAATGCAAAATAACAAGAACTAAAACATACTTTTTTACAATGGTAAGTTAACCTTTACAATAACGATTTAGGGAATACATGATTTTCTATTACCTAGCTGCTTCTACTTCATCTCCTATATAATGAAGAGTTTAATGGTCTTTATCGTATAATCCCAAGTGCGCTAAGTTTGAATTCCATCAACTTATCCTAGATGCAAATTGCACAAATTTACGAACTAACATAAAGCTTTGCAAAATAAAAAAATCCACATGAGATCAAATATGAGAGGACAAACAACCACCTGCATCATGCAAACATATGATCTATGAGCCTGTTTTTTTAAGTGGACTAATTTTTATGAGATGATAATCACTACTATCAAAGTGTTCAATATTATAAGACTCAATAACACCTGAATGCTCGCATCATACAAAACAGTAGCTTAGCAAAAACTAATAGCTGCAAAATATGCAATCTTATGGCTATTCTATAGCAATAGTTTTTAACATTCCACAAAATTTTCAAATCACCATATTAATCTAGAATCAAACACTGTTGAGTCGAGACATATTTTTAAGAGATTTGCAAAACTACTTTCGCTTAAGGCCAATTTGTTTTGCCATAAATATTTAAATTTTAATTCTAGAAATGAATCATTTTGCAGGAATACATTAATTATTATTATTAGTTTTTTATAGTGGTAAATTTCATTTTTAACCACCCTCATTATTTGTTGATAATTTTATCATTATTGTAAGTAAAAGGTAGCCCATCATCCCATTAATTTATTATTATTCAATTGTTCTTAAAATAAAATAGCAACACTTAAACTGTCTTTCTAGCTCTCTAAATTAAAACTCATTTCCCCCCATTTTGAATGTGCATTCCTAGATGGTGAATTCACTCCTTTCAATTTCTACCCTTAAAAAAAAAAACAAAGAAGCTTGAGCTCAATTTTGATAATGAGAATGAATCACTTGCAGACACTTATAATGAAACAAATTTGCCCTTAACATACGAAAGAAAAGGCACTTGAGTTTTAACTCATGGATTCACCAAAAATATAACTTAAAAAAAAATGGAGCTCCTCAATCAAAAATAACTTCAGCTCAAATGACTTTTGGTGTGATAAAATCATATCACAAACAACATTTTGGGAAGTAAAGACACACAATGAACACAAACAAGAAAAGAAAAACAGCATAAATGACAGAACACCAATATTTAATGTGGAAAAATCCGAAATCAGGAAAAAAACATTGAACTACACCACACAAAGAAATTCACTAGGAAAATGGGAGAAAATATACAAACCTCTTTCTCTCTCACTCTCTCCCTTTCTCTCTTCACTCTCCACACTATTTACTTACAAAACTAACAAAGAGACATATATTAACCACCCTAAGCGACATATTCCTTGATGTAGGCAAAGGGGGGCAACTAATTTTGGGTTGAAGTCTGGGTTGTCCCCTTTGGTGAGCTACTATGTTCTCTACTAAAATCAGCTCATTAATGTTGAGATGCTGCTTATTCAGCTCATAAATTGGAGTTAATTGGGTTCATTCCCCCCCTATGCTAGCCTTTCGGTTCCTCCCCTGGCTCCTATCCCGTGGCTGGCTTCTCCTCTCTCCATGGCTGCCTGTTCTGATTCCCTGTGAGCGCCCGTTCCTGTCCCCCTTGTGGCCCTTCGGCTGCTGCTCCTGGACCGCTTGCTGGCTTTCTGTTTCCCCTGTCTTGAGTGGTTCGGCTGGTGGTGTTTTGGACTGTTTAGCTACCTCTTTTCACCTATAATTACACATTAATGAGCTGTTTTAAGAAGAAACACATCAGCTTTCCAAAAGGGACAGAAAAAATTAAAACAACTAAGTCCAAATCTTCCCAAAATTAAGGCACATGAATTGCGCACCCCCCTGCCTACATCTGATCAGATTCGCAGCCACGGGGAGAGGAAATGCAGCCACGAGAAGAGGAGTCAGGTGGAGGAACTGAAAGGCCAGTAGAGAGGGGAGGGAAGGAGGGAATGAACCAAATTTGGCATTAAATACTCATTAATGAGCTGATTTTATAAGAAGAAAACTACAACTCATCAACTCCCCCCCCCCCCTTTTTGCCTACATCAATCCTTCAAGTTAAATATGAAAAATGAGAAAGAAAACTATTCATCCTAATTCGCAGCGCTACACTCTTTATCCCCATTTTGACTGCCAGCACTAGGGTTTGGAGCACTACGACACTCCACTCTCTATCTCCATCTAGAGAATGCAACACTCAAGTATAAGCATCGCAACATTGTACCAATGTATGGAAAAAATTCTTGGGGCAAGGCCCCCGAACCTGAAGCAGGGGGAGGCTCTCCAACAACCCCCCGACAGGTTTGACCGCCGGAATTGAGGTCATAATAAATAGTACAACTTGATTGATCGACACAAATAGATTCCACACAGTACTAAGAATCTCCCACTTGGAAGCTGATTACAATCAATATGTATCCCGATTCATGGTTTAAAATTGTGCAATATGAGGCTTTCCTTGAGGCCCGCCTTTGCGCAATTCAAGTAAAAAACGCCTCGATGCTTACGCCTCGAGTTTTTTTTATGAGGCACAATGAGTTCTTATGTGATATGTCATTACTATTTATTTTTTGAAATTGGAATTATGTGTTAATGAAAAGAATACTGGGATTTGGAAAAGATAGAATTTTGAGTTGAACTGTATTTCATGTTGTCTTATTATTGAGATATTTTAATTTCACTTCATATCTTATGTTTTTTAATGTTTTATATTATTCACTCATTAGTATATAAAAAATTTATCATTTTATGTTTACGCAATCTTTTGATTTTGAGGCTTACACCTCAAAACGCCTTGAGGCTTACGCCTCGCCTCACAAATGAAAAATGCCTCAATACCCGAATACTCAATTTTAAACATTGTCCCGATCTATAGCACCCAACATAGTATATGTAGTGTAATTTTTCCTTGCCTTTAAACTTCATGCAGACCAACTGAAGCTACATATAGCTTTAGTTTATTAACTGTCACCATTTCGTCAACATGTATGTAGGATTTTCGGTCGTGTGCATCTTTTTCAAAGATAATTGACCATCTTTCAGAAGCAGTATGATGAAATTATACTGAAGCTGGAAGCGTTTCGCCTTGGCCTTGAATGCAACATTCTTGGCTAAACGAATAACAATCATGCTGTCACTATGCAACTTCTTATTATTTTGCCCTTTGAAAAATTCTGCCATAAAACTTTGCAACCATATTATCTTCTTGCTAGCTTCAGTGATAAAAATGTACTTAGCTTTTGTAGTTAAGAGCGCAACAATCTTTTATAACTTTGAAACCAAACTCACTATTGTGTCTTCTAAAGAGAAGATATAACCTCCTACCATGGTTTAAAATTGCGCAATATGAGGTTCGCCTTGAGGCCCTTGAGGCCCGCGTTTGCGCAATTCCAATAAAAAACGCCTCGATGCTTATGCCTCGAGTTTTTCTTAAGAGGCTTGCGCCTCAACTTGGTTGAGGCACGCCTCGCCTCACTGGCATGAGGCTTACGCCTCATGCTATATATTAAAACTTACATAATTCTTGAAGTAATTGCCCGACATTGGACTCTATAGGAGAGGAGGAAGGGGAGAGAGCAGTTCATCATAATGATGATTCAATTTTTATTTTATAATTTTTATATAGCTTGCGCCATGTTCAAAAAAGCGCGCGCCGCGCCGTGCGCTATGCGCCATGGCTCCAAAGAGACCTTTCCACCATGGTGCGCCATTCACCATTGACAGGTATGTCTATCCCTAAGGTTGCATCATGTACAACTCTTCTTCCAAGTCACCATGAAGGTATGCTATCTTTATATTCATCTTCTCTAGATGTAAATCCTCTACTGCTACTATGCTCAAACATAACTTTGATTGTGGTCATCTTCCCCACTAAAGAGAAAATTTTAGTGTAATCCACTCCTATTAAAAACTTTAATTATAAGTCTAGCCTTATGACATTTGCTACCATTAAATTCTTCTTTCAGCTTGTAAACTCATTTATTCTGCATTGCTTTCTTGCCATCTGGTAGCTCAGTCAACTCTAAAGTCTGATTCAACTTAAATTTGTGCTTCCTAAGCCAGACACTCAGTTTCTATAAGATGTTATAGAGATTCCTTCAATTGATATTCCAATAGAATTTCTTCACTAATGAGTAACAAACAATGATCTACTATTTTTCTACCTACCTTGTTGTTTTTATGAGATTTCAATTTGCTTTAATTACCATTATAGTTTGTTGAGCTTGCGTCCCTATTGTCCTTGACTACTATTGGTTCAATTAGCTAAGATACCAGAGAACTTTGATAATTATTATATCTTATTCAAAGAATCCAAATCAATTGATGTTTCTAAGACTTGAATGTATAGCACTTCAATCTATTCGTAATCTAGCTATAACACCTCCACTATAGTCGCCACCTTCCAACTCTTCGGAGAAGAGTATTATTTAGTTGAGTGAATGACACAAAACCATAACAACCATCAAATCTTCTCCAAATAAATCATCATGTGTCAATGTCAAATAAATTTTGAAGATTTTTTAATCATGTTGTTTGTTATATATATAATGACACCTTATATGTTTTATTTATTAATTTTGTATATTTAAGGCATGAATTAAGGACCCTCTTTTATATAAATGGTGCCTTGCATTATATGAACGAATTAAAGAATATTGAAATCAAAGCATGATTTCTTGAATCCTCCTCTCCTCTTCCTCTATCTCTCTCTAGATTTTGTAGCTATTCTCAAATCTTCTCTTAGGTTGTATTTCCATTGATTCTCTCTTCTTACCTTTGTCTTGTGTACACATTCCCTCAAGTCAAATGTATTCCCTCTAAATTACATTTGAACATACATGAGAACAAAAAATCATAGGAAAATGGATGAGAATAATGAGATATGTCAGTATGGATAATCATATTTATGACTTAGTAGTCTTCTGATTTGTGCTAAGGAAGATTGTTATGGGCTTGATTAAGTGGATTTGCATAACAGCTTCACAACTAGAAGATCTGATTGACCATCCTTCTGTCCCTCCCTCCGTGTCTCTTAAGCACAAACACATACATGTAAATCTAATCCCACACATCAAAGTGCGGTTCACTAATTACTCTCCCTCTCACCCCCTACCTCCTCTTGAGCTCTAGAAAAGTATTAATTCTATTTTTGAACAAATTTATTTACAAAACTTCAATGATTCCTCTTGGACTTCATTCAATGTTAATCACCCATTTAGCACTACTAACGATTTATCGAGGAATAAAACCAACACCAAATTATTGTACTATGAATATCTTTTATTGCTTATTTACATTTAGTAAAAACCCTTAATGGTTGATATTGGAAAACAAAGTTCTATCCAAGCTTTATAGCAAAAATTAGGTCAAACAAAATTTGAAATATACCCTAAATTTTATTTACATAAGAAATTTAAACTATTTTTTTTAAATGACATGACATTTCCTTAATAAATTATAAACCCATTCCTTTGGCAATTTTAATCTCTCTAAAAGACATCAAGAAAATGTGAAATTGACCCTAAATTCAATTTGGATATAAAGCTTACCTTAAAAAAAAAATTTTGTAAATCTAACCTGACATTTCTTAGATAATTTCTAATCCACTTTCGTAGAAGATTGCTAAATCACCAAACGATGAGCCCAAAGTAGGTCTACAAAATATCCCATTGAAATTAAACTTGAAAAAACTATTTTTTGCAAGCGAATGAGTCATATCATTTTGTATGAATGGTGAAAAATCTATATAAAATGCTAGTATTTATATAGAACATTGCATGATGTCAATCTCAGTTTTAGAGAAAATCATAAACACTAACAAAAAGTTGTAAAAAAGTGAAAAAGTTCATAATAAGGGATTGAATAACAATTTCATACCTCATAATCTAGCAATAAATTCTCTGGCTTGATGTCTCTATGTATCACATGCTTTTTATGGCAATATGCCAACGCCTTTGCAAGGCTCGCCACATACTTTTAGCAAGCAATCCACAACATAATCAAGTAAAATAAAATTGAAACATATCAGGATCAAAATGTAAAATAGGGTTTGAATAGTGAAGCAATTTACCGTAGCCGCGCGCTTCTCAGAGAAGCGGAGCAAGTTCTTGAGCAGTTTATAAAGCTCCCCCTGCGCAGCATACTCGAGGACCAAGAAGACGCGGGTTTCATCATGGATCCAAGCGAATAGGCGGAGGACATTAGGGTGGTCAAGGCTATGCTGGATCTCAATCTCTCGTCTAAGATGTCCAAAGAATTGATATTTTTCCAGCTTCTTCTTGAAAATAACTTTTAAGGCTACGACATATCCACTCTAGTAAAAGAAAACAAGTATAGTTGCTTCATTCTAGGTTTTAGAAATTGTAGAAGGGGAATAGGGTTAATAAATTAAAAGTGGATCTACCTGTTTTTTTCTAGCGAGGTAGACTTTGCCAAACTTCCCCTCACCTATGAACTTTCCGATCTCAAAGTCATCAAGCTGCCATTCTTCTGCAGCCATTTCGCTGAGTGATTTAATATCTACGCTTTACCTTCAGAAGAGGAAGAGATCAGTGATAACTTCGACACAAATGCTGAATAAAGGCATGCTTCGTAGCAAGCATATAGAATGCAATTATTTCAAAAATGCAAAGTAAAGCGAACGCATGCATTCTAATTTCTCAGGGGCTGTTTGGATGCAGGATTTATGCCGGATTTGAAGCGGATTTGAGCTAAATCCAGCCAAACGGCCAAAAATGCAAAACCAAATCTCACGGTAAATCAAAGTAGCGATATACGGAAAATTCCCTCTTTCCTTTGGTTCGGCTGATTTAGGGGATTTGGCCGAAGAAGCGCGCGAAAGGGAGAAAGTTACCTTCACAACAAGCGAGATCCCTTTTGTTGCCTCCGATCAAAAAATGTCGTAACTTCCGATCCAACAGGAAGGGAACGCCTTCGAGGAGCGAAGTCGAACAGCGACGAAGGAGCAGAAGAAGAGCAGCAACGAAGAAAATACAGGGGGAAAAGCAAACCGGGCATAGGCGAATTATTTAAAATGATTAATCTTAAAAATTGATATTTATTAATTAATTAGACATTAACTCATATGAATTAATATTATTTATTATTTATTTTAATAAAAGTTATTATATTTAATTAATTAAATAATTAATAATTAATAAAAATATTAGATTATGCTAATTATAATTTCAATTCAATTTGATAAAAATTTAAATTAGTATAACTCGTACTATTTTTATTTAATTTATCTAACTGAAAATGATGAGTTAATTAACTTAATAAATTATAAATTAATAAATAATCCATTTGTTGATTAGATTCTATATGATTTAAATAGTCTATTTCAATGATGTGAGTTTTACAACTATTTCGTAATTACTTTCTTATAAATTTAGATAATTCTAAAAACTATTAATATTAACTAAATAGAAGACTATTTAAACGAGTAAACTAATCTTAAATCTATGTTATTATTGTATT
>CM039728.1:4814508-5061839 GCA_022539455.1 Dendrobium nobile | reverse complement strand
TTTGGGGAGGCGGGGCCGACATCTAGAGATATTCTAATTGCCCCTTGGACTTATTTTGATGCAATTCTATAACTACTACAAGAATGTTAATTAGTTGCCTTCACATTTTGATCTAACTTACCCAACCCTAATTGACTTGAGAGCAACCAAATCAGTGGAGGAGTGATTTACTAAATCATTTAAAACCTCATTTTGATTCTCTTTAACATTAGAAAATCCACTTTGAATAATTTAGGTTTTTATTCTAATTCTAGTTTAGTTATTTTGTGGTAGTTTATTTTTCATTGTGATTTGCAAATTTGTGAAGACTTAGAATTAATTTATTTAAAATCATTTGCATGCATTTTATTTAAATAAGAAAGTATTTCATATAGAAAAAAATGCCAAATACTAATAAGAGGATACATGCATTGGCTCTTAAAATTGATGAAAAGTATAACAAACTTCAAGAGCCCATTTTGAACTTAACAACTTAAGTTCAAAATTTGAGTGATAGGGTTCAAACACCTGCTCTAGCTCAAAATCTATTGAAATTGAAGCCATAGGAGATGACTGCTTGAAAATCATAGAGAGCACATTCAATCTAAAAAAGTTATCTTTTAGGAATTTCTAAAGAAATGATTAGCCTAAGAATCATAAAGCCTTAATTAAACCCCAAAAGATGGTTAAGATAAATGCTCCTACATATGATGGAGTTCATGACCCCAATATATTATTAGATTGTCTTACACAATTTTTTGATTGGTGCCAAATGAATGACTATAAAAAAACCGCCATTGCTAAAATGAAACTCGTTGGCCTTGCAAAAATTAATTGGACCAAAGTTTTGATATAGGAAGAAAAGTTAGGAAAACAACATCTTATTTAGGTAGAGATGAAAGAAATACTAAGGGCTAAATACTGTCCTAGAAACCATGTTAAGAAAATACATGAACAGTTGATGATCCGTAGGGAAGATAATCTGCAAGTGGTAGAATATATAAATATATTTGTGAAATTAGCTAACAAATTTACTATTTGTCTTGGGTGTGAGATTATATACGGGAGAGAGTTAAATGACCCTCAAATCCGAAAAGATACTTTTCATTATAATTTACTCCCAGAGAAGCATAAGAGGGCAACTTCTTCGTCTAGAGCTAGAGGTCCAAACTCATCTCTTGAATAAATTCATATTTTTCCCATAGGTCTACGATTAGACCGACAACCTTTTTTTGGTGCTTAGCCAAGTCGAAGTACACCTAAGTCATCCTCTAAGATTAAGGATATTATATATTTCAAATATCACGAGAAAGGTCATATAGAGCATTAGTGTAAGGCCAAGATCATGTCTTCGATGAAGCTGAACAAGAATTTGAAGAAGAGAGAATGGATGATGAGACAGAGGAAAGTCATGATGATGCTCCTTTTGCTACTAAGAAAGTTGAGCATGTGGGAGATCCTTTAGATGTGATGAGATGTTTATTTGCATCTAGGGGATAGGAAGACTGGAGTAGGAAAAACATTTTCTTGATATATGCCATGTTACAAAAAAGTTCAAAATAGTTTTAGTTGGAGGTAGTGTGATCAATGTCATATCCACCCATGCCATCACTAGAGTAGGCCTTGACACTAAACCCCACCAAAGCCTTTCAATGTGAGCTGGGTGAACCAGACATCACCTATCACAATTAGATGTTTAATGCCCTATAAAAATGAAACCTATGTTTATCATATATGGTATGATGTACTCCCTATGGAGATCACTCATATCTTATTAGGAAGGCCTTGACTTTATTACCTAAATGTCATTCATTATAGTAGAGAGAATACTTGTGTTCAAATTCAATGATAAGATCATAAAGCTATTTCCAATAGAACCCATAGAAAGAGGCAAACCACACCTCTCCATAGATTTCTAACTGCAATTTTATAATTTAAATTTTGTATGTAATTTAAAGGTATAAATTATATCTAAATATATAATATAAAATTAATTATTTATATTAAATCTATAACTATTATGTGAACTAACTTCATGTTAAATGTGAATTTAATTTAAAGAGTGAATATATTTAAATTTAAAGTTATATAATATATCATTTTAATATGGATTTATTTGTTTTCATTAATAAATTTACATTATTTCATAACTATTATATCATTATTATGTCATTTAGGTATTATTTAAATAATTTTAATTTTTATTACATCATTCAGTTCACATCGGTCGAACCACTGAATCTCGAACTTTTTTTTTCTTTTGGTTTGTATCCGTCCCAATTTTCACGACCTTGATTGAACATTTTGGTGAGCATGCTTTAGCCTTATTTCAAGCGTTTAAAGTACATTCCTAATTTTTATTTAACTAGAGGCTTAACCTTCTTTCTTTGCAATTCTTCTGTCAAAAAAGCAATATTTGACACATATTTGATTTTCAGAATCTAATTATGCTGATATGCTTTTACTTAAATATGAAAGAAAAAATTTCTTTTTGTCGTGTTGAAGGCCCTGTGATTAGTTGTATAATTTTTTTTAGTAGATGCTACTTGAAGTAATACAAGAACACGGTAGCTTGTTACAGACTAGCTAAATCACAGTCCATTCCAATACTTATATGCATGCTTTGTTTTAGAGAGCCTAGCATTTGACAGGAGTTTCATCTGGATTCATGTTCTTCCTTTGGCAGCCGTATGTTGGTTTGGCTAGTTCGTATGCAACAGGCAAATTTTCAGAGCTAGAAGCATTTATCCAAACTAATGTGGAGAAGTTCCAAACTGTGAGTGTCTGTTCGTTTTCTTATCATTTCTTTCTTAGAACCCTTACAAAATTATCATTCATTTCTCAATTTTTATAATAATATGGTTACATTAAAAAGATTTTGAGATTATTTTTATTTTATATTTATTGTGGAGATGCTTATAAAATATATTCAAATATTTGTAGAAGTGGTAGAGGAATTAAACACATTTGCAGGACATCTTATGTGAAATTGTAGAATAATTGAGGAATTTTTTAGAAATTAAGAGGGTTTGGGATTGTCGAATAAAGATTGAGGGCATGATATATAAGTTAAAGGGCAATATAATCAGACAATGTTCCTAAAAATACTTAGATACATATTTTTTGATAAAGTCAAGTTTTTTTTGGGTCTATTTGTAAAAGAATATGGATATAGATGGGGATAACTTTTAAAACTAAATTGGGTGGTTAAAATAAAATGACCAAGTAAGCATTAAGTGCATATCATGGAAAATTTAAGGTAAGTTTAATACATTGCGCTTAGGGTGCCTATGTTAGGTGGCTAATATTGGCTAATTGGGCAAATAAACAAGTCTAATGACAAATTAAATGTGGCATAAATGAGAATATTAAGAAGGGTTTGCATGTATGTGATAAACTAAAAATTGATTGATGCAGTGCAAGTCTACATCAATCATTAATCATGAATCTATAGTTTTAGTATAATTTATTGTGTGGTCATCCTTAGTTGCCATTTGTTAATTATTAATATTTTAAGTGCCTTTGTTAGTTAAGACTATTATGGTTATTGTTTATATTTTATTTTCTATTTTTTAGAGATAATATGCCATTTTCAAAAGGCCTTTATATATATATATATATATATATATATATATATACTATATAATATATATATATTTATATATTATATATATATATATATATTATATTCCTAGATGTGTCAATTTGATATCAAAGGCAAAGTTCATGAATTTAACATTAATTTAAAGTTAAAAATTGCTATAGATGAAGAAATCTCCATGGCCATTCATGACCTCTAGCCTTGCTCATCCATCATCTTACACTTTCTCCTATCATATAATACCTTTCTTATACATACTCTTGTCTCTCCTTTTCATCTTTCTTATTCCTATCTCTTCTAGTTGTTTATTTCTTTGTTATTTATCTCTAATATTTTCCTTATTTCTCTCCCTAATAAAAATCCTTCGCACTCTACCCCTCTCATGTTGATCTATAGTTTTTTTGGGTCCATTTGTTTCATTCACCAACTCTCACTTTTTATCTCTTCAAAAGCCACAATACTTCATCCATCTCATCCTTTGCTTGCCAGCAACTAGCAAAGCCACACATATCGGACATCAATTATCACTATTTGCTCATATGTGCATCATTACACATCATTTTTTGCACTTGCTCACATTATATCTGAGGAGGTTTAGAATTATGCAATTGGATATTAGTCATTTTTTATTCATGAGGTGGGTTGTAAGCCTCAAATTAAATTATTATATTAAAAAAAAATGAAAACATAAGAAACATTTTAGCATCAAAGTATGATCACTGTTAAGTCAAAATATGTTCATAACAATAAATTTCTTCTAATTCAATATAAATAAATAATCTCAGTTATTAATTTTATAATTTATTAATTCAAAGTCTCACTTAAACTCATCACTTAATGGGTCTTCATTAGAATCATCATTATAATGGAATGCTTTCTCTTGTCCCTTATTCTTAGTTGTGTCAACATCCTTGCAATCCTTCTTATGTTCGATTTCATTCATCTTTCTTTTCCCTAATTAATAAAAAATATTAATTAAATTATAAAATAAAAATTGCTTCGATATTATAATTGCTATTACATAAAATTTTATGTTGATCCTTTTTATTAATTTTTTTTACTGTGTTATTCTTATTCCTTCCTCCATCAAAGAAGTCAACATTGAGTTCTTCTTGTAATTTTAATTATTTAATTTTATTTTCATCATCCATAAATCATTCATCATCTGTTGGCACATAATTATGAACTAATGGGTCTTCATAATCTTCCAAAACTATCTTTTTTCATATGTTCATCTTTTATTATCTTGTTGTACATATTTTAAACCAGTTAGTTCTTTCTTAAGATAGTAAGATGATTTCTTCTCTTTGAACTTGGTATACATCAATTTCATTCACACCCTATTGAAGAGCATGTAAAACCCAGTACTTTTATTACAAATCTTTATAGTTCAGGAGTGCTATGTCTAAAGTGAAGCCATCACTCAAATAATATTTCAAAAAATACAATTAGAATAGTATATACATTTTGTGAAATTCAATCAATAGATGTAGAAATTTACCTGGGGAACATTTTGATACTGTGTCTTTGACTTGTTATAATCCAAAGAAATCTTCTTTTTAGAAGCAACCAGCTAAAGATCAATCTTTGGTCTCTTAGTTGAGTTAGTGATTTGTCTATTCATATAGTGGTACAAACCAAATTTGAGATTGGTGGACTTGTTATTATCATATTAATATTGAGAATTCAATTAGTAATCAGTGGCGTGCAATTATTGATGCAGATGAAGCTATCATTTCTCATCTATGATTTCCTAAATTTTCTTATAGTTGCACTCATCTCTTCCAAAGCTCTATGCTATTAGTTCTTTTGCCTTATCTATTGCATTATAAATAAGGCCCATACTTGTTTTTTAACGACATCAAACATTTTTAAAACATGAACCAAAGGCTTAGTAGTTGTGATAACATGTCACCCTTGACCAAAATCTCTCACTCAAAATAATCTCATTGACTTCTTTATCTTCAGGTTTCTTAGCCTAAGCATAATTTAACTATGTGGAGGTGAACATAGCCTTCAAATATTGCTTGGTTCTAGTATGTTTTGTAAAGTAAGTGTGTCATAGTAAATCTAAAGAATGGAATCTAAATTTTTTTTATGAATAGTCCCCAGAGTCTTATAAATTATAATTTAATTTTTGAAGATGGAATCAAGTCTTTTCTTTTGGCATTCCTGTAGGATTGATTGTCCCTTCTAAAATTTCTTCATACATTCTTCCTCTTTATCTTATATCACTCTTCCTTGAGGCATTTGTTTGGCTAATCTCTGAAATTCCCTCTTTATGTACCTGGTTCTTCCCCTATACTTGATTCTTCTCTCCATAGCAAATCATACATAAAAAATAATAAAAGGAAATCCTCCATTATTTTCATTCCTATTGCTTATTGTCGGCAATGATTTTATAAGGGAGATGATGGAAGTATACTAATATAAGATAATATGGTGGAAAATAAACTTGTGATTTGGGCATTTACTAGTTATAGCAGGAGATAAATCTATAAGATAAATATATAAAATAAGTAAGGATAGACAATGAAGAATGAGTGCAGAGCTTTAGTTAAATATGGTTAAAAGATGTGTGGATAGGCTTGCATGAAATAGAGTCAACACAATGTGGCAGATAATAAAAATGTGGGAGAAAGATTTATAAAGATGACCACTTGGGATGGGTCAATGATTATGATGTCATATTTTTGGTGATTACATTTTTTGTTCTTTATCATAATTTTACTATTGGCTGTGTTTTCTAGCTCTCTCCATCTACCTTTATTATTTAATTCATTTATACGCATTATGTTTGGAATAGCCCTTCTTTTTAACTTCGTTATGTTTGAATTGTTACATGAAAATATAGTAGTTTTATGAAGTAGACTATTAAGGAATAGGATCCTCATTTTATTTTGATGACATTTTATTCACGCATATGCTCTTTCAGGACAATAATCTTGGATTGGTTAAACAAGTTCTTTCATCTTTGTACAAGCGCAATATCCAGAGGTTGACTCAAACTTACCTAACTTTGTCACTTCAAGATATAGCCAATGCGGTTCACCTAAACACCTCAAAAGAAGCTGAAATGCGAGTGCTTCAAATGGTAATTATCCTTGTATTATATTTGTGCAGTTTGTTATAAGTTTCTGGCCAGTTTTCTGCAGCTGTGATTCGTTTCCTTAAATCTAGATTCAAGATGGGGATATATTTGCGACAATAAATCAGAAGGACGGTATGGTTAGTTTTCATGAGGATCCAGAGCAATACAAGACTTGTGAGATGATTGACCAAATTGATTCATCAATTCAAAGGTAAGGAAACAGCTTCTTAATGATCAAGGTGTTAGTGGGACATCAAAAAAAGTCACATTTTTGGAAATTACTTGTTACATATGTAAATTATATTATGAACAAAGAACTATTACAAGTCGAAGGTCTGTCTCATATTTGCCAAGTGTAAAATAGTATGTGTTATAGCTTAGTGCAATAAGATGCACCCCACTACTGGGACTATTGACAGGCACAAAGGATCAAAATAGCATATGCTATTTGCCCTATAAGTTATTGATGCAGACAACTAGATATAAAAACCAAAACGGAGAACACAATGGCAAGAAGAACTTTCTCAATTCATATTAAAGTAGGCAAACACCAAAAACCAAATTGAAACAAGCAAAAGTTAGATAATAAGCAAACTAAAAATAAAAAAAACTATCCTCAGAACAACCAGCTAGTGGTCACCTCTCATGCATCGAAAAAAGTAGGTAAAATAAGAAGTGCTCAAAAACATGCAAACCAATGGTCCACCACAACTACTGTGGGCCAACGTCCAACACACAAACTCCTCCGGCAAATGCTACCAAACCGGCCAAACAACACCTTCAAAAGCTTGAGAAGAAAAATACAAGTGGAGTGGAAACTTGTGGAGAGAAGTATGTAAGAAGCCCAAGATGAAATCAAAGAGAGGAGAAGAGAAGTGGAAATAGCTCGCAAGCTTTCTAGGAAGAAACCCTCAGGTTTTTAGAAATTTTCACTCACCAAAAACTGCTCTCAAATGTCACAAATCAGCCACTATATATAGGAGAGGAGAGGATGCCAAACAGCCCAAAAAGCCGCCCAAAATTATCCAATCATCAAAGGGGAGGCGGAAGGCCAATAGGCAGGCGCCGAATGGAGCAGCACCCGAAAGGCCAGCAGCACACAACCAACGAACAACCAGGGTCAGGGGGAAGGAACCGGGCAGGCAGAGGAACCAAAAGGCCAAAACAGAGGGGGGGGGGGAATGAACTCGGACAACAACCATAATGAGCTGAAAAAGGCAGCAAAACACAGCAACTCACAATAATGAGCTGAAAAAGGTAGTATAACACAACAGCTCACCAACTAGGCAGCAAAACCCAAAACAACCAAGCCCAACCCAAGGAGTTTGGGTCAAACCAAATCAGCCCACAAGCCATGGCACCAAAGAAACTAGCACGCCAAAGGAAAGACATGTCAAAGAGCACAACCTACACATGATCATTGGTTGCCTTCCATCATAAGGTAGAAAATAAAACAAAATAAACATAAAATTCAAATTACAATATAGTTCAATCAAAATTAAAAAATTGAAATTTGCATGCATCTGTTATATAGATTAGCACATGGCACTAATAGTTTACAATAGCAACAACAACATCAAGCATTTGTCCCACTACGTGGGGTCGGCTAAATGAATCTTTTTTCTCCATTGTGTCCTGTTAAAAGTCAAATTTTTGTTTAAATCTAATAAAGAAAAGATCATTTCTATTATTTTCTAACCAAGTGTTTTTAGGTCTACCCTTACTTTTCTTAATATAAGTGAAATCTAATACCTCTACTTTCCTAATCGGGTCATCGGAAGGCCGCCATTTTATGTGAGAAAGCCGCCGTTTTATGTGACTGGCACTAATAGTGTGATGAAAAATATTATATAGGAGATGACAATGATGATGAATATGAGGATATTTCGACCTATATAGTGATCATGTTTCAAAGCATGATTAGTTAGTTTTGATTTTGAATTTGAATATGGGTTTTATGAAGAAACAAAAGTGTAATCTTATTTCAAAATTCAAATAGTTGGGATAAGGTTAATGATGATGATATAAACAATATTTTAATATTCTTCATTTTTTATTATTATGTATTGTTATAATCATGATAGTTTTTTCTTCAAGTTAATCCTTATATTTGCTAAAATACTTTATTTTAATCTATTGTCTTTCATTAATCTTTAGATATCTTCAAGTTAAACAATCTTGTCTACTACTTGTGTGACATCTTATTATTATTATTATTATTTTCAAATAAAGTTTTTTCTTGTATTATTAAATTATTAATAAATATTCATTATTTTTTAGATTTGTATTATTTTTAAAATAGCATGTGTCATGAGCTATGGCTCCTAGGTACACTTGCATCATATTGCACAACTCAATTATCTTTGAGTATCTTCATAATAGAATCTGTAAGGCCAATCTTCTAGTTTGCCAAGAAAAAATTACCATTATTTATTATAATGAATAAATGCATTTTGTCTATTACTAAAGCATTTATAACAGCATATGAAAGTCTATGATTTTGTACAAATGTGCAGTTTCCAAAAGCATTGAAATTAATGGCTAGAGCTACCAAAATGATAAAAACTTGAATTAAAATGTCACTTGAATTTGGGTCCTTCATTTTCAAAATTAAGACAAAGCATTCGTCAACTACTGTTATTTCCTTTTAGACTCTTCCTTACCATAGCACGGTTTTCAATTATTTTCGTAGTAATCAACTTGCTGAGTATGATGAAAAATTCTTAATGGATTTGGTGCATTTTTTTATTTTGAGTAATGTACTTCATGGGGTTAAAATCCATTAAGCTGGCTTTACTTGTGCTTTTAGATTGATGGCCTTGTCAAAGAAATTAACTGCAATAGATGAACACATTTCTTGTGATCCGGCCTACATTACAAAGGTAGAACACTTCATTCATGACTGTGTTTTGTATTTTTTTTACTTAGGATAAATCTTGTGCTGATGAACTTTATGTTATTGCTCCAGATTGGGAGAGAAAGGCCTAGATTAGACTTTGATGACTTTGATTCCGTCCCTCATAAATTCCTGTGAGGATGATTTGGGATTGTTAAACTATCTTAAGAAACATGCTGGATCGAAGGAGCCTCCCATTGGGTATGTTTCTTTTGTTGCAAAGATCTTGATAGTTTATTAATAGGCATTACCACTCTTTGTTCTTGGCCTGAACTGCAAGCCATTATATTGATATAAGCCTGTTTTTTTTTTTTTTTCTGGGACTCTTAGAGGTCTTATTATATGCCTATGTGAGCTTTGTCTTATAAGAGTAAATAGAAGATGAAATTTAGTAACTTTCAATGCTATATAATCACTTATTGGAGCAAGGATTGATATTGTGTGAGTGAGTTTTCTATTTTTTCAGCTCATACAACATGACTAATATAGCGCTTGATTCCAATTGAAAATTTTATTATCTTGACTCAACATAAGTGCTTTCTTCTTTTCATAAGGTAATACCAATTGCAGGTATATGAAATGAATAAAACATTCCCTTGAACTGGGAATACTAACAATATATTTCACATTTTTTTTATTTAGTCTGTATAGGAGATTAGAATAATCATTTAGGATTTATTTGAGATAATTTTCTTGCTGCTTTATTTATTTAGATAATAATAATAATTTTATTTGGTTGTCATGTTTTTATTATTTTTCAAAAATTTGTAGTTAGAAGTTATTTCTTACATTCAGAATTGTAAGTTGCTTTCTTTAGAACAATTTTACGATCAACTTAATAGAAAGTTGCAGCTATTCCAAACTTTTTGTAGGAGAATTTATTAAGTGTAGATATCTTTTATACTTTATGCAAGGATTTCTGAAGCATACAGTTGCATACTCCTTATTTATTTCAATTTGTTTTGATGTGTCCTCTTATGTGTTTGATTTGTACGTAGAAAAATAGAAAATATATATGAAATACATGACTGCTTACTATCATCTACACAAAATAAAACTATATATGTAATCTGCATGTTATAATTTATTGCATATTAGATACGTACTGTTGTGCTGCATATCGCCTCATTTATGTCCCTCGAATAATAGATATTCTTCTATAAATTTTATTTTATTCTATGTTTTTTCCTTTCCTTAGATGCTATTAGTTTGGATGAATTACTTCTGAGGAATCAGTTGATATTTAGTTCTACAATAGAATTCCTGAAACATTCGTTGTATTTTATTCTCACTCATTTCAGCCCATTGTTTTTTCCCACATGACATGCATAAATGTGACTTCTGTAACTGTCCTTATCATAGTCCATGGTGAGAACCAAATCCTTCTATCTGTTAGGATGCTGAAATTAAGGCTTCGTTTGGGACAGTTTTCTTTCTACTTCTTAAAACAAATTTTATGTAAATTTTTTTAATTTTTTACTAAAAAGCTGTTTTAAGAAGCAATAAGAAAGACGTCCCAAACAAAGCCTAAGATTTCATTTGGGACAGCTTTCTTATTACTTTTTAAAGTATTTTTTAGTACAAAAATTTTTGTATTGAAAACTGTTCTAAGAAGCTGCAACAAAGTCGTCAGGCTTCATTTGGGATAACTTTTTTTACTATATTTAAAAAATATTTAGAACTAAAAATTTTTATACTAGAAAGTTGCTTTAGAAATCAATAAGAGCACCGTCTCAAATGGGGTAGTTTCTTATTGTTTTTTAAAGCAGTTTTCTAGTACAAATATTTTTAGTTTAAAATTTTTTGTACTAAAAAAATTATTGTAAGAAGCAGTAAGAAAGTTGTCCTGTAGGCTTAAAAAACTCAATCTGATTGCTATAAATGTACAATTAATACATAAAATATTAGTATTTCTTTTTCTTTAAGGAATAGTTTATGAAGATAAGGACACAGAAGGAAGGGGTCCATACCATGTGAGTAGGTCCATAAAAGAATGTATCAATTAAACGATATGGAGAAAAATTAGTACCCTCACATGTCTAAAGAAGCAGACATCACATCATCATAAAGGAAAAATGAGTAAAATCTGTGAATGGGAAAGAAGAATTCCCTTTCAATGCATCCATATCTATTAACCATATCATCCTAAATCTTCATGGATTCTGTCAGTTTTGCTCCATTTTAGTACTACGAGATCTTCTGGATCCTTCTTCCACGTTAATTATAGCCATTTATGCTCATTTTCTGTAGTTCAAGTTGGTCTTTTCAACCTGCATGGATTCTTTGTCGGCCATTGCCATTCTTTTTTCTCTTCTTTTATCTCCTTCTTCTTCCCATTGTGTTACTGTTTTACATTTTTTTTTATTTGCAGAGTATGATGAATCCATGCATAACACATTTGTGGTTTATATGGTTTTGATGATTGAGTGGAATCTAATATGTGAGAATATTTCAGACTTGGTTTAAGGGTTGAGGTTTCGTTTGGTACAACTTTTTTATTGCTTTCTAAAATAGATTTGTAGTGCTAAAGTTTTTTGAACCATAAATTTTTGTACGAGAAAGGTGTTTTCTAAGAAAGCTGTCCCAAATGAAGCTCAAGTCTAATGGATTTTTCTGTTCGGTAACTAACGGCTCTGTTTTTAGTAGGAAATTAAGCATATTTATGTTTTTTTCATCTTTAAGAAAGGAATAAAAGGAGCATAATTCACCTAGTTTTTCTTTGGGAAGATGTGATTTTTTATAAATTTGATTGTAAAGTTGCTGTATTTGCTGTAAGAAAATAGCTTATTAACTACTCTGGTTGTATAAAGTTACTTTTCACTATAAAAATTTCTAAAAAAAAGCAATAAAACAAAAATAAAACCAAATGAAATTATGACAAAGCAATTTGAATGAATTTTGCATGTCATGAAATCAAATAATTTAAAGCCCGGCGCGCAAATAGTGTGGTAATTACGCAAGATTCCTTTGTCCACATGAAAATGGCTTGTTTAATTACTATGGAATCCACTCTCTTAAACTGATTAGGACAAACAAAACTGAGAGCTTTTGAATATATGATTTTGTTTGATTCCTCTGCTGTGGTTGGGGGGTTCCCATCGATGTATCCTTCACCTGTCAAGCAAATCCTTATCTTTTTGGACTGATTTATTATTCTTCTCCTTCTTTTGCACCTCAAAGTACGGAGCAGATATGAAGAACTTTGGTCTTAGGCTTCGTTTGGGACGATCTTCTTATTGTTTTCTAAAGCATCTTTTTAGAACAAGAAAAATTTTTGAACCAGAAATGTTTTACTACAAAACATTAAGGCTTCATTTGGGATGGCTTTCTTACTATTTCTTAAAGCCGATTTCTAGTACAAAATTAAAATTTCTATTGTTAAAAAGCCTTAGGTTTTGGTTTAGTAAAATTTTTGTACTAAAAAACTGCTTCAAGAAGCAGAAAGAAAACCGTCACAAACAAAACCTTAGTGACATAAACTCTCCCTTTAACAATATTCAAATTCTGTTTATCATGTGAATAATTCATGGGTTCAAGCAAGGAGGAACCAGGAAGAGCTAGGGGTGCCAATGAGTCGAGTTGAGCTCGAGCTAGGGGGTGTTCGAGTCGAGCTCGACTGCAAAAAATCGAGCTTGAGCTCGACTCATTGAGGGAAAATAAGCTCGTCAAGCCACAATTTGAGTCTGTTAAGGAGCCCCACGCCTGTGTCGTCGTCCACGTTCGTTATTTGGTCATCAGTTGCGTCGTTCGCCTGGGTCAGCCTTGCTTGCATCATCCGTGTCTGTGTTAGTGTCCACCTGCATCAGCGCAGTTGCAGCTGCGTCGTCCGCATTCGTAGTCGACCACCACCACCTTCGTTGTTCGCTTGCATCAGAGCTGCTCGACTGCGGCAGCATCCTCCTGCGTTGTCTGCATTCGTAGTTGACAGCCACCACCTGTGTCATCCACCTGCGTCAGCGCAGCTTGACTGTGGTAGCATACGCTTGCATCGTCCGCGGGTCAGCATCCTTCACTGCATCATCTGCGTTTGTCTGTAGCAGTATGTTTTCATTTTCCCGTCGGTAGAAGAACCGCAATTTCAATTTTCCCGTCTCAGATACGCGAGCTGCTCGACGAGCTCACGAGCCAAGTTGCGGGGTGTTCGAACTCGAGCTCATTTAGCCGTTGAGCTCAAAATTGTGTTCGAGCTTGACTTGTGGAGCCTGTTAACGAGTTGAGGCCGAGTCGGCTTGCGAGCCGGCTTAACTCGGTTGCACCAGGATTATTGGCAACTGCCCAATCTAAAATTCTTTTTTATTCTTAGAAGAATAAGTATTTTAACTATTTTGTTCACATTCAATAAATAAAATTGTTTAAATTCAAAAAAAAAAAAAATTATTTCTATTTTGCTATTATTTTCTTGCTATTATTCTCACTCTTTTTCAAAAATTTCTATAATGAAAAGCTGATTTATGTAATCATAATAGTAAAGTTATTTTATGCACTATAACTTTACTATCAATTTTATAAAATGCTAAAACTGTCCCAAACAGAGCCGAAGTCTTTTTAGTATATTCAATCTTTAAACCTTCCATTTAATTATATAAACTTTGACGACATAAAAAATTGATAAAATAAAGTCTTTTAGAGCATTTTATCTGATTTACACTAATGGCCGTTTGACTTTGAATATTTAAGAGCTGCAAAAATAATTATACAAAAAAAGAACGCCATTTCACACAACATTTCAAATTGGATTTGCCGTGATCTTCCTAAAAGTCCTTTGGAAAGACTAATTGCTGCTTATTTTTATATATTCTAAGAAAATCAAATAATGCTATGGCACACCAGAGGCGAAATATTACGTCCGGTCATCGGACCGTTCGAACATCAATCCAGACGCGACATATAACCCGGATACACTGGGCTCCGGGTTTATCTGAGTGATGTGGCGTGTTTGGATTAGTGTCCGGACAAATCTGGACACCGTACGTAATAATTCTCCACACCAGGGGGCTGGCAGTGAATTGGTCTTTTAATTTTTTTTTGCTTAAAATCAAAATGAGATATGCGGAAGCATTTAAGAGAATCATATATATATATTAGAATATTAATTGAGACAACATGTCTTTTTAATATTTAAGACTTTCTTAACAATATTATTCTTTAAAATTAATTATTCTAAAAGGAATAATTAAAATTTATTGGAATATTAATTGAGACAACATGTCTTTTTAATTGAGACACATCTTTTCATAAACACATTTTCATGAAGCAACTTTTTATATTAAAAGATATATCTATTTATGAAGCATCTTTTAGTATTAAAAATTATATTTATTTATGACACATCTTTATCTCTATTAGCTTTATACAATATATAAATAAAAGGTGCTTTTATAATATAAAGGCACTATTAATACAATCATAATTTAACAATATGTTATATTGCTAAGGGGACGAAGAAGGAAACTTATGGATCTATAATTCTAGTCCCAATACATTTGAACATTAATTTAACTCGTAAATTAATAATTAATAATTTATTAATTTCAATGTTATTCCATTATAAACTTGAAATTGCTCTTTTAAATTTTTAGTATAATTTTTCAACTTAAAATATTGAATTGACAATTAATTTAATCATTAAATATAAAATAATCCTTCATAAAAAAATGTTTATAATTAGAGCTAGATGATTCAGTCACCTCTCTAACTACATCTTTAACCTTAAATTTGAATAAATTCTTTAATGAATAATAAATTTTTGTGATTTTATTACAAAATTTGAGCGCTCAATTATTCAAGTTCTAAATTAATTATTCAACAACAACAACAACATCAAGCCTTTGTCCCACTACGCGGGGTTTGCTACATGAATCCTTTTTCGCCATTGTGTCATGTTAAAAGTTAAATTCTCATTTAAATATAATAAAGAAATATTATTTCTAATATTTTATAACCAAGTCTTTTTAGGTCTACCTCTGCCTTTCTTAATATAAGTCAAATCTAATACCTCAACTTTCCTAACCGGGCCATCGAAAGGCATCCGTTTAATGTGACCAAACCATCTAAGGTGATTCTCTCTAATCTTATCTTCCACTGGAGATACTCCAACCTTTTCACGTATATGCTCATTTCATATCCTATCTCTAAGGGTAAAGCCAGTCATCCACCAAGCATCTTCATCTTTGCAACACTTAACTTAGTATTATGCTTCTCTTTTAATGGCCGACATTCAGCACCATAAAGCATTGCAGGTCACACTACCAAATTATTCAAGAGAATTATTTTTTTAACTTTTAAAATTGAAAAGAATGGATTGTATATCTGCATATTAATATTTTCGGTCTTTTGCTTCATTGTGTTTTTAAGATACAATGATTGAGTTTATATCTTTCAAATTTTTTCCGAGTAAATCAATAAACCAAATGTCATAAATAGAGTTTATTAATAACTCATAATCAACTTAACTCATAATCATCTTTATGATGAATTTTAAAACCTCTTTAGTTAAAATAAAATTTATTAGAGAATTCAAAATTTATTTGGTTCAATTATATATAATCATATAATATAAAATACTTCCATCCTTATAATATACATTGAGAAATTCAGATAAGACTTCCATTCTAAATATTGATGGACCGTACTGATAATACTCAATTATAAATTCCAGCTATAATTAATAATTATGACCTAGTTTAGATATTATTCATAATTAAATCCTCTTGTATATAATTATATACTGAATTATGATTTTATAAATAATCATGGAATAAATACAATAACAAAACATTATATCAAATAATAATATATGTAGATGCTAAATTGTTTTTAAATTTTTTTTTTCAGCAGAAAATATATTATAATAATATTGCTTTAGGGAGCACTCCATAACAAGCTCTTCTCCAAGAGCTCAACCAACACAACAGGAGGATCGAAGGTGCAAGTTAACCATAGAAATCATGTGAATCCCATCATATCTCTTGACTTTCTCAAGGCAAACAATCCCTCAACCTCACCTCCTTCCTATAAGAAGTTCCATGATTGTTTTCACACTACTTAATTTTTTTCTCACCGTAGCTAAATGAAATATGATAAAACTATGACTTCGTTTGGGACGAATTTCTTACTGCTTTTTAAAGTAACGTTTTAATACAAAAATTAAAAGTTTTATACTGAAAATCTGCTTTAAGAAACAGTAAAAAAGCCGTCACAAACGAAGCCTATATCTAACATTCAAAAAAATATTAATAGATAACAAAATGCTATATATTAAGATGTGCTATTAATCATACTGTAAAATTATGATAAAATTGTTCTTTAAATATTACACTTTTGTGATAAACAAAATGATAGGAATGAATCCATTAACTTTAATAAAATTAAAATATTGTTTGCTAATCATGATAAGTATCTAATTAAATAAAATTAATGCATTAATTATTTGCTAACCATGTTTCTCAAAGCCAATGAGGATGAAGCCATGCATGTGAAAGCCATCAGCTGAAGGAGAAATAGATTACCAAAATCTCTTATCTTGTTTGGGTAGTTGCCTGAGAATCTCTTTTGAACTTTTCTTTTATTATTTCTCTTCTAAAGACCAAATCAGCGATTCTTCTCTGTTCCCATTGGGTTAGGTTTCTTGTTTTGAAATCAAAGCATTCAAACGCCGTTATCTTTTATTATTATATAACTATTATAAAGAGACAATCTGATATATTACAATATGAAATGGATTTTCAGGACAATGTCCTCAGTGGAGAATTTTGTTGGACCTTTCAGCTTGGGTTGACCTTGTAAAGCTTTAATGATTTTTTTTTTTCTTTTTCCTCTTTCCAAGATCTTTCATTTGGACAGCTTCTTTATTATTTTTTAAAATAGTTTTTATATTAAATTTTTTATTTTAAAATTTTTTTGAACTAAAAAACTGGCTTCAGAAAGCTTAAAAAAGCTATCCTAAATGAAGTCTTGAAGAGTAAGGTTTTGTTGGGGATAGATTTTTTATTATTTTGTAAAGCATTTTTTTTAAAAAAAATTATAATTAAAAAAAATATATTAAAAATCTAATTTAAAAAGCAGTAAGAAAGTTGTAACAAACGAAGTTTTGTATGGGATAGCTTTTGGCTACTATTTTTTCGCTATTTTAAAGAAATTTTTATACTAAAAACTAATAAGAAAACTATTCCAAATGAAGATTTGGCCTATATTAAGAAAGATATAGGCATATCTAAAAATATTTAATAAAAAAGTACATATTAGAAATGATATTTTTTTATTATATTTGAATGAGAATTTTACATTAATAGGGCACAATGGAGAAAATTGATTCATCTATGAATCTCTTGTGATTTCCAAAAGAAATTTTTTTAAAATTTAAATTTTCAAATAAAAAAAGTTGTGTAAATTTGACATTAAAAAGTTTGAATCATAACATTTCAATGCTTTGGAATCTTCAATGATAAAAAATTATGAGCGATTTATTTTTGGGTTGTTGACATAAATCTTTTCTAGAATTGAAATAGCAAACTAAGAAAAGAAATTATATTGCTGATAAATACAAAAGAATAACTCACTACGGGAAAACACGCGAATACCGTCGGATTTTCCGGCGGAAAATTTTGGACGGTAATACACGGCGCCGTTACCGGCGGATTTGCTCGACGTAAAGTTTGCGTCAATGTTTCCGGCGCAATATACGCCGTAAATTCACCGACGCCTATTCCGCCGAAACAGCCGACGGTTTAGGGAAGCCTGAACCATTTCCGTCGCACGTTACGGCGGATATTTTCCGGCGTATGTTACCGGCGGACATTGCGCCGGCGTATTTAAACTCAACGAAATATATCCGACGAATTCGACGTCGGAAATGATACCGACGTCACTAGTACCATTACCGGCGGAAAGTCCGCCGGTAAAAGCCCTATTTCGCGAACACGAACCCCTCTGGCCGTCATTCTTTTCCTTCCATTCTCTCACTTCGACTGCTTCGCCCGTCGCCCTCCGTCGCTGTTCGTCGCTCGCCGTGGTTAGACGAAGCCGACGGTCACCGGACTTCGCCGTCGACGGTCACCGGACGTCGCCGAGCATCCTTCCTAGTCGGCGCCGCCTCTCTCCTTCCTAGTCGCGCGCCGCCGAGGATAACCGAAGGTTTTTGTTTTGAATTTTTTTTGCGATTTCGGTTGGATTACATATAGATTAGCCTTAAGTCCATATCTTTTTGCTATAGTCATGGTTGTTATCACTAGACATTTGCTAGAGGATGTAGTTTGGTGAAGGAGTGTGATGTTTATCTACAATTAAGTGCACTATATTCAGAGAGATTGTGGAAAAAGCTATACATACAGAGGTAGAGATAAATTGATGTAAAGAGAAAGTTCTTGGAAAGTGAAAAGAAATAGATAATCAGACATATGGAGATTCACATAAAAAGCAAGTGTACAACAGTGCATGAATTATAGAGAAATTAAGCTGATGTGTCATACATTTAAATTATTGGAGAGAGTAATTGAGCATAGATTACGGCATGTTTGGTTCGTTTAAAATATTGGGTGTTCATGTTTAGTTTAAGTTTATGTTTGGTTCATATTTGGTTTGTTTAGTGGTTATCAAGCTTTAAACAAACAAGCATTAACTAGGTATGAACGAGCTCAATTTCTATATGTTCATCAACTTAACAAACGAGCCTTTTGGGAATGCCTTTATATTGGTTATGGTTTGCCTCTGTGGTTTAGGTGGCGTTGATATCTTGGATCTACTAATTAGATATATATATAAATTCATTAATTTTTTACTCTTATATATAGGTTATGGATATTAGAAATCAAAGAAGTTGGATGTATAACCGATTATCTCAAGGTCGGAAGACATTAACAAATGAATTCATCAATGGGGTGAACTTTTTCATTCAGCAAGCAAAACAGCTGCCCAGCTTTATATAAGAAGGAAAGTTTCGATGTCCATGTTCTAAACACAAAAATCTAGTGCACCTAGAACCAGATGATGTAACTGTTGATCTGTATCGCAGAGGATTCATTCCACGGTATTGGTATTGGACTTCTCATGGTGAGTATGAGCCACTATTTGATTATCAATGCGGTCCTTCTACAAGTAGTAATGTTGCTGAGGCTGAAAACATCCGTCCAAATCTTGAGGAATTAGTTCATGATGCAACTGGAATTCAAACTGAACAAAATACATTTGAAGGTACACACTGAAGATAGTTCGTAGTATTCAAGGTTATCTGAGTTAGCTTGGGGACCAAATAGATTAGTAAAATGTTATCAAATATTTGAGGTCAATGGTTATAAATTCCAGACAAAAAATTGGTGTGAAGGAAGGAAGACAGAAAATTCTGGCGTATGTGTAAGAGGGAACACCCATACAGGGGATGATTCTGAATACTACAGGGTATTACAAGAAATATTAGAGGTTGAATATCCCGGTCAGAGAAACACTGTGTATCTCTTCAATTGTGAATGATTTGATCCAGTACCAAATAGAGGCACGAAAGTTCATCCAATTTACGGTATAACAGAAGTAAAGCGGGGTAGGAGATATGCAAAGTTTGATCCTTTCATCATTGCTAGTCAGGCAACTCAAGTCTATTATGCTAACTATCCAAGCGGAATACGAGGCAAACAAGATTGGTTGGTAGTTATGAAGACAAAACCAAGGGGAGTAATTGAGAAAACCACCTCAATACCATCAGCACATCAAGAAGAGTTTATGTCTAATTTAAAAAATCTCCCAATCAATGCATATGACCAAATCAGAATTAATGAGAGCGAGTTGCAGTTAGAGGAGGTAGATCTAACAATAGAGGAAAGTAATGATGAATCTGATAGTAATGGGAGTGTATCATCTTATGCAAGTGAATCAACAAATGATGAGTTAATAACATAAGGTAACTTAAATTTTTTTTAGTTACTGCACTGCATTTTATTTTACTTCCCTGCGTTTACTTTACTGCATTTTTTTTAGCTACTGCACTGCTTTTTTTTTACTACCCTGCATTTTACTTGACTGTATTTTTTTTAGCTACTGCACTGCATTATTTTTTATTAAATTTTTATTATAACTCATATTTCTAATATTTTTTTTATTTATGTGCAGATGGCTTCAGGTGAGGAGCCTAGTAGAGGATTGATAAAAAATATTTTTAACAGGCGCACGAAGAAGACCACTGTAGCTGGACCACCTAGGCCAGTACGTACTGAGGGGACCACCTCGGCTCAGCCTGCTACAGAGCCTCAGCCTACTACACAGCCTCAGCCTACTACACAGCCTCATCCTGATACACAGCCTTTACCCACTCATGGAAGCGGTAGCCCATAGTTTTACTCACCAGACCCCCGATTTCCTTCACCAGATCCTGTGCAGAGTACTCCTTTCTACCCATACTACACACCCCCATCGTATGCTGGTGCCCCTCCTACTTATCTATTTCCACCATATGCTCCACCATACTATCCCCCACCACCCCATCAGCCCGCTATAGCTGGTCCTTCGACAGCAGCTGGACCTTCGACAGCAGCTGGACCTTCGACAGCAGCGGGACCTTCGACAGCAGCTGCAGTAGAGCAGGAGACAGATGGTAGAATGTTGATAGCACCTGAGGGTGACACGTACGTACATTCTCTTTTATTTTTTTAAACTAACAAATATTTTTATTTTATATTTTATATTTATTTTATATAACTTTATTTTTGTAGGTTCTACCCATCAAAACAACCGACACATAAAATACGGGACATCATACGGAGCAGGTTTGACGCTCCTTATGTTTCTTGGAAGAAAGTCTCGAAAGAAGTCCGGGAGATATGGTTCAGAGAGTTTGAGGTATTTTTGGGTTTTAATTTTTATGTTAAATGATTTATTCTTTTTTACTTAAGCTAATACTCTTATATATTATATATCATATGTATTTGATTGCAGAAAGAGTTTTGTTGGCTGCCCCAACACAATGACAGGATTAGAAAGAATTTTGAGAAGCATGTGTCTACTCGGATGCGCGACATGTTCACTGATATTAGAAAGTCTGGGAAGCGACCACTGTGGATTGGAGAGGTAATATGGGCTGAGTTAAATGCAGCTTGGGGCAGTGAAGAGTACAGTAGGAAGAGGGATCAGAATCGACAGAACTGAGCTTCTGATGTTGGTGGGTTGGGAAGTTCACTTCATACAGGCGGCTCTGTTCCACATACTGAGTACAGGAGTCGTTTGGTAATAAATTTTAAATGTTTTTTAAAATTATTCTTTAATCTATATTAATAAAATTCTCTTAATTCAAACAGAAAGCGATGCTTGCTAGAAAACCAACTCCTGTTGAATTGCATAGTAGCACTCATAAGCAACAGTAGGATCAACAGTGGATTGATGAGAGATCAAGAAAAGCCTATGTAAGTATATTTTTATATATGTTTAATATTTTCTAAGTTTTAGTTTAACTATATATATTTATATTATACTTTTACAGGAGGATTATACACGGCTTCGAGAGACTCATGCCGCATCAGGTGAGGGCTCTTCTGGCGGCTCTGTGGAGTATTCTGAGTATCGCATCTGGTCGCAGGCCGTCGGAGGAATGCAACATGGTAGAGTATATGGCTTAGGTGCGCAAGCTCAGGCATACGAGGGGATGACATCCTCTACTGCATCCAGCTTCGCATCCAGTTCGCATGAGTCCTTACAAGCTGAACAAATAAGTTCCCTTCAAGCTGAGCTAGAACAAGTAAGGAAATCACAAGCTGATTGGCAGGCTCAGCTGCAAGCATAGATTCAAGCTCAGCTGCAAGCACATGTTCAAACAAGTATTCAGCAACACAATCAGTTGTTGGATGAAATGCGCAAGATGAGGGAGCAGCTGAGTGGAAAAGATGTAGCTCCACCTGAGGAGGAGTCCACGGAGTTAGAGTAATTTATTTAGTTTATATGAACTTGTTTATTTCTGTGAACATGTTTTATTGAACAGTTTCTTTTAATGTGATGTGTTTAGTTGATTGTTAGTACTGAACTGTTTCTTTTAATGTTATAAACTGTTGTGAAACTGTGGTGAAATTGTTGACATGTTGTAATGTTACAATTGAATTGTTGTGGAATTGTTATTTGTATTGGTTTGCAGGTGTGGAAATTTGATTGTTGGCTGAGAAGGAAATTTTTTTTCTCAATGCTACAGGTTTCCGGCGGAATTTGCGCCGGAAGTTCGCCGTAAACGACGATACAACGAATCGTATCGTGTGTACTGGCGTCTTTGATCTGACGGAACCTACCGGCGGACTTACCGGCGCACCATCCGCCGGTAATTACCGACGTAGACTTTGCGTCGCAAGCGAGTTCGTGGGTTTCCTACGTGCACTTTGCGGCGTTATATCCGCCGGTAATGGCCGGCGCATAATGCGACGCTAATTACCGGCGGATGTGGCGCCGGAATTATGACGTTTTTCAACGTCGAAAATGACCCGTTTTTCGCCGGTAGTTCGTCGGAAATTGCGCCGGAAATAAATTATCGACGCGGCCAAAACCGGCGTATGAATTTTCGCCGAAAAGTGCGACGGAAACATAAGTTTCCGTCGGAATATCTATGTTTTCCGGCGGATTTCGTCCGCCGGTAATAAGCGGTTTTCCTGTAGGGACTAAGTTTGCAAATCTTTATGCAATTATCCTACATCCAATTTCACATCTTTTTATTTTTTTTTAGTTGAAATTTTTGAAGTTGTTATAAAATAAGGCAAGAAGTTGTCATAAAATAAAATTCCAATTCACCAAATATTTTTTAATTGAAAGAATTGAAAATATTAAAATTCCAATTCACCAAATAAGGCAAGAAGTTGTCCTAAAATAAAGAATATTTTGAAGATTTTTTTTTTTTTTTTTTTTTTTTGCTTTGTTGACCACCTAGCCATCAAGGAACTTTAACTTAAGCTTTTTAATTATTCTTCAATAATTTAGATAGATTATGGGCCATCCATGAGCTTGCATGGAGAATGGTGCTTAATAAAAACTAAAATCTTATTACAACGCCGTAGTTTGTGACCTCATCCTTGAGCTTCCTCTTATCGTTGCATCATCTGTAAGCTACACCATCTGGATCTTTGCTTTTCTTTATTGCATCGTCTTTGTTTTGTCGTTGTACTAATCTCCGCTTATAAGACTGAGACAAGCTTTCATATGAAGATATTATTACTACTCGTAAAATTTTTTCTTCTACACAACTAATCTTGATCCCTTGGTTGGGAGCTTTCAATCAAGAGATCTTGAGTTCAAAGATGTGTGTAAGTTTACCTTAATTGGCTCAAATTTAATATATATATATATATATATATATATATATATATATATATATATATTCTTCTTTTGTCTTCTTGGCTATCTTCTATATTCTTCTTTTATCTTCTTGTGTAGGGGGAGAGAAGATTCTTTCAGCATTAAAGATATATATTCTGCCTCTACTTCTCTTTGCTAGCATTGAAACTCCTTAGAAGCTAATATAATACTATTATATAGATTGATGATAAGAGAAATTAAAAATAATAATAAAATAAAGCTTCTGAAGATATTAAAATTCCAATTCACCAAATAAGGCAAGAAGTTGTTCTAAAATAAAGAATATTTTGAAGATTATTTTGCTTTGTTGACCACCTAGACATCAAGGAACTTTAACTTAAGCTTTTTAATCATTCCTTAATAATTTTAGAAAGATTATGGGTCATCCATGAGCTTGCATGGAGACTTGTGCTTGATGAAAACTCAAAATCTTATTACAACGTCGTAGTTTGTGACCTCATCCTTGAGCTTCCTCTTATCGTTGCATCATCTGTAAGCTACACCATCTGGATCTTTGCTTTTCTTTATTGCATCGTCTTTGTTTTGTCGTTGTACTAATCTCCGCTTATAAGACTGAGACAAGCTTTCATATGAAGATATTATTACTACTCGTAAAATTTTTTCTTCTACACAACTAATCTTGATCCCTTGGTTGGGAGCTTTCAATCAAGAGATCTTGAGTTCAAAGATGTGTGTAAGTTTACCTTAATTGGCTCAAATTTAATATATATATATATATATATATATATATATATTCTTCTATATTCTTCTTTTGTCTTCTTGGCTATCTTCTATATTCTTCTTTTATCTTCTTGTGTAGGGGGAGAGAAGATTCTTTCAGCATTAAAGATATATATTCTGCCTCTACTTCTCTTTGCTAGCATTGAAACTCCTTAGAAGCTAATATAATACTATTATATAGATTGATGATAAGAGAAATTAAAAATAATAATAAAATAAAGCTTCTGAAGATATTAAAATTCCAATTCACCAAATAAGGCAAGAAGTTGTTCTAAAATAAATAATATTTTGAAGATTATTTTGCTTTGTTGACCACCTAGACATCAAGGAACTTTAACTTAAGCTTTTTAATCATTCCTTAATAATTTAAGAAAGATTATGGGTCATCCATGAGCTTGCATGGAGACTTGTGCTTGATGAAAACTCAATATCTTATTACAACGTCGTTGTTTGTGACCTCATCCTTGAGCTTCCTCTTATTGTTGCATCATCTATAAGCTACATCATTTGGAACTATGCTTTTCTCTATTGCATCGTCTTTGTTTTATCGACGTACTAATCTTCTTTGATAAGACTGAGACAAGATTGATAGAATTGTTGAATGAGAGAGAGCGTAAGCGGGAAAGAAGAGAGAGCGCGTAAGCGGGAAAGAAGAAGAGAACCGATACAGGAAAAGAAATAAAGTAATTGTATTAACATATCCCAGAAGTTACAAAATACAGCAGTATATATAGTTATTAATCCTAATAGAGGAAGCTTCCGGACTTGACATGTCATGTGTCTTAACAGGCCCCCTCAAATTGATCATTCAGTAGGCGAATGGTCAATTTGGAACGGAGGTCCAGGAAGCGTTTTATCGGAAGCGACTTAGTGAGGATATCGGCTATTTGATCGAGTGAGCCGAGATGAGTAATGCGAATATTCCCATTTTGAATATGACCGCTGATGAAGTGGTGGTCAATTTCAATGTGTTTTTTCCGTGCGTGAAAAACGGGATTCTTCGCTAGAGCTATGGAGGATATGTTGTCGCAATGAATGGTAGTAGGATCCGACTGAGGTATCCCGAGATCGGAGGCAAGACGTCGGAGCCAAAGAACGTCCGACGTAGCTGCAGATAGTGCCCTATACTCTGCTTCAGTGGAGGACCTGGCGACGGTGTTTTGCTTCTTAACAGACCATGAGATTAAGTTCAGTCTAAGAAAGGTACAGAAACCCGAAATGGATTTCCGATCAGTGTGGTTTGCCGCCCAGTCGACATCAGTATAGCACCGGAGCTGAGTAGAATCAGTCTTGATCGGGAGACCGTATTCAATAGTGCCTTTTAGATATCGTAACAGGCGCTTGAGAGCCTGATAATCGCTGTGACTGGGTAGATGCATCTTCTGACAGATGGAGTTTGTTGCGAAGGCTATATCTGTCCTGGTGATGGACAAGTACTGAAGGGATCCTGCCAGCTTTCTAAATAAGTGTGGGTCGGAGAAGGGTGGATCGTCTAGAGCTGACGGTGTGTGAGTTGAAGAAGGAGACGGAGCCGTCTTGCAATCCATGAACCCTGCATTGGAAAGAAGGCTTTGTGCGTAATGTGATTGAGAGAGAAAATATCCATAGGGAGTTTTGATCACCTGAATTTCCAGATAAAGTGAGATGTCACCGAGCTGCTTCAGGCTGAATTCCGATCGGAGACGGCTCAGAGTTTCGTCCAGTTTGGCATTGTTGTTTCCGGTGATCAGTATGTCGTCAACGTATATTAGAACAAACATCCTTGTATTGTTGTGATGGAATTGTAGCAGAGAAGGGTCTGCCGAGCTGAACCGGAACCCCAAAGTTTGGAGAAACTTGGTTAACTTTTGGAACCATTGGCGCGGAGACTGTCTTAATCCATAGATGGATTTCCTCAGTTTACAAACATGTTTTGGATTTGTAATGTCTTCGAATCCTTTTGGTTGTTACATGTAGACCTCCTCAAGTAGATCACCGTGTAGAAACGCGTTCGAGACATCCAATTGTTTGATGGGCCAATTTTGAGTTAAGGCAACGGTAATAAGCATACGAATTGTTACCATTTTTGCAACGGGGCTGAACGTCTCGGTAAAGTTGACTCCGAATTCTTGCGAGCACCCCTGTGCGACTAGCCGAGCTTTGTGGTTGAGGACCTTGCCATCTGTGTTAAGTTTTTCCTTAAACGTCCATTTGCTGGCAAGGATGGGTTTATCTGTCGGAGGCGGAACAAGTGTCCAGGTGCCTTTGGATTGTAATGCTCGGAATTCGGCTGCCATTGCCGACCGCCAATGCGCGTGTTTAACAGCCTGGTTGTATGAAGTCGGGGTGGAATGCTCTGAGTTTGTTGCGGCTAAAGTAAATATGTGTTTAGGCTTGGAGATCCCGGAACGAAGGCGAGTTTGCATGGGATGTCTTATCGGAGGCGGGGCAGGACTCAATTCAGCTATATTGGTGTATGGCAGAAGTTGAATATATGGATCTGAGGCACTGTCGTATTGCGGGTCGGTGTTGGAAGCTTGCTGCGGGGATTGGGTCGAATTCTTGTTGTTGTTGAGTAGTTCGGATGACGTGGTAGTATTGGATGTAGGAACCAGAAGTAGAGGAGAATAAGTTTGGTTGGTTTTGGCGATCGTAGGCTGAGTGTTCAACTGCTCGTAAGGGAAGATGTTCTCGTGAAAAACTACGTGCCATGAGATGTACAACTTCCGGTGTGCTAAGTCGAAGCATCAGTATCCTTTGTGTTGTGAGGAATACCCAATGAAAATACATGCCTGCGAGCGGGGGGAAAGTTTGGTGCTAGCGTATGGCTTTGTCCACGGAAAACACAGGCAGCCAAAAGTGCGCAGGTGCCCATACGAGGCCGAGCTGCCATGAAGAAGGTTGTAGGGAATTTGATTGTTAATGGCCGCCGACGGTAGTCGATTGATAAGATAATTTGCCGTGGATACGGTTTCGGCCCAAAAAGAGTTGGGGAGGTTGGCGGCATGTAGAAGAGTGCGGGTGAGATCCATCAGATGCCTATGTTTTCTCTCGGCGGTGCCGTTCTGCTCGGGAGTATGCGGGCAGCTAATTTGATGCGTAATGCCGTGTTGAGTGAGATAGTTTCGGAGAGTATGACCGATGAATTCTCCTCCGCCATCTATTCGGAGAGTTTGGATCCTGGTATTAAATTTGTTTTTAACAAGAGAATAAAAATGTTGAAATTTTGATGAAACTTCGTCTTTAGAGTAAAGAAGATACAACCATGTGAAACGTGTGTAATCGTCAACAAAAATGACGTAAAATCTAAACCCGTTAAAAGAGTTGGCGGGAGCTGGCCCCCAACGTCCGAGTGGACTAATTGAAACGGTTTATTACACGCAGAAATACTACGAGAGAAAGGTTGTTTATGGCTTTTAGAAACGTTACAAGAAATGCAAATAGTTTGTAAAGAATCTAAAGAAATTTCCGGAACCAATGTTGCCAATTTTTGAAGCTTGCGGATGTGCGGATGACCAAGACGCGCGTGCCATGAAATCTTGGGCGCCTAAGCCGTGTGGAGAGCAGCTTCATGACGAGTGGAAGGAGCCTTGATATGGTATAGACCATTACGAATTGGACCTCGGAGAAGAACCTGATTGTCCTGAAGATTCTTGATGACAAATTCATTAGCAGTGAAGGAAATAGATATGTTATTGTCGGATGTTAATTTAGATACAGATAGGAGATTACGTGAGATAGTCGGAACGTGAAGAATGTTTTTCAGACGAAGCTTACTGTTGGACTCGGGTAAGGGTAGGATTCCTTGGCCCGAGTTCTGGATGGAGAGGTTGCTTCCGTTTGCTATAGAGATCGAATCCGGACCGTTGTAAGGAGTTGATTGTTGAAGGTTGTGATTGTCCGCAGTGAGATGAGAAGACGCCCCCGAGTCCAAAATCCAGTCGTTTGTGGTGACTTGTTGATGTTGAGCCGTGAGAGCCCGCGTATTAGAAGGTGCGGCGTAGCTCAGGTTGCACCGGTGCCAGTAGTTTAATGCTGAGTGGCCTGTCTTACCGCAAATCTGGCATTGAGGTCGCTGGTTTTGATTTCTTGCAGTGATTTGATTTTCTGTCCAGACTTTGTGAGAGGTGCGAAGAGTGAGGACGTAGGGAAGAATTGTAGGTGAAATAGTCGAGAGCAAAGTTGAGATGAGATTACGATCAATCAATGTCCAGCGATTCCGTGCGGGTTCATCTGACTCCGGCGGAGAAGGAGTTTGTCTGGTGAGATGTTCTTCAAATCCATTCGCTGAAAAATGTTGCAGGAGTTGCAACCGCCAGATGGAGTAATTTTCGGTGGTGAGAGAGGTGGGAACCAGATTCTTGATGTTAGATATCAAGAATTTGAGATGAGGTGGGATAAGGAGATCTGTGTCTCTGTTTACCACCGCCGAAGCCGTCCGGCATGATCTGCCAGAGTCTTCTTCTTCCGTCATGAAATTCTTGGATCGTTGTTGAGCTTTACAGCTCTGATACCATGATAGAATTGTTGAATGAGAGAGAGCGTAAGCGGGAAAGAAGAGAGAGCGCGTAAGCGGGAAAGAAGAAGAGAACCAAGAGAGGAAAAGAAATAAAGTAATTGTATTAACATATCCCAGAAGTTACAAAATACAACAGTATATATAGTTATTAATCCTAACATAGGAAGCTTCTGGACTTGACACGTCATGTGTCTTAACAAAGATTTCATATGTAAATTTAATTACCATTCGTAGAATTTCTTCTTCTACACAACTGATCTCGATCTCTTGGGTTCAAAGCTTACGCATGTGATGTGTGCGTAAGTTTGCCTTAATAGACTCAAATTTTTCAAAAAAATCTCCTTCTATATTCTTCTTTTGCCTTCTTGGCTATCTTCTATATTCTTCTTTAATCTTCTTGTCAAAACAATTTATTGAAGAGAGAGGGAGTGAAGATTCTTTCTGCATTAAAGATATTTTGCCTCTACTTCTCTTTGCTAGCATTGAAAAATCAACATGTTTTCATATTTCTCTATGCAATAAATTGTTTTGGCTATCTTATTAATGAGGCTATGTGATCTGTAATATTCTCTTTACAATAATGGCATGAATAGGAAGAAGAAGAAGACATGGAAAATAATGGGAATTCAGAAGCGTTAATGAAGCTGGATTCCCTTCGGAAGCAGGTGGGCACCGTTGCAAGGAATCTAATGGCTGGGCTTCTTTGTCTTTTATCTACTTTCCATTATCCTCCTCTTTCTCTTCTTCTTCTACTTCCTTCTCTTGTATCCCTATGTCCTTAACCTAACCCTGCCGTCAAAGCAAAAAAACTGTGAGCAAATAATTATTTTCTTTTTCAGGAAAATTCATTATTCGATTTTCTAAAAGAAAATAATGAATGAAAATATATATTTGATTTTGCATTTTTGCCGGATAGAGAGTTTTGGGAACTTACAATATTGTTAATGAAGTACTTTGTTGAAATTAGTATATTCTATACTATTGTTATTTAAGTATTTTGGAATAAATATTCTGTATACATATTCTATGTTTTATATTATTTTGAATGATTAGATGGTTCTCGAGAAATAAAAGGTTGGATTAATAAATGTGTAGAAAAAGGATAGGTTAAATTTCTCCTTTAAGTTTTGGGGCATTACCGAGTGGAATCATAGCAAGGGTTTGAAGGAATTTAATCAATACTAGGGACATAGGAAATGATTTGAATGTTAAGAAAGAGAAGTTAAGTAGTTTGATGCTAATTTTTGTATGAGTGATTATAAGTCAATAAGCTTGCTATTGAACCTTCTTATTTTGAATAGTTTAAAGTGTTGCAATAAATGGACACTCAAGACCCTGAAGCATCTAATGGATAGGGTCTCATATCTGTCAAATAGTTCATAGTACTACAAAAGAAGTAACACCAGATTTAATGATGCAATTTGCTAGGCCGGTAGCATAATTAATGGGAGAACCCTATATGTTAGGTGTGAGGGGAGATAAGTTAGATTATTATTTGCAGTTATTCTTGAGATTAAAGCTTCCTTGTCTTCAAGGAGCCATAGATCCTCAGGGTACAGAAGATTTGTTGCTAAGGTTGGATAAATCATTTGACAATATGCAATGTTAAGAAGGCAAAAAAATGTAATGGGTAGCATTTCTTTTTTATGGAGAAGCTGAGCGCTGGTAGGCAGGCCAGCAGTGGGAAAGGTTTCAAGGCAAAGTCAATGTTGAGATTTCCTTAGAGAAATTTGTGCAGACTTTTAGAGATTGGTTTGTACCGCCATTTGTGAGGCATCAAATGCAAGAACCATTCTTAAGGTAGCTTAGGAAAGCAAATCTGTAATGTAGTATAAAGTAGAATTTACAGCTCTAGCTAGGTATAATTTTTAGTTAGTAGGGTATAATTTTTAGTTAGTAAGTACACTAGATCATGTTATCACATTTTTAGAGGATTAAGGGATGGTTTGAGACATCCACTGTTGTCTTTTCATATCCGATATTTTTTTGACTTGGTGAAACGAGCTAGGTTAGTGGAAAATGTTTTAATGGTTACTTGAGAGAGATAAGATGCGAGCAAGAAAAGATTTAGAGGGGAGCCCTCTAAGAATGAAGTTAGTGGAAAGAAGCCCAGGTTTAATGGATGTGGACAGTATAGGAAGCAAGGTTCTGTAGTTTTTGTGAGTGCATATAGATAGTTGTTAGTGCCCCTCTAAATCAGCTCAGAGCCTATAGTCTAACTAAGCATGAGATAAAGGAAGACTTAGATACGGTAACTGATATATGACATATATATTTTTTAGCAACCTTGTAGTATTCTTTTTTATTATGGTGCTAGTCATTTCTTTATATTCTAGCATCCTTTAGAGGATTTAAATTCATCTCTTGTTCTATTATATCCTAAATTATTTATTATGTTATCGATAGGGGATTTGATGTTTGTGAATGAGGTTTGTTTGTGTGAGCTTGAGATCTCTAGTAGGAAGTTAGCATTAGCAATGATTTTTTTTTTCCCTAAAAATATTTGATATTATCATAAGAATTGATTGATAGATCAAGTATTAGGCTCAGATTGATTATCATAAGAAGCGAGTGAGTATGTGCGTAGATAGTTTTATTTTTTGGTATTAAGAGTGTCTTATTATTTATGATATCTATATTACAAGTAGATAAAGTTTGGAGGAAGGAGAATTATGTGCTTCTGGTTATGTGAGAGATTTAAACAAATTTGTTAAAATTCCTTAGAATGTCCCAATAGTAAAGGAATTTATAGATGTCTTTCATGAAAGATATTTGTATTGTCTCTAGGAGGGAGGTGGAGTTCTGTATTGAAGTGGTGTTAGGTACTACTCTTATAATGAAGACTCCATATAAAATGGCATTGAAAGAATTGTAAGAGTTGAAGGTGCAGTTGTAGGAGCTATTGGATAGAAGTTTTATTACGTTAAGTGGATCATCTTGGGGAACTCTTGTATTGTTAGTGAAATAGAAGGGCATATATCTAAGGATGTGCATTGATTATCAAGAGTAAAATAAGGTGTTAGTAAAGTGAATGCCCGATGGTTGGTGGTTGGGCAGTGGTCTGATGATAGTCGAGTGAAAGCCCGACGATAATCTGGCAGGAGTCCGACAATGATCTGGGCAGAAGCTAGATGATGGAAGGATGGAAGTCTGATGATGGTTGAGCAAAAATTCAGGGAAGATCGAGTGTAAGTTCGATGACAATCTGCCAAAAGTCATATGGTTCTTGGGCGGAAGTCCGACAGCAGTTGGTGTCAGGGTGTAAGTCTAACGATGGTCGAGGACGGTTGACAGTCATGTGATGGTCCAATGATGGTCGAGCTGAAGTCCGATGGATAACGGCAGGCATCCGATAGAGGTTGGGCGATAATCAAACATCGGTAGAAGGGAAATCCCCAGCGGTGGTTGGCAGCCTGGTTGAAGTGCGGGAGCGGTCGGTGCTCGGGCGGTGGTCTGGTGGTGGTTAACGAATGTTCACCAATGGTGATACTTTGGTAGAACTTTAAGATCCCTAAAGTCTCAGAGCTCTCTCTAATATCCAGCCAAATGGTCCCCCTCATATAGAGAGAGGGAGTTTATTTATAGATTTTGAGAGTAACATGTTTTGTATATATGGAGAAGATCATGTGTAAATTCATAGTACTCCATCGAACGGCTCATATTGATTCTCTCGATCATAGTTTTTTTTCAAGTATTTAAGTTCCTTGGTGATGTTAGAATTAAGCGATATTGGGCTCGTTGGATTGGGCTCATTGATCTGCTTGATTCAATTATAAACATGCCATGTTGAGAGTTCATTTGGTCACCTAATTAATGTTTTGAACCTTAATTTTAAATATGCTTCAGACTCTTGATTTCAAGCCATTTTGGTTTGAATTATATCAATTTTGGTGTTGTTGAGTTTGTCTCCTTAAGATGCTTAGTTTGATTATAAGTTTGCTGAAATTAGAGTTCTAATGATCTTGAATTTAATTCTGAAAGTTTTTTACTTGAATATGCGTCAAGATTAATTTGTGCTCAATCAAGGCAACTTTTTGTGAATTATCAATATTATTAAAAAAATTATCTATTTAATAATTACAAATAATCTAACATAAATAATTTATAAATACAAATTTATAATCCAAAATTGTTTTTTTATTATAAATTTATATCATTGTATAATTATTATATTAGTATTATATCATTTATTTTTATTTTAATAATTTAAATGTCTTACGTCTTCCAGTTCAACCTCCGATTATACCCCGATCGAATCATTGAACCCTGAACTTAACTTGTTTCCCGATTCAACATTTGATTTGATTTTCACAACCTTATCTATTCCGACGGCGAGGAATCTCACAAGGGGCAAAAATTTTGTGTTAGGGGTTAGAACCATCTTAACTAGGCATTTCATAAAAAATACATTGTATTTTATTTTATAACCATATTCATATTTTAATTTATTTTTAAAATTGTTATAAATATCTTTGATTCAGCCATTCAGGATTCAATATTAAAATAAAAAAAATTAACTTCATACGCATCTTTACAATTTAATCATTTGCTTTTATAATAATCATAAATAAACCCCTTAAAATTTAAATAAAATATAATAACCAAGAAACGGTATCTCGAGCCGGGTTCGGTACGCGACGAATCGACCCCGCTGGACCCTCCCTCGTTCTCTCCATCTTATCAACTTTATATCCGTTCTCAGCGGCGAATCTTCTAGTCTTAGATGCCCAATCTATGCCGGTTCAGAACAATCGAATTCCGGATTCCGGTTCATACGAACAGCTTTCTGCAACTCTTCTTTCATCACTTTCATTGCTTCTTCCTTCTATAAAGTAGCCGTCTTTCTCCTTGCTTCACTTGAAAATAAAATATTGGGGGAAGAAGAAGAAAAAAATGGGATCTTTGATGGCAGAGCTCGGCCTCGATTTGAAGCTGTTTACCAAAAAAACCATAGGCTGCTTTTTGAAGAATGAGATGAAGCTGAAGGATTTCGTCGGCCTGCTGGAGGAAGAACGCCAGAAGATCGAAGCTTTCAAGCGCGAGCTTCCTCTTTGCATGATTCTCGTCAACGACGGTGCAATTCTGCGCCATTTTTTTCTTTCTCTGCGCTTTCTCTTTGATCTTTTCAATGAAAAATTGGATTTTTATACTATTTTTGTAGTGATCGATGAGCTGAAACTTGAGGCGGAGCAATGTCAGCGCGGCGACGGTGTTATTGAGGAGGAATTCATCCCTCTCAAAGCTAGATCAGATGAAGAAGACAAAGAAGATCAGAAAGATGTGAAATTGGAGAAGGATAACATGGAAAAGATGGATTGGATGAGCTCTGTTCAGCTCTGGAACGATAATTGCAGCGATGATAGTGTCAATTTCAAGAAAGATTCCCACAAGGTGATTTATCCATTAAAAAAAAGCTTTTTTATTTTGTAGATTCGTATTAAAAGTGGGGTTTTGCAGCAGCAGAACGGGGAATCCAAAAGTCGAAGCGGTGGCGTCGGAGCTTTCTTGCCGTTGAAAGTTATTCTGACGAGGAATGAAGAAAAAACTCTGAGTATTTCGTTGCCGGATCTTCCGACGGCGATCTCGGCTCCGGCAGCCACTGCATCGGCGGTCGCCAGCGACAATCGAATCAGCCAGTCGGCGCCATCGACTTCGGCTGGCAGCGCCTACCTGGTTTTGCAGGCTCAGAGGAAAGCGCGGCGTTGTTGGTCGCCGGAGCTTCACCGGCGTTTCGTGGTGGCTTTGCAGCAACTTGGCGGTGCGCAAGGTTAGATGAAAGTTATCGTAGTTGATTTCATGGCTACAAGAATAGGATTAAAAAAAAAACCTTCTTTTTATAATTTTATTTTATTCTAAATTTCTGCTGTTCTTGTTTGGAGAAGTACAAACAGTTATTTTGGGATTTTGTTTGTGGTGTGGTTAATTGGAATGAATTTAAAAACAAATTTGTAATATTTTTCTTGATTGGGATTTCAAGATGAGAGAAAGGATTGAATATTGAAAAAAAATTTTCTTTAATAAATTTATTTCCATCCAAATTTGAGCAGAAAAAGAACAGCATGGATTTAATCTTTGGGGCTGTTTGGTAGCACCTGATTTCAGTAGGATTTTGTAAATCAGCTAAATTCAGATTTTAGAAATTCTGAGGGGCCTAAATCCTGAAAACTATTTGATAATATTCATGATAAATCCTATTAAATCTCGTGTGACTGTTTGGCTATAGAACATATTTAACAAGTAGAGTCTTCCTCTCGAACCAACGGATTTCGTAAATCCAGTAAAAACAGGATTTTGAAATTCTGGGAATTATCATGAATGAAAAGGAGGAATTTTGCAGTGGCTTTCATTTGCCGTAAGATTTGGTTTTTGCATTTTAGGCCGCTTGGCCGAATTTCGCTCAAATCCGCCTCAAATTTGGCCTAAATCCTACCACCAAACAGCCCCTTTGTGTGAGTTCTTCATTCAAATAAATCATGGATGTCAAATGATAAGTTTTCATCTTCTTTCCTCTTGCAGTTGCTACTCCAAAACAGATCAGAGAACTGATGATGGTCGATGGGCTCACAAACGACGAAGTAAAAAGCCATTTGCAGGTTGACTGAATCATTCTGATCTGAAAAGCTTAATTTTTTCTGCATCTTTTTCCATAACAAAAAATGATCATCCATTTGATCAAATTGTCTTTCCTTGCTTCAGAAATACAGATTGCATACTCGAAGAATGCCCAGTTCTACAGCGACTGAAGCGAGCAGAGCAGTCGCCATGGCTGGAAGCTTGTGGGCTTCGCAGGATCAAAGCCAGATCTCTCAACAAAGTGTTACTCAGTTTGGTTCACCACAAGGACCCCTTCAGCTGGCCTGCACTGCACAGGCTCTTTCTGCAACGGGAGGAGATAGCTGCGAAGATGATGGAAGATCAGAAAGCTATAGCTGGAAGTGATTGAATTTCTTCCATTATTGATTAGGTGAGAAGCAGTTGCAGAGCTAGTAAAGAAATACTTCATAGATGTATAGTATGATCCAGAATTTTGCAGATTTGAGTCGACAATAATTATGGAGTATGAGAAGGGATTAGAAGGGGCATTTATGCCAAGGAGTTGTGGAGCTGTTCACCTGAAGTTTTGGGCTGTTACAGTTCTTTCTAAGATTCAATTTTCTTATTTTGTTTGGCCTATGTGACATTAAGTAGCAAACATTTTATTTTATCTCTTCGTGTGAGAGAGTGAGAGAGAGAGAGAGAGAGAGAGAGAGAGAGAGAGAGAGAGAGAGAGGAGAGACTGCTTTTGAGTATGATGTATGTGAATTCGGAAAAAAATATTAAGTGCGGACATCGAACGTCGCCTAGAGACCAATGAAAATGCAGCACGTTACTCTTTTATTGTACCATGGTTCGGTACTGCTCTATACCGCTCGGTACCACGACATCCGAACTTAGAGCTATGTCCGGCATCCGCATAGAATAATTTCTTGTGTTCGACATCCGCTGTGTCCGGCATCCGCACGAAACTGGGCTTTCTTCATATATAATTCAAATAAGGTTGTTTCATTTTGTTTTATAAAACAGTTTTCTAGTATAAAAATTTTTTGAGCTAAAAATTTTTATACTAAATGCTGCTTTAGAAAACAATAAGAAAATTATCCCAAATGAAGTCTAAGGCTTTTTAAAGAAGCTTTATTGTATAAAATTTTTTAATTTTTATATTAAAAAACTGCTTTGAGAAGTAATAAAAAAATCGTCTCAAATGAAACCTGAGTCTGCTAAGTTGTTAAATTTGAACGTGATATCCTATGCTTGATAAAGTATTGTAAGAGATGAGAATAGGGATTTTACATAACTAGTTGAATTATATGCAACTTTTAAGTACTAAGAATTCTTCTTCCATAATAAGCATCCTTCTTGGTCAATTCTGTGATCATCTATTACATCTTCATGGCCTTGCAATGTGATAGCTTGCTTTTTCACATTGTTAAAATAAATTATAAATACCCTAAAACTAAACATATGCTATTTATTTAACCATTATAGTACATTTTCTTTCGATGCAATTGATTAGTATCATTTAAAATTTTAAATTTTTTACTAAAAATCTGCTTTAAGATACAGTAAGAAAGTCATCCCAAATAAAGCCATAATCTGCCTTTGGATTGTAGTAAGATTATCAGCTCTTCGCATCGCTTCCATTTTACTATACAACAAAGACAATAGTAACATCAAGTCTTCATCTTACTGTGTGCGCCAGCTAAGCTCGAACTCATTTAATATACGAGCTTGAGTATCGGCTCGAACTTGAACTCGTGTTAGCCTACTCAACTCTTTAAAGTTGAAAAAATGGTTGTTAACTCATGTAAGATCTACACCGACAATCTAAGGTTGGTCGTAGCTAGGGGTGTCAATATTTGACACGACATGAAAACCCGACTCGAATCCGACCCGAAAATTTCGGGTTAGACCCGACTCGATTTCAAAACGGGTTGGGTTCGGGTTCCCGGATTCAACCCGTTTGAAAAACGGGTCGGATTTGGGTTGACCCAACGGGTTGTCGGGTCAACCCGAAAACTTGTTTAACATTAGTTGATCGCGCTGCCCGCGGCTCGATCGTGTCCGCGCCCGCCCGCAGTATGCCTTCCCGCTTGCCCGCCGCCTGAAGCTCAACCGTGTTGGGTCGGGTCAACCTGGCAACCCGACAGATCGGATCCGGGTCTAAATTTCCGACCCGTTTACATACCCGGGTCGGGTTAGGGTCAACCCGTTTGAACCCGGTTCAGTCCCGAATTCGATCCAAACCTAACCTGAAACCCGATTTTGACATCCCTAGTCATAGCTAGAAGTGGTTTCCATAATCAAACTTTCTGATGAGTCTTTGTAATAATAGAGCTATAATCCTTTTAACTCTTCTCTTCTAGCTGGGTTCTCTAATAGTAAAGTAGTAAGAAGGTTTTTGACAATTAAGATGATCTCTTCTTTTCCATTGGAATAAATTCTTCCCTTGCAATGGATGCCTCACCATGTTCTTATCCTTCCATATTGCTGTACTGAATGAAAATCTCAATAATATTCTCATAAAATATGGCATCTTATTCCTTGTTGAACGCCTTTACCATTTTGGTTCAACCTTTCTTTTGATTAGAACCATTCCTAAAGAGTTGAGAATCAGCATCACTTGCCTTCTATTTCATACTACCAAAAGTGTCGTGTAAAGAATTTTTACACCTGAAAGAAGAATCTGCGCTGGCCTTTCAAAGGTTTCGGTTTCGTTTAGGATGGCTTTTTATCGCTTCTTAAAGTAATTTTTTAGTATAAAAATTAAAATTTGTGTACTAAGATTTTGCTTTAAGAAGCATTAAAAGTCTTCCCAAATGAAGCCTTCTTTTGAGATAGCTTTTGATCATTATTTTTTCGTTGCTTTTATCTAAGGCTTCGTTTTTGACAGTTTTGATTACTGTTTTTTTCCTACTTTTTAGAAATTTTTGTACTAAAAAATAGCTTTGCAACGCAGTAAGAAAGCCGTCCCAAACGAATTAAGCCTAATTTTTTTAATAGAAAGATGTTTTAGAAAGCAATAAGAAAATTATCTCAAACTAAGGTTTCGTTTGGGACGGCTTTTTTATTGCTTTCTAAAACAGAGTTTTAGTACAAATTTTTTTATTTTTGTACTAAAACTCCGTTTTAGAAAGCAATAAAAAAGCCGCCCCAAACGAAGCCTAATACTAAGAATGTTTCACCTCGTTTTCATATTCACATTTTATTAAGATAGTAAAAAATATTATTATTATTTAATTATTGTCAGTATTATATTAAGATCTTTGATTATTTTTATAGAATTTATCTGTAGCTTCCTCATAGCTGCTGGCAGATCTAACGATAAAAAGTAGCTTTCCTTTATAAAAATTTCTGAAAAATAGCAATAAGAATAATAATTTAATGGAAATGTGGCTATCAGTGATACATATATAATTAAAATGTGTTTTTATTTATTTAATGCTAAATAGATTATTTATTTATTAATGATACGTGACATTAATAATATATAGATTCAAATTTATAATATGAATTTAATATTAAATCTATAACTATAACTGTGTAAACTAAATTTATAAATATAAATCAAATTTAAAATTGAAGGTATTTAAATTTAAAATTACACAACATATTATATATGCTTGAATTTTGTTATTTTTAGATAACAAATTTATATTATTGTATGATTATTTTATTTTTATTATATCATTTAGATATTATTTTAATAATTTTAATATTTATTATATTATCCAACTCAACCTCTCTTTCTTCTGGATCTATAAGTGGCAACAACCTAAAAAGCAAATCAAAGAGAACCAAGCTCATATTTGAATCTAATTTGGGCGAAATTATTATGTGCAGTCACCGGAGTCAATCCGGAGGCCAATCAGGATGAGTCATGTCACCAATTTATTGTCTATCGTTACTATGTATCACTATGTATCGAGTGATGTTGTGCGTCCTGATAGACCTCTGAACAGTCTGGTGACAGCTCATAATAATTTCTCCTTATTTGGCTTTTCTTAGAAGAATTTATTATTCTGTGAAGAGTCCGGAGATCAAGAAAAATGCGACACATTACCGTTTTGATGCTATGTAGAAGCCCTAAAAATGTATCAAGCCCAGTATTAGTGCTCGGTACCACTCGATACGGAGCGCATAACCGGACGGGAGAACTGTCCGGTCTCCGCACAGAATAATCTCTCTCTTAGAAGAGAATAACAACTTTTTTGTTTTATTTACTAATTCATGATCCCCTTCCTTTTCACCAAAAATAGCTTAGAACTGAAGGTGCTGCAACTGAGCTATCATAGGATACCATCTGGCTTGTGGAGGGATCGAGATTAGGCATCACAGTCTAGAGAATGCAAAAGATAAGGTATTTTAGTAAGCTACAGCTAACCAAAAACAACAGCATCATTCTTCTAATAATTGTCTGATGGTTGAGTAAATTTAAATATCACTCAATTAGGATATCTTTTTACCTTGGGTTTCCTTAGAAGGTTGATGCTCTTTTGTGGTTTTTCTCCATAATCCAACAAGCCTGATGCTACTTCTGAGGCCAGGTCATTGAGTTTGTGCAACTCTTTCCTCCCACCTCAAGATGTTGAGTTTGGAAGCTAAGTCCCAGTTTCCAGGTGGATGTGCTTTAGTGAAAAGAAGAGGCGCTAGTTTTGTTTGGTACGAGCATGACTTCATTCTTTTTCTGGGCTATCTGAGTTATCACAACGGAGGAGCGGGTAATTCCTAGATTCGTGAGCACCTAAAAGCGGGTAATTCCCCAAAAAACGTCGTGTTCAAATAGTTCCAACCCTTTTTGAATCTCCATTTTCACTTTACAAGAAAAAATTCCGGAACAAATCTGACTCGGAAGGCAGGCTAGACTAATTGACTGAGCGAGACTCCATCCAACTATTCTGCATCCATCTAGCAAAGCCGCGTGAGTGAAGCACCCTAAATGTAGTCAAGGCGAAGCTCCATTGTGGACGTGAGGATCCCGTTCTATCGAGCCTTCCCGCTTATCCTAAATACAACTAAGTCAGATTAGGAGGGCTAAGCTAAGCCTAAACACCTCGCCGTTTTGAGCTAGCCTATGAGTTTGAAGGGGCTCAAACCGTTGATCGGTTCTCGCTCCATAGTGTATTTTGTCATCGCCTTCTTGATGAAATGAAGGGGCGATCGAAATGAGTTTGAGCTAGCCTATGAAGACTTTACTAGTGATCCTTAGCAGGGTACAAATCTGCCTTCATGTATCCCTTCATTTCATCCGCAGTACCACTAGAAGGACAACTATAACTTGAAGTAGCTCAGATACTTATCAGATAAGTTCTCAATTAGCCAAGGAAGAGCTTCAGAAGGCTGGCCAGCACAAGAGAAAGCAGAAGGATAGCTAGAGAAGTGGGGATTGATATTGATTCAAAAAGTGGTATCAAGAAAAAAAGGCGCGCAGCGTTTCACTTAGACAAGTGAAAGGCGATAGTTTGATTCGAACAAAAGGCGCGAAGCGTTTTGTTCTTCAAGAACAAAAGGGAACAAGCCAAGTATAGGGCTTTGCAAGGACCAGTTCGGAGTACTCAGTGGTGAGGAAAGCAGTAGCTTGCTTTCGACCGGAAGCGCAAGTGGAAGATCGACTGGAAGATAGAGGACAGAGGAAGCTTACTCAACCGAAGGGACCGGATCCTGATGAAACAACCCTACGTCCTTGCGCCCCTTCATTTCATCCGGGTAGCCTATGAAGACTTTTTACTTTACTCTTTTTTTTTCTTTGCTTTGAGTTTTCTTTAGTTTTAGGTCACTAGTAAAGTCTTCATTCATGAAAGTCAATATTGAAATTGAAGTGAAGTCCTACAAATCATGCTCCACGAAGCATAATGTAATCCTTTTTGTTGTGAATTCTTGTCCCAAAGAAAGTTACGGCAAATTCTCTCCACATCGCCCATGATGGTCTTCGGGATATCCGAGTGGGTCATCACATACATCATAGAAGGAATGAGAGCAGCATTAATCAGAGTAACCCGACCAGCTAGAGACAGGTGCCTGTTCCCCCAAGCTTTCACGGTGGCACTAGCTTTTTGAACTATTGGAGCAAAATCCATTTTCATCAGCTTTCTCATGGCTAATTTTATCCCAAGATAATCAAGTTCCTTCACCTTGCGAAAACCAATCCTACTGGCAAGTCTATTTTTCCTCCATCCCGGGATCAGCTTGCTAAACATAATGGCTGACTTGCTCTGGTTAATCTTCTGCCCTGACCTCTCCTCTCACTCGAAGAGAAGAAAGTCGCCTCCGAACCAGGCCTGACACGCGGAGATTCTCGACACACTTCGAGAAATTCGTCGAAGTGAAAATCGAGAGGGGCTCCACAATGGTGACTGCCTCGCCATGCGCGATTTTTTGTTGACACGGCTGACAAACGACGTCAATGAAGAGTCTCTCCGGAGTCTCCTACAGCGACTCCATAAGCATGGGTCGAGGCGTTAGTATCAGTGCGCGATCAAAGCTCTCTCTTTCTCGCCTAAGATTCTAGTGGATCCTAGATCAAAGAAAGGTAATCTTTTTGCATCTTTCTTTGTTCTTTGCTACGCAACCTTCTTTCCGTTGGTCCACCACAGCCTTTAGTTATTCGTTCTTTCATTTTCTTCCATTGCATTGGGATTCTCGTTTAGTACGATCTCGCTTTACTGGCACTAATCTATGGGTCCCTACTGCCAAAAAACAGGGAGGAAGATGATTTCTTCATTCTCACATTGGGCGCATATGCCGTGCTATGGTGTCATTTCTTCCTCTCACTCGGCGAGGCGAGGCCTGAAGAACGGGGACTTCCATGTACGTATGAGGCTAGAAGTCAGTCCTATCGAACCAGAATGAAGGTCCACCCTGGGTTGGGTACAAGACCGATCCTCCTATCCCTCCTAGGTCACAGAAGCCAGGGCTCTGGATAAGGATCGAAGCTATATTGGATAGGGCTCCCCGGATCGAGTTTCTACCGTCTTTTCAGTCGCCGGAACGGAATCCGAAGGCCTTGTCATACGCCGAGCCAGGTGAATCATCCACATCGGTAGCCAGGCTGGATCGGGATACTCTCCGGGAAAGGCTCAAGGACCGGATCGGTAAATATAGAAGAAGTACAGGGATACCGACTGGCTAGGGGCCATCAGCCAAACCAACCCAGCCATGTTTGGCTCCAGGCTCCAACTCGATCTTGTGGTAGACTGCCCTCCGTTGGACCGCTTGGTAGACTGCTCTGACTTTCTAACAATTTTTTAGTATAAAAATTTTTAATTCAAAAAAAAAATTGAATTAAAAAACTACAGTAAAAATAGTTAGAAAGCTATTTCAAATGAAACCTAAATGAAAATTCTGAATCATTAGTCAGAGGTTTGTTATCTCAAATGGTTCTACGCACAATTGGGGCTTTTCATCTATTTCTGTAGCAGAAACCTGCCCTACGATGTCATAAAGCAAGCGCGTCTCTTTTAGGCTTCATTTGAGATAGCTATTTTTTTTAGTACAAAAATTTTTAGTTCAAAAAATTTTTGTTTAGATATTTATGAAACTGCCTCTAACGAAGCCTTAATATGGATAATAAAACAGACTAATCTACTTTCAATATTTGTTTTTATGAAAAAAATTGTCATTTAATTAACTTATTTTTAGTGAAATAGATTTTTTTTAATCTATATCTTGATTTCATTTAGAGGCAAAATGCGAAACACGGATATACATGTAAAGATTGAAATACCCCAATAGTAGATAAGATTAAAGAGAGTTGTCTTAGATGATTTGGTAGCATAAAACGTTGACCTTCTGATGCCCTGGTAGGAGAGTAGATCCATTAGATCCGGCCTATGTTACGAGAGGTAGATGCAGAACTGAAAAGATTTAGTTAGTCAATATTAGAAATGCCCTTTTTTATTAGATGTAATTGAGAATTTGATTCTTAATATGACACAATAGAGAGAATAAGAATTCATATAGCTGATCATATGTAGTGAGATAAAGACTTCATATTATTGTAGTATTTTGTAGCTGTGTTCATCTAATAATAAAGGTGGAGTGTTGTGCATAGAGTCCTTTCTGTGTCTTAACAGTTAGTTCAAACTCTAAAAGAGGAACAATTATTACGTCCTCCGACCGGACGTAAAGGAACGTCCGATCGGAGGTCAAATCGTGCCAAAAAACGAGAAATACCGAGCAATACCAAATAATAACGAGAAATAACATCACGTGAAGACCCAATACCGAGTTATATCGAGCAATACCGAATTATACAAAAGTTGTACCGAGTTTTTCCTAGAAAAAACTCGGTACAACTCGGTATTGCTCGGTATAGCTCAATATAACTCGGTATTGGTCTTCACATAGCGGTATTGCTCACCATTATCAAATAATACATAGCAATACTGAGCAAATACCGAGTTTTTTTGCGGGATTTTGCCTCCGACCGAACGTTCATCTACGTCCTTACACCGGACCTAATAAAATTGAAGTAGAATCCACATTAAAGAAGAGAAGTTGAATGGGGAAAAATAAGAAGAAAAATAAGAAAGGTAGAGGGTGTTGCAGGAAGTAAAAGATGCAGTGAACACAAAAAAGAAAGGTAAAATGCAGCAAAAATAAAGAACACATGCATTTTATGTGAAAAAACCTAAAACTGGGAACTAACCATAGAGCAAAACCACACAAAAAAAATATTATGAAAATTTGGGAGAAATAATACTGATCTTTATTCTCTCTCACTATCTTCTTGTTTTGTTTCATCTTTTATTCTTTCTCATACTCGAACAAACAAAGAGAAACATACAAAACTACGTCTGCCTTTTAAGCCTTAATGAAAAACTAGAAAGAAAACTTCAAACCCGTCCAGCAGTGTTGCAACTCTCTGTTCTCTATCTACAATCTACTTGTTGGATCTAGAGCGCCGCAACGCTCTACTCTCTATCTTTCTCATTGATCCTCATGACATCATTTGATACGAGTTTCTTTCGATTCCCACAAATGCATTGTGTCTTACTATTTTGTATAAGCCAATTTATTTAAAGAGCAATTGATTGTATCTGTTTTGTTTGGGCAGCCAATTTAGGCTTCATTTGGGACGACTTTCTTACTATTTCTTAAAATGACTTTTTCGTACCCAAGTTAAAATTTTTATACACAAAAGCTATTTTAAGAAGTAATAAAAAAACCGTTCCAAATGAAGCTTTATTGTGCGCAAGCAGGTCTCGTCTTCCCGTGCACCGCATGGCTTTATCCTTGTCACTATACATCCGTTAGACTCAATCCAAGTAAACTGGATAAGTATTAAAAGTATGATAGCAACAGAGAAGGCAATTATGATATGAAAAGAAAATAAATTATAAAATATCTGTGGCCAACAATTACTCTTAAGTTTTGTTTGGGACGGCTTTCTTACTACTTCGTAAAACGACTTTTTAGTACAAAAATTTTATTTTTGGTACAAAAAAGCCGTTTTAAGAAGCATAAAGAAAGCCGTACCAAATGACACCTTAGATTTTGTTTGGGATGACTTTCTTAAAGCAGCTTTCAAATAAAAAAATTTTAATTTTTATATTGAAAAGGTATTTTAAAAAGCTAATTTTTATATTAAAAAGCTGTTTTAAAAAACATAAAAAAAGCCTCATAAACTTCATCTCCAAGGGGAGAGATTGTAAAAAATATTATTATTACTTTAATTATTGTCAGTATTATATTAGGAATCTTTGATTTTTTTTAATAGAATTTATCAGTAGCTCTCTCATAGCTACTAGCAGATCTAACGATAAAAAGTAGCTTTCCTTTACAAAAATTTCTGAAAAATAGTAATAAGAGTAATAATTTAATGGAAATGTGGCCATCAGTGTTTCATAGATATTTAAAATATGTTTTTATTTATTTAATAGTAAATAGTTTATTTATTTATTTATGTAAATGACGTGACATTAATAATATATAGATTCAAATTTATAATATGAATTTAATATTGAATCTTTAAATATAATTGTGTGAACTAAATTTATTTTTTAAATTATTATTATTTTCTTCTTTTTCTTTCTTTTCTTTTTTCCTTTCACTTTTTTCTTTTCTTTTTTCTTTTTGAGTGAACTAAATTTATATTAAATATCATTAATCAAATTTAGAATTGAAGGTATTTAAATTTGCACAACATATTATTTGTGTATGAATTATGTTATTTTGAAGTCACCAATTTATATTATTGCATAATTACTATAATTTTATTATATTATTTAAATAATTTTAATATACTTCTGGATCTATAAGTGGCAACAACCTTAAAAGCAAATCAAAGAGAGCCAAGTTCAGATTTGAATCTAATTTAGGCGAAATTATTACGTGCAATCACAGGACATCGTTCGGAGGCTAATCAGGATGAGCCATATCACCATTTTATTGTGTATCGTTACTGTGTACCACTGTGTATCGAGTGACGTTCTGTGTTTTAATTGACCTCTGAACAGTTTGGTGACCGCTCATAATAATTTCTCCTGATTTAGCTCTTCTTAGAGGAGAATAGCAACTTTTTGGTTTTATTTACTAATTCATGATCCACATTCCTTTTCACCAAAAAATAGCTTAGAACTGAAGGTGCTGCAATTGGAGAGATTATTAGGTGTGGAGAGCGGACGGAGAGAACCATCTGCACAATCATTGTTCCGCGCTAGGTACCGGCACTCGGTACCGTTGGGTACCGCTAGGTACCTAGTGCTTGTGTGAACGGTGCGCACTCCGCACCTAATAATCTCTCCAATTGCATCTTTTTCCATAAGAAAGAAAGATCAGTACTCCTCTGATACTCCTACTGATCATCCATTTGATCAAATTTTCTTTCCTTGCTTCAGAAATATAGATTGCATACTCGAAGAATACCCAATATTACAGCGACTGAGGCGAACAGACCAGTCGCCATGGCTGGAAGCTTGTGGGCTTCTCAGGATCAAAGCCAGATCCCTCAACAAAGTGTAACTCAGTTTGGTTCACCGCAAGGACCCCTTCAGTTGGCCTGCACTGCACAGGCTCTTTCTGCAATAGGAGGAGATAGCTGCGAAGATGATGGAAGATCAGAAAGCTATAGCTGGAAATGATTGGATTTCTTCTTTGTTTTATTAGGTGAGAAGCAGTTGCAGAGCTGCATAACCGAGTTAAGAAATACTTGATAGATGCATAGTATGATCCAGAATTTTGCAGATTTTAGTGGACAATAATTATGGTATATGAGAAGGGATTAGAAGAGGTATTTATGCCAAGGAGTTGTGGAGCTGTTCACCTGAAGTTTTGGGCTGTTATAGTGCTTTCTAAGATTCAATTTTCTTATTTTGTTTGGCCTATGTGACATTAAGGAGCAAACATTTTATTTTATATCTATGAGAGAGAGAGAGAGAGAGAGAGAGAGAGGAGACTGTTTTTGAGTATGATGTATGTGAATTCGGAAAAATTATTATGTGCGGACGCCGAATGTCATTCAAAGACTAATGAAAATGCACCACGTCACTCTTTTACTGTACCACGGCTCGGTCTGTTCGGTACCGCTGCTCAGTACCGCTCAATACTATAGCATCCGGATGTAGAGCTGCGTCCGACGTCCGTACAGAATAATTTCTCATGAATTCGTGTCTAAGGCTGTTTCTTTTTGCTTTATAAAGAAGCTTTTTAGTATAACAATTTTTTGACCTAGAAATTTTTATACTGAAAGCAGCTTTAAAAAATAATAAAAAAATGATCCCAAACAAAATCTAAATCTGCTAAGTTATTAAATTTGAACGTGATATCGTATGCTTGATAGAGTATTGTAAGGGATGAGATTAGGGATTTTACATAACTAGTTGAATTATATGCAGCTTTTAAGTACTAAGAATTCTTCTTCCATAATAAGCATCTTTCTTGGTCAATTCTTTGATCATCCTTCTTTTCCATGGGAATAAATTCTTCCCTCGCAATTGATGCCTCGCCATCTTCTTATCCTTCCATATTGCTGTACTGAATGAAAATCTCAATAATATTCTCATAAAATATGGCATCTTATTCCTTGTTGAACGCCTTTGCCATTTTGGTTCAACCTTTCTTTTGATTAGAACCATTCCTAAAGAGTTGAGAATCAGCATCACTTGCCTTCTAATTCAAACAACAAGAAGTGTGGTGCAAAGACTTTTTACAACCTGAAAGAAGAATCTTCGCTGGCCTTTCAAAGGTTTCGGCTTCGTTTAGGATGGCTTTTTATCGCTTCTTAAAATAGTATTTTAGTACAAAAATTGAAATTTTTGTACTAAGAAGCTGCTTTAAGAAGCAGTAAAAAAGTCTTCCCAAATGAAGCCTTCGTTTGAGATAGCTTTTGATCATTATTTTTTCGTTGCTTTTATCTAAGGCTTCGTTTTTGGCGGTTTTGATTATTATTTTTTTTCCAACTTTCAAGAAATTTTTGTACTAAAAAATAGCTTTGCAAAGCAGTAAGAAAGCCGTCCCAAACGAATTAAGCCTAATTTTTGTAATAGAAAGCTGTTTTAGAAAGCAATAAAAAAATTATTCCAAACAAGAACTAATAATGTTTTACCTCATTTTCATTTTCACATTTTATTAAGATAGTAAAATAAATTATTATTATTTTAATTATTATCAGTATTATATTAGGAATCTTTGATTTTTTTTTTTTTATAGAATTTGTCAGTAGCTTTCTCATAGCTACCAGCAGATCTAACGATAAAAAGTAGCTTTCCTTCACAAATTTTTGAAAAATAGCAATAAGAATAATAATTTAATGGAAATGTGGCAATCAGTGTTACATAGATAATTAAAATATGTTTTTATTTATTTAATACTAAATAGATTATTTATTTATTTATTTATTAATGATACGTGACATTAATAATATATAGATTCAAATTTATAACTTGAATTTAATATTAAATCTATAACTATAACTGTGTGAATTAAATTTATATTAAATATCAATAAAATTTAAAATTGAAGGTATTTAAATTTAAAATTACACAACATATTATATATGCATGGATTTTGTTATTATTAGGCCACAAATTTATATTATTGTATGATTATTTTATTTTTATTATATCATTTAGATATTATTTTAATAATTTTAATATTTATTATATTATCCAACTCAACCTCTCTTTCTTCTGGATCTGTATGTGGCAACAACCTAAAAAGCAAATCAAAGAGAGCCAAGCTCACATGAATATAAATTGGGCGAAATTATTATGTGCAGTCACCAGACGCAGTCAGGAGGCCAATCAGGATGTGACATATCATCAATTTATTGTGTACTACTATGTATCAGATTATATTGTATATTCTGATTGACCTCTGACAATTTGGTGATCGCTTGTAATAATATCTTCGGATTTGGCTCTTCTTAGAAGAGAATATCATTTTTTTGGGATCGAGATTAGGCATCACAGTCTAGAGAATGCAAAAGATTAAGGTATTTTAGTAGGCTAGAGCTAACCAAAAACAACAGCATCATTCTTCTAATAATTGTCTGATGTTTGAGTAAATTTAAATATCACTCATTTGGGTATCTTTTTTACTATTTTTTGAAGTGGTTTTTTCGTACAAAAATTTCTAATTTCAAAAAAATTTTGTATTAAAAAACTGCTTTAAAAAATAATTAGAAAGTTATCCCAAACGAAACCTAAATGAAAATTCTGAATCTTTAGTCAAGTTTTGTTAATCTCAAATGGTTCTTCATTTAGGATAGTTTTTTTTTTAATTATTTGTTTAAATAGTTTTTTAGTATGAAATTTTCTAGTTCAAGAAATTTTCGTCTAGAATTTTTTGCACTAAAAAATTATTTTTAAAAATAGTTAAAAAACTACCCCTAACGGAGCCTTAATCTAGATAATAATATATTTGTTTTTATGAAAAAGAATGTCATTTAATTAACTTATTTTTAGTGAAATAGATTTTTTTCTTTATCTATATGTTGGTATCATTTAGAGGCAGAATGCGAAGCACGGATATACATGTAAAGATAGAAATACCTCCGATGGCTTATAAAATTAAAGAGAGTCGTCTTAAATGATTTGATAACATAAAATGTTGACCTTCTGATGCCCTGATAGGAGAGTAGATCTACTAGATTCGGCCTATGTTACTGTTGACCCCTATACCTCAAACCATACGAGAAAAGACCCAAACCAGCAAATTTTGCGATCCACGCTTAACAGAACTCATCACTTGAAGGGTCAAACGATCTCAAATTTTCAAACAGATGATGTCATTATGATCAGAACATTGAAATCTGCTAGGTCGAGGTCCCTCGTAGTCAAACCGGATGAGATCGGCCAAAAGGGACGACCGACACCCAAAATTAAAACATGGCATTGATCAAACGACGTCAGATCGACAAACGAATGACATTGTTGCATCCGGAATGTCGTCGCCATTAAGATTCTACATTTTATTTGATCAAATTGAATCATTTCAGATGATGTCGCAAATTTCAAAGGCGATCTAAATATGATGCGAAGGAACGCATATTGCGGAAATTCGCCTCTACGGAGACGACATGACGTCCGATTTCCAAACGGATAACATCGTTGTGTCCGGAACGTCGTCGACATTAAGAGTATACATTTTCTTTGATTAAATTGGATCGTTTGAGGCGGTCGTAATTTTCAAAGACGATTCAAATATGATGCAAAGGCACGAATCACGAGGGAAATTAGCGTCGTCAGAGATGACATGATGTCCGATTGCCAAACGGATGACACCGTTGCGTCTGGAACGTTGTCGGCATTAAGAGTTTACATTTTATTTGATCAAATTGAATCGTTTGATGTGGTGTCGCAAATTTCAAAGGCGATCTAAATATAATGCGAAGGCACGCATATTGCAGAAATTAGCCTAGTCGGTGATGAAATGACGTCCGATCGAAAAACGGACTACGCCGTTGTGATCGGGACTTCGACAATATCCTAAATGCACTACTAATTTGTCTAATTTCTATGTTCGACAAATTCGACATGTTAAACGAGGTGCTTACACACATTTTGAGGTAATACACACAAATTTCGAGGAAATCTCGCAAATGAAGATTATTTTAGCGACTAATGCATCACTGTCATCTTTAATTAATGCAGTTGCCTGTTAAGGAAAATAATTATTACTGTTGCTCATGAATCTAATTAAAAGAAGAAAGTCAGAGCAAAAATTCGAAATAACATTTACTTTTAACTCGTATCAAAGGATGCGATGCTCTAATCTTCAGATTTTCGGCTGAGTTTGGCGTCAAAATCCTGCAAAACCTGCTGAGCTTCGCATCATTTCGGTAAAAATCCCACTGCCTTCTCCTTGATCACTGAAGCGGGGTCGAATAAGAAAGGCTTGTTGAGCTTTCTCTCGGACGCACACTCTTAACGACTACCGCTTTTATTTCCACAGCTCACAAGCTCCTCTCAGGTAAAAGCTGCTGCTTTTTTTTTTTTTTTGGGAAATTTTGGGGCCTATGCCCATCTATTAACTATGGAAAAATTACAAGTAAATAAGAACCAGCCCCAAACAAAGGTTGGGGAGGAGAGAAAAGCAAAATTACAATTGGAAATAAAAGAAAAATGCTATACCACTCGAAAAACAAACCAAACAAAACTGTGGTATACAAAATTGATCAGGACTCTGGTATAAGCTGCAGCGATAATCGAATTGAACATCACCATGGTCAGAAAGAAGACCATGGTTGCCAAAAAGACCCTCCTAGGGGCAGTGCTACAACGATCATTATTGTCCTGCAAAAATGTCTGAAATAACGAAAATCGATCTCACTGGTTGCCAAAGAGGCCATCCAGGAGGAAACCAGATAGCAAAATAGCGACCTGACGAGTCCAACTAAATCCAATTGCAGCCAACCAATACAAAAGAAACATCTTTATCAGAATAGGAAAGACCAACAACCAGAGAGATAAGCCAGTAAAATACAGTCCGTCAGAAAACCCAGTCAACCCAATAGGTGCAAAAGATTATGCGTGTTCTTCCACTTCTCCAGCTTAGCCACAATGACTTTTTTGATTTTTCTAACCATAGTGGTATGGCATTCAATGATATTCCCAAAAATTCTATCATTACGAGCACGCCATGTGAAGTAAATGGCAGTGTTAATAAGAAGAGAAAAGAAATTCAGGATCTCAATAGTGTCAGAAATATCATCAATGAAGTCATAAACATGAAGGAGGTTAGGACAGAGCAGTAGAGTTTGAGATTGAGGAATCTGAGAATTCAAAATCCCAAAAGAGAAATCACACTCAAAGAAGAGATGAGTATGAGAGTCTCTACAGTCCCAACAGAAAATACAGTTCGGGTTAAGCATTGATGCCACGTTTAAGTAAAAGATCAGCCGTTTTTAAACCGTTTTTTGTCGCCAGCCAACCAAAAGCAGAGAATATGATAGAGGAATGCTTGTTCCAAACAAAACGGTGCCAACTCACATCTGGATAATTTTTAAAAAATTCTTTGCGAAACACTTTATTCGAAACTTTCTCAGAATTGTACCACAGGAAACTACAGTCAGCATTCTAGATAGGCACAGAAGTAATAAAACACCCTAGATTAGAGGGCCAGTAATTAGGAAAAACCCATTTTCCATCCAGCATAATGTGAGGAACAGCCTCACAAATAATACTTTCCATCCAACTATAATCAGCATTTGGATCCATTAATTCCATAAGAGACTTGCCAAAACACCAAGGATCCCAGAAAAGGGAATGGTGGTAACTAGGAAAGATCCTAAACTACAAACAATGCTCGGATTGCTGGGCATTCATACATAAGTTTTTCCAGTAAGGAGAGCTGTGTTTAGGATTAGGGAACCATAAGGAATTATAGAGATTGCGCCAACATTTGAAAAGGGGGTTGTTACCATTTAAGAATTTCCAAATAGTCGAGCATCTGAAGCTATGAGAAAGAGATTCTAGAGAAGGCAGCCCAAGGCCGCCATTAGATTTTGGAATACAGGTATCTTTCCAAGTAATCAACCTAAGTTTCTTAACAGCAATATCACATGAGTAGAGAAATCTAGAGCAAAGCTTATTTAAAGCTTTGAAACATAGCTTAGGAAGAATGGATCCCCTAATCCAGTAGGCAATAGTATTAAAAATCGTGTATCTCAAAAATTGAATTCTAACCCCAAAAGAGAGAGTTTTGGCCTTCCAACCCTCTAACGCCTTGGCAATTTTCAAGATAAGCTGCTGGTAGTCCGCAAAAGTGAGCTTCTTCAAGTACATAGGAAGACCCAAGTATCTTAAGGGGGTTGAGGTTTGTTGAATATTGAGAATATCACAAATGGCCTCACTCAAAAGACAGTTCTTAGAGAAAAGAATTGAACTTTTAGAGGGATTAACTTTCAGTCCAGAAAAGGCCTCAAAACGTTTCAGGATCTCCATAAGAGTAGCTGCCTCACAAGTATTGGCCTTAGAGAAAACAAGTAAGTCATCCTCATGTAAAAGATGGGTAATAGCAGTATTACCCAAAGAAATCCCTGCAAATTCCTGATTGATATTAGCTTCTCAAAGCAGGCGGAAAGGCCATCCATAACTACAATAAATAGATAGGGAGATAACGGGCAACCCTGTCTCAGTCTAGTGGACGAATTAAAAAACCCTTCAAGAGAACCATTAATGGCAACAGAGAAATAAATATCAGTAATGCAGGATTTAATCCAAGAGATGAAAATAGATGGGAAACCTTTAGCTTGAAGCCGGTCTAAAAGAAAACCCCTAGAGATAGAATCAAAAGCCTTATGAATGTCAAATTTTGCACAGAAATATTTATCTTTAGTAGAAGTGTTGAAGGTACTAAGAACTCAGAAGCAAGAATGATATTATCAGTAATAATTCTGTGTTTGATGAAGCCAACTTGAGAGGAGTGAATGATAAAAGTCATAACAATTTTCATTCTATTCACCAACAATCTAGCAATGATTTTGTAGAAAGAGTTGCACAAAGAGATGGGTCTATAATCGTTAACAGAAGTGGCATGGGGACTCTTAGGAATAAGAGCAATGACAGTGTTTTTTTCTTGCTTAGGCAAAAAGGAAGTGGAGAAAAAGGATTGAACATCATTACAGATTTGGTTGCCCAAGGTGTTCCAGGTGGCCTTATAGAATTCAAAAGTGAAACCGTCGGGGCCCGGGGCATCATTATGAGGAGAAGCAAAAATAACATTTTTAATCTCCTCAGCAGTGAAAGGGGCAGTCAGACCAGCCCATAAATTAGAAGGGATAGAGTTCCCAGAGGGAAGACGGCAAGTAATAGAGGGAGGGGCCCCATTAAAAATATTTTTAAAGTGGTTGCTAAAAGCAGAAGAAATCCCCTCATTATTGGTATGCAGAACACCATCAACCGAAATTCCTCTAATATGGTTAGAGTTATGCCGAACATTGATATTGATATAAAGAAATTTCAATTCATCCTCTCCAGCTTTAAGCCATATAGCTTTACTTCTTTGACATATCCACTCAACCAACCTAGCTTTGTTCATAGAGAGGTCGGAATTGATAGAGTTGAGTTTAGAGTTTATAGCAGCATTCAAGGGGTCACATTTAATCCTGGAGATAGCATCAAATTGAGCCAGAGAAAGATTCTCTAGCACGTCTTTTAGAGAATTGGAAGAGTTCCAATTCCTATTCTTTAAGTGACATTTAAGCTCTCTAAGTTTATGATAGTGATCACAAATAGGGCAACCAGAGGATGGTAGAGAGAAAACCTCCAAGACATCTTTCCAGAAAGTAGGAAGAGAGCTCCAGTAGTTCTTATACATAAAGCGGTGTTTTTTGTTGGTAGGAGAGTCCAATTGGAGAATAAGAGGGCAATTATCTGAAATATCCAGGTCACTGACAATGTAATAGGAATTGGGAAAAGAAGACAGCCAAGCCTCATTGATAAAAGCTTTGTCTAGCTTAATATCGATAGGGTTATCCAATCTCTGAATATACCAAGTGTAAAAATGTCCCACCGAGGCTAAATCAAAAACACCAGCATTGAAAGCAAAATTGTTAAGTTCACCCAATTTGCTAGGAGGGAGAGCGAGACCTCCAGCTTTGTAAGTAGAGTACCTACAACAGTTGAAATCACCTAAAATGGCCCAGGGCATAGTGGTGATATTGGCCAGATTAGCAACAGTGCTCCAAAGTAATTGTCTTTCCACAATTGAGTTAGAGGCACAAATGACAGAAATACAACACACATCCTGATTCCCAACCTGTATCACACCATGAATGACTTGACTAGAGGTAAATAACGGCTTAAAGGAAACCTTATGAGCATTCCATTTGATCCAAATACGATCGGGGAAAGAATAGGCAAAGTTGTAATAGGACATCTCTACCGGAAAAATCGAATGGGAATGAATAAACCAGTCATCAGCGACTGAAGTAGCTGAAATTTTTGCTTCCAAAATAAACAGCATATCTAAACTAAACTTATTAACCAACGACTTGCAGGACATAACTTTTGAGGGATTATTAAATCCCCTAATGTTCCAGGAAGCCATACGAGGGAGGGTCATTTATGCTTATTTTTGGGGTGGCCACCCTTTTTGGCCTGTTTGCTTATAGTGTTTTTTGGGCTAGTAAATTCATGGGCAGAGCCAATACTAAAGTTGGAGCTCTGAGCTGGGCTATTCTCTGAGGAGAGTTAGGGAGAAGATGGAAGAGTGGTCGTGTTCTGGGTCATAATAGGTGCCTGGTCAATTGGGAGGCTCTTTGGCTATGCCGAAGAAGGAGGAAGTAGCAAGGGGGAATTAGAAGATAAAGGGGTTGGCTCCTGTTGATCAGATAGAAGATCGAATTTATTTGTAATAGGAAGAGAGGGCTGGTTTTGGATGGTTTGTGAAGGGTTAATTGTTGAGCTTGAAGGAATGTCAGGGAGGCAGACATCTCCCGGAGGGGAGTTGAGGTTTGGGATAGGGGAGGGTTGGGTTGGAGGTGGGGCTGTTAGAAGAGGAGGAGCTGTAGAAGAAGCAACATTCGGGATAAGGGTTTTTTTGAAAATGGAAGTAGGGGGTGGCTGGCTTTTCCTTGGGTTATGGCTGGAGGTCCGACCTCTGAAGGAAGGGGGGAGGGTCGCAGGAGGTGGGGGGTTTGGGTTTTGTGGGAATTGAGAAGATCCATGATAATTGGAGCTACAGAAGGTGCAAGGAGTAGGCTTCCAGTCATAGAGAACAGTTAGGGGAGTGACCTTACCATCCACAGAGATAAAAATTTCATCATGAAAAGGGTCAGAGCATGAAACCTGAACGCAAACCCTAGCGAATGTAAGCCTGGTTTTTTCCGCTGTGAGCGCATCCACAGCGAGCGGCACACCAACACAATTGGCAATTTTCGAGATCCCTTCCAGAGTCCAGCAGGAAAGCGGAAGGTTTTTTGATCTTTATCCAGAGAGGGATCGAGGCGAATTCTTCACGCTTTGGGATGAAATCAGGAGACCATTTCTGAAGAATAAATGGTTTCCCAAAGAAGAACCACGGACCTCCAGTCCAAGCCATGTCATAGTCTTCGGGAGAAGAGAACTTTAGCAAAAAGAAACCATCATCAAGGGTTAGAAGAGAAACCTCCCCTTTCAGCTTCCAGGTATGTTTGATCACCGACAACAGGGCTTCATAAAACGGTCTTCTTCCGATAGAGTAGCCGACCAAGGAGAGTGTCCATTCCAGAGCACCAGCATCGAACTGAGATTTGGTGAAATGGGCAGTGAAGTTTTTTGTTGGGTGATGAGCTAGAGAGCTAGAAAAATCATGGGATATCGGGGTTTGGGAAGATAGAAGAAGCTTCCAATGAAGAAGATCCTTGGAGAGGGGAACCGTGGGGGTGGAAGAGTAGGGAAGCGGGGGAAAAGCGTAGGAGGAGGACATCCCGCAAAACGGATTCCTCCTCGCGATGGCGGGAAGGCGAAAGAAAATGCGCAATGAGAAACCTTAGCAGAGCTTCACACTCTATCAATACACTCTCAATCCGTAACATACTAGACTGTAAAAGCTTCTTCCAAACTCCCTCAGTCTGGCCTTCACCTGAAATCCCGCTCGTTTAGCCACACTCCAACCTACCGTCACCAAAGCTTCGCCTGCTTTTCAACCTACTCTTCCCGTCCAACATAGAAGCCAATCCTCCAAGCCAAAGCCGGCTGATCTTCACGCCTCCGTCCACGCCAACATTAAGTCCCCACCTCACGATTCAACCTCTCGTCAATTTCCACTAGCTCAACTACAGGTCTTCCCTTTCATACTCGCATCATCTCTTTGTAAACGACTCTCTCCTTCATATTAATAAGAACCCACAGTAGCAAATCCATATGTACTCTGCAGCCTTTTGCTTCTTCTTTTCTTTCACGTGAAGGCTAAGGCAAAAAGGGCTTTTGTCCTCTTCCTGATAGCTGTATTCAATAATGTATTTTTTTTGGGGGAAAATGTTGGGGCAAAGCCCATATATATCATTGAAAAAAGGATTACGACACAGAAAAACAAAATTATGAAATTACAAGTAAAATAATTATACCCCCAAAACAAAAAAGGAAGTATCAAAAAAGGAGAAATACAAGGCTCAGAATATAAGGACTACACCCAAAAATCATCACTGGGAATTGGAGAAAAATCACCAAATCCCAGCCGTCAAAATTATCTCGTAGCAGCACAAAGGGACACTGGTTGCCACAAGGAAGAAGGAAAAAACCAAGGACCATCACAGTGTCCCAGAAATCAAAAAGCACATAAGAAGTCATCAGATTTGAACTCCCCGGTTGCCAAGAGACCATCCAAAGGGGAGTTAGGTGTAGCCTTGGCTCATCATAGTCCAATTCTCCCAAAAATTCCAGTAGACCTTCAACAATACCGAATAAAACCTTAGACTGACAGCCCATAACCATTGCATAAACAATGAAATCACCTCAACCAAAAAAGTCCGTAGAAAATTCAGAGAGTTCCTCATCCACACGTAAGAAATGAACATCAGGAGGATCATCAGAAACACCAAAAATGAGAAGAAAACCTGGAAGCAAAACCAGACCAAACTAGTCCAAAATATGACTGAATTTTCCCCCCAGTTTATCTTTAAACTTCCAATTATCAATTTTTGCTCTAATAGCATTGAAAATAACATCTTTGATAGCATTTGGATTTCTCCAAGTATTAGTGAATCTCCTTTGATTATGCTCTCTCCAAAGGAAGTAAACAATAGCCGAAATAGTAAGAGAACAGAAATTTTGATCCAAGGCAGTGTAGTAAGGGTTGTTCCAAAAGAAGTCATAAACTTGAAAAAAGTTTGGTCTTAAATAAAAGAAGTTAATATAATGTAGAATCATAGATAAGACCGTAAAGAAGAAATCACATGCGAAAAACAAATGTGAATGTGTTTCATTATGCCCATACAAAAGCTACAAGAAGGATTAGCCTGAATCCCCCTGAGAATAAGAATATCATCACATTTGAGCTTCCCATGAATAGCCATCCACGCATAACACCCAAACCGAATAGCATGCCTTTTATGCCAAATATACTTGCACCAATTCACATTATCCAAATCAGCATAGAAATGAGTAATAAAAAGTTTAAAAACAGGTTTAGAATTCAATAAAATTTTTTTTTCACAAACCCATTTCCTCTACTTTTCCAAGCCAAATCAAAAGCCTCATACTCCCAACATGCATCTTTTCTGTTAAGGCCCAACAGCTCACTCATAATCTAAACCATAGCAAATCTTCTAACCTCTCTCAAAATGGTTATGTGCCCATAAATTCTAATCCTTTTCACTTACACGGATTTATTTATTCATATAGTTGTTGGCATTGCATTTTTTGTTGATTAATAAAATTTGCTTCTAACATGCATTGATAATGTTTACTGTCATTATAATTGTTGGTGATAGTTAGTTTTAATATTATCATTGGGGTTTTTTTTTAATGATAGTGATTTTCACTGCTATAACTATCATTATATTTATAAATAAAAAGAGAAGGATGCATGGCATAGAGCAAGTTTTCTTTCACAAAAATTATTGTAACTAAGTAGTATAGTTGGTGCTAATATTATCTTTATCAAATAATGTCATTAACTATTTACTTTTCCTTTATTTGCTAATGAATATGAGTGTACCTGTATATATAGTATAAATATATTTGAAAACCTGTATATATATGTGTATTAATATGAATAAAGTTTGTTACTTTTCTTTTATATATATATATGATGTCAAAAAAAAAAAAAAAAAAAAAGAGAGAAAAAAAAGCTTGCAAAAAAAAAAAAGATAGCAAGAAAAAAAATGCAGAAAAAGAAAAAAAAGAGTTTTTTTTAAAGGAAATTTTTCAAATTTTTAGAACTCGTTTCGATGCATGTGGCGCGACAAAACAACCACAAATACACGCTTTTCTTAGCGTAGTGGGAGGAAGTGCGTCGCGACGATTGTGACGAAGCGGGTAATCACCCCCAAAATCCCTTATTCGGAGTTCGTAACGCACCAGGAAACTGCATATACATGCTTTTCTTAGCGTGGTGGGATGGGAATCCGGTGCGATGCGTACGACGAAGTTGAGATACCCATAAGTACTCGCTTGCGGGGAAATAACTGCTTTTCTTTTGCAAAATGTACCAATGACCCATACACGCTTTTCTTAGCGTGGTGGGGGACGACAAAAAATCCGGCCGCGGTGTCCTCGCCCGAGGACACCTGTTATACACGTTTTTCTTAGCGTGGTGTGAAAAATCCAGTTTCTCGTAGTTTTCCCCTAAACGGGGGAGATACCGGGAGGCTGCTGAAATTTTCACTGAAATATGAGACTTGGACAAAATTTTGGAACTTAATTTGGATATAACTTGAGCATAAAAATCAAATTTAAATCAAATTCAATCAAATGAAATTGAAGTGAATGATGACTTGAACAATTTGGATATGAAATTGCACTTGCAAGGACAACAGGGGACTCGAACAGAAGAGGCTCACTTTGAGCCTGAACTTTATTTGAACATATGAAGGACTTGTGAACTTCAGCTTGTACTTGGACTTGAACTTGTGGACAAAATACAAATGATTAATTTAGAACTTAATTAAAATAAAATTGAAATGAAAACTTAACTGAAGCTAAATGCAGACATTAATTGAACTTGCATATCAAATTGGTGGACTTTTGAACATAAGAGGACTTCCAAATTGACTACAAAAGAGCTCAAATTCAAATAAATGAGCAAAATTTGGACAATCATAAAGGATTTTTATTGAACTTTATTTGAACACATTTTACTCAAACTTGAACTTATATTTTGAATCTCATTTGATTCAAAATCAAGTAGAACTTGGACCTGAATGTGACATAGTGTATACGCACTAGACTTGCAAATGAAATTGAAATGAGCTCATACTTTAATTTGATTTGAACCATTTGAATAATCGACTAAGCTTGTGCTACAATGAATTGAATTTTGGGATCACTAAACACATAATTGAAGAGAAAATATCAAAATCAGGTGATAAATTTGATCAATCAAATGCATATCAACAAACAAATGTGAGACTTGTGAACCAAGGGACTATAAGCATCATTCATTTACAAATATGAAGTTGTAAAGAACATCATGGTGCTCTCAATGATGATGATAATTAACTAGTGGCCATACATAAGAAATGCAATATATTTGCAAGTGATGGTGGAAGAGTTGTAATGAATACAAGCATAGTGTTGCAAGAAAATTCATAAATTACATAACAATTAGGGCTGCAAACGAACCGAGCCGAGCCGAGTATGTGAGTGTTCATGTTTGTGTTCATTTAATATCAGCTTGTTCATGTTTGGTTCATGTTTGTTCGAGCTTTAGCATTTGTGTTCATGTTTGGTTCGTTTAAATTAAGGAGTGTTCATGTTCGGTTCATGTTCAGTTTATGTTCGTTCGTTTAGTATTTATCGAGCTTGTTCGCGAACATATTTAACAAATTTTTTTAATTATCAAACAAACACGTTCATGAACATATTTATGAACAAACACATTTATAATAAAAATAATTGCTTAAGTAACAAAGGTAATGATTATTTATATTTATTAATTCTATAGTCAAATATTAATTATTTTTATCGAGCTTATTCACGAGTTCAAAATCGAACATGAATCGAGCTTCTTATCAAGCTTAATGTAGAGCTTGTTCACGAACTTAAAATGATGTTGTTCGCGAACATAAATGAGCCGAACGCATTAGTGTTCAAGTTTGTTTATTTAATAATCGAGTATTTAAAATATTGTTCATGTTTGTTTGTTTAGTTAATTAAACGATTACAAATGAGCTTTAATCGAACTGAACAACGAGTAGCTCGTCGAATGTTTGGTTCGCTTGCAGCCCTAATAACAATTCTTTCACAAATAAATTGGCATACAATTGATGTGACAAATATCTTGCAAGTACTGAAATTTTGATAGATGACGAATGTAATGGCCCACTGTTCAATACACAGGAGAAGATCAATGATGTTTGTAATAACGCCTTGCAACCGACATCAGGATACACGTGATAATGAAGACTCAAGCAATTGATTGATTTGGGATAATTGTGTCAAATATAAAGGTATATGACAAGTGCATGCAATGAGAGTTGATATCATCATACAAACAAGCAAGTGAAACCTACAAATGACAAAAATTGAAAGGTGCATGCGATTGATTGCAAATGAATATTAAGGATTAAAATTCATTATGCAAGTCATAGTTTATCCCCAAAGACATTGAAGGATTTGTGATGCTCATCATAACACACACAAGCAATAGAAATGCAAGGTGAACACTACAGGAAAACAACTCATTTTCGACAGAATTTCCAGTGGAAAAAAATTCGTCACAAATTCAGGCGGATTCCCAATGGAAAATTGTTGATGAATTTTTGACATATTTTTTGATTGGTTTTCTGACGGATTTTTTTCGAATGAATTTCCGGCAAATTTCCGACGAAAATTAAAAAAATAAGTTATATTTTAATAACTTATTGTCAAATTAAATATTTTAGATTTTAAAAAATAATTTAATTATAGAATTTAATAACTTAAATTATATTAAATTATAATAAAATAAAATAAATTATCATTTAATTATTTAATAACAAAAAACTAAATGATTTAAATTAAACCTTAAATTATAGTAAAATTTTTATAATTATTTATTTGTTAAAATAAATAAATAAATTATTAATTTATTATGAAATTAAATTAACTAATATAATAATTCATTTTTAAATTAAATTATATTTTTTATCTTTAATAATTAAAGAATTATTGCAAATAATTATTACTTTTTATATTTATCTGTTATATGTTAAATAAAATAAACTCTCTAAATTAACAGGTTTTGTTTGATGGTTTAGATGGTAAATGGTGCGGAATACTTACCGCGCGCAGTGGGGGGAGGTGCAGGGTAAAGGCGTAGGCGGCTAGGCAGGCTTGAGTGGAGCGGGCTCCGCCGGCTCGCTGATAATCCAACAAAAAAATCTCTTTTTTTAATTTTTTTTGACATTCCGGCGAAAAAAAAATTCCGAAGGAAATATTTTTCCAGCGGAAATTCCGCCGGAAATACGCCGGAAATGTTTCCTGCGAATTATTTTGCGCTGGAAAGTCATTTTCGACGCGTGTCAAACCGGCGAAAATATTTCCGCCGGAACTCCATTGGAAACGCACTTTTCTGACGGATTTTAGCCATTTTCCGGCAAAAATGGCCACCAGAAAATGACATTTTTCCCGTAGTGGAATGAATACATGAAAAATGCACTAGTACTCATGTCATCAGCAATGATTCCATGCAAGAAAATATATCGATAAAGAGAAGCAGCGCATACAACAACGCTCTCACCACGAAGTCAATGACAGTGAAAATACTACATATCATGATAAAAGCAACAAAATGATATGAACATACAAGCTCCTATGAGATGTTTTGAAAGATCTGTGACACATACAATTTTTTTATAAAGACAAGTGCATGTGCCACATGCCACTGATGGGTAGATGCAGAAATACAGATACAAGCTCCCATGAGCTTCTGTTGGAGCCCCGCTATAAATATCACATATCATCTACAAACGACATGCAAGATGACTACATCAATTCCAAGTATCTATGGGCCACTGTAAAAGACTCGTAGTACACCCAGTCTATTGTCCACGAGCAAGATACAAACTAAACTATATCAAGTGCAAGTGCTTATGAGTTATAGTGAGAAATTCATCGTGCATACAACAAGCTTTCCACAAGCATCTACAAGTACAAGGCAGAAGATTAGTTAGTGCACTATGATCTACTTGCATAAAGCAATAATTAGTGCATGATAGTCTACCTGTACGAAACAGCGAACAACTCTATTCAGAAGCTGCTACGCCCCGCCACCGGATCCGCAACTTCTATGCAAGCGGACATAAGACCTTCAAAAATATTTCAAAATACCCCTATACGTGCACCGTAGTTTGCATACACATAAGTACACTAAAAGGGATAAAAGCAATCAAGAAACCGCATGGGCCCCAGCGAGCGTGTTATTGGGACACACGTGACGTTTAGGGATGTTGCGCGGGTTATTAAATTTGAACCCGATCCTTCTAAGTAGATAAAAGGAGTTGATATGGTTTAATTATTAAATACCCCAAAAAATTCGTATGGGCCCCGACGAGCTCGTTATTGGTATAAATACGATGCCTAGGGTTGCTGCGTGGGTCAATAAGTGAATTCAGGTTCGAACCTGATCCTTCTATATGAATCAATAGGAGTCGACAGGGTTCGAACCTTCAAACAAATATACGGTTGTGGCGACCGGTATATTTATTTTAATGCATTCATATTAGACATTCAAGGCTTATAATCAAGAGAATTCACTAATAAAGATATAAAGCCTATGAAACCTGATCCCCTATTGACAAATTGATATGGTTGACAAGGTTCAAGCTTTGAATGGAAATAACCCCAAATGCGTCGATGATGGCCGTGTTGAACGCAAATCTCAACATGAGGGGTCCATTCTAAATGCTTTTCAAAACTCAACACAAATATCCATAAAATCCAAAATCCTAGAAAATTTCAAATCCAAATGTTTAAAATTGAAATCAAATCATTAATCACTTAAAGCAAAATCCATCCACCCTCCGCAACAGTTTGCCGAGGTGGACTAATTTGAAAATTACTTCAGCTCATAAAGAGCTAATGCCTAGTCGAAAATATCACTAGAATCCATTCTCAAAAAGTCTCCTGCCAATAAGGATGTGGTACGTGTCCTCTAACCGGCGATTTTGCTTCTATATGACACCGCAGGATAAACGGTTATGACCTGGGGCCCTCTGAACCGAGTGGTTTTGCCGCCAAATGGCACCACGAAATACCGGTTATAGTCAGAGCCTATATGCTCCTTAGTGGCATCAAATCCTTGAGATATGAATCAATAGGATATGATCGATAGTGCACAAAGCCCTCTGTTAGCTAAGGTTGATTCAAATTTGTCCCCTTAGATAAATATTCACCCCAGGTGTACAAGGTCCCCTTAGACGAAGCAACTCATGGCCGCCGACAAGGATCCTTCTGTCAGGTTGGGTCGACTACCTCCTCTGACTAAGTAAACCAGGGACCACGATGGCCCGGGACAATGGAACCATGGGATCTTGACCGGGTCCATCATCCTTTCCCCCACCATCCGCTTTAAGCACTAGGTGGTGAAATTTCCTATTTTAAATATCAAACTTTCTAATCCTTTCAAAATACCCAAATTCAAACCCAATTTCCAAATCCAAATCTATGCTGCTACTATAGCTAGATAACACGTATATTCTACGTATTTGATTGATGACTAGCTTTAATCGAAAGTTCTCTCTCGTGATCGGGAGAGGTAATTAACTATAGGGGCTTGCGCTTATAGGAAACTAGAACTCAGACATAAAGTCCTCGCAAAATGAGGGCGAAATCTCTGGATAGTGTCTTATCTATAAATCCATCTGCCTTCCAAAATTTACCCCGGAACCTATTCCGTTAAAACTCCCTCATCGAGAAGAAAAAACAAACAATATAGTGCGGCGAGGAGGCCGGGGTCGAATTTTTGGAGCCCACAGTTACGAGAGGTAGAAGTTGTGAGACCTCGTTCCCTTACTGTTCCTCTCTAGATTGAATTTTCCTCCCAGGATCGGCCGGGACGATATTGAGATCGTCCAGGCCGATCTGTACTGTTCAAAATATCGTCCTGAGAATAGTTCTCGGAACCGTCCAGGCCGAAGTATTTTGGTCTGATCGTCCCAAGACGATCTTGCGATCGGCCGGGCCGATCAGCCTTATGATATAAGGAAATCAGCTCGTTTTGAGGAGAGAGAAAATCATTTTTATAAAAAAAGATATTTTGAAGAGAGAGAAAGAGAGGAAAAGAGAAGGGAAAAGCTGGGTTTTGGAGGCCGCGGAGCGCTTTTTGTCCGACGCCGTTGTTGGGAAAAGTGTAGATATCGTGGTAAGGACTCCGAATCCTATTTCTGTTTTCAGAGATATTGAGTTTTGACCGAGTTGTGCACTGTTTTGTATTTTCGTAGTCGAACTTTTGACCTGGTTTTGTATTGACACAACTTTCACCGCACAACTTTTAGAATGTTATAGATATGAATATTGTACACGATTTGAGTATTTTCTACGACGATTTTATCGGTCGGAATTGATTCTACGCGATTTTAATTGAATAGAAAAATATCAGGACGTGCTTTGATTTGGATTCTATAGAACAATAGTCTTGTATTGATGTCATGGATATTCTACTGTAATTTGGAGAAATTTGGAATTTGTGCTTTTTTGCAGGATTTTTGTGTAAATTTGATAGACTGCCGTTACTCTGCCCAATTTTCGTATGATTTTTGATTTTCCCGAAATTGATAGATTGAATTGATATGCGTATGACTATTGATATGATTGTTCTAGATTGCTTTAATATTGCTTATTGCATTGATTATTGAATTGATTATTGATTGAATTGATTTGATACTAAAAGACAAGTGGGAACCTGGTTGAACGTTGGTTGGAGATAGATATTGACCTGTACAGAATGGTGGGCCGACGGGCTTTCCTTTAAACCATAGATTATCGATATAACAAATTGGAGTCATAAGGAGTTTTATATGCCGACGGGCGGCCGACGGGCAAAAGAGTGACGACTCTTATTGATTGAAACCAACGTATGGATATCTACAACATCAATATGGATTCTACAACAGCACTATGGATTTCTACAACAGCACTATTGATCATAGCTAGTGTTTGTGCTTGTCTAGTAAGACCATTGTTTGGAATTGCATGTATACGATATTGCATCGTATGGATTTCCTAATATGCATTGATTTATTGATCTTGATGGATTTATTGAATTGATTTATTATTGAACGGATTTATTGATGGATTTATGGATTTACTGTATCGTACGGATTCATTGATTTTATTGATTGATCATTGATATAGATTTATTGACATTGTTTATAGACTCATTGATACTATTGATTTTTGCATTGATTTATCGTATTGCTTTTCCGATTGATTTTATCGACTTGATTTATGGATTATGGATATGGATTGTATTGATTCATAGATACCGGCACCGATATTGATATGGATTCTGCGTATTGATTCATAGATATTGACACCGATATTGATATAGATTGTATCGATTGATAGATACCGACATCGACATTGATATGGATTATGATATTGACATATAGATACTATTGATACGACAGATCCTGATATGCTATTGATACACTGATACATTGATTCGTCGTACCGATTATCGATTGATTGATTGAATGGATTGTTGCCGTATGGATTTGATTTATCGTAGAATAGATTTCTTTATGGACCTGATTGTATTGATTTCAATTGACCTGATGATTTCATTGTTTGGATTTGTTTTCAATTGCTAGGTTGATTTATTGAGTTGATTCGATTGTTCTATGGATTTCCCTGCTGATAGATATAATTGACTGGAAAGTGCTCTATTGATTGAGATGATTTCCCTATTGTAGCATTGTACGTCGTCATTATTGAACCATTCTCGCTGCCGTAGTGTCATTGAATATTGTATATTGATATCGAGTAAATCGTATTGAATAATTGGATTGACTGATTTGCAAGAGTACATTCTGACACGAGTCCCTTATTGAATTAATTGACGCTATTGATTGCTATTAATTGACACAGACATCCTATTGATTTGACAGATGATATAGATACAACGAATTGACTAGACGACACGATTGATTGAACTGATAGTATTGATTGATAGACACTGCTACGATGGATAGATATTGACTGGAAGCACTTACTGATTTGATTGCTGGGGAGTATTGATTTATCGATGTTTTAACCGCTGTATTGATTATTGACTATTGATGGATCTGATTTGATTTGATTTCCGTATCTGCATAGATTCATTGATCATAGCCTATTGATTGACTTGATTTGATTGACCTGCATATTGTTTTCAGTGTCGTGCTTTGATTTCAGTTGTAGGTTTTGGTGACCTGCTGGGCTATTTAAGCTCATTATATGTGGATTATTGTAGTGGCTGTATTTCTTTTCTGTAATGCAATTATCTCTGGATGACTGTATTGAACTGAACGAGAAGCAAGATGAAAAGACTGATAGAAAAAGAAAAAAAAACAAAGAGATATGGAAATAGCAAATGTTAGATGAATCCTTTCACTATTGATATCTGGGGCATCACAGATGTAGAACTAAAAAGATTTAGTTAGACAGTATTAGAAATATCCTTTTTTTTATTAGATTTAGTTGAGAAATTGACTCTTAATATGACACAATAGAGAATAAGGATTCATATTGCCGATCCTACATGCTGAGATAAAGACTTTATATTATTGTAGTATTTTTTAGCTGTGTTCATCTAATAATAATTCAGTAATTCTGTGTCTTTGAACAGTTAGTTCAACCTCTAATGGAGGCTCATAAAAATTAAAATTTCTTATTAGTAACCAATAAATATGAATTATGGAAGTCGATTCCACATTAAAGAAGAGAAGTTTGGGGGGGGGGGGGGGGGGGGGGGGGAATAAAAAGAAGAAAAATTTATTACTAAAATTAGGGAGAAGTTGTACATATCTTTTTTCTCTCTCAGTGTCTTCTTGTTTCACTTCAACATTGAATCTTTCCCACACGAACAAACTAATAGAAACTTACAAAACTACCAAGGGACGCAACTCTTAATGAAAAACGAGAAAGAAAACTTCAAGCCCGTCTAGCAGCGCTGCAGCTCTCTACTCTCTATCTACAATCTACTTGTTGGATCTAGAGCGCTCCAACGCTACGCTCTACTCTCTGTCTTTCTCATCGATCCTCATGCCATCATTTTATACGAGTTTCTTTCGATGCCTACAAATGCATCTTGTCTTACTATTTTGTATAAGCCAATTTACTTAAAGAGCAATTGATTGTATTTGCTTTGCGTGGGCAGCGATTAGACTAAACGGTTTTCTTACTGCTTCTTAAAATGAATTTTTAGTACAAAAGTTAAAATTTTTGTACTAAAAAAGCTGATTTATGAAGCATAAAAAAAAAAACCATCCCAAATGAAACCTTACTGTGGGCAAGCAGGGCTCATCTTTCGTGCTCCACATGGCTTTATCCTTGTCACTCTATACATCCGTTAGACTCAATTCAAGTAAACTAGATTAGTATTAAAAATATGATAGCTACAGAAAAGGCAATTATGATATGAAAAGAAAATAAATTATAAATTATTTGTGGCCAACAATTACTTTAAGCTTTGTTTGAGACGACTTTCTTACTATTTCGTAAAGCGACTTTCTAGTACAAAAATTTTATTTTTTTACAAAAAGGCTGGTTTTAGAAACATAAAGAAAGCCGTCCCAAATGAGGCCTTAGGTTTTGTTTGGGATGAATTTCTTAAAGCAGCTTTCAAATAAAAATTAATTAATTTTTTATTGAAAAGATATTTTAAAAAGCTAATTTTTTATTAAAAATCTATTTTAAAAAACATAAAAAAGCCGGCCCATAAACTTCGTCTCCAAGGGGGGACAGAACACCGCCAAATGGTTTTAAACGGCTTCCGAAGGAAAATTAGTCTGGACAATTGCCAACCTCTCTCCTCTCATTATGCTATAATCAATTAGTAGCTCCGTTTTAATTCATTCATGGCAGGGCAGAAGATGCAACTCCTCATCGCCGCCCTTCTCCTCGCCGCCAGCACCCTCGCTCATGCGCAGAACTGCGGGTGCGAGCAAGGCTTCTGCTGCAACAACTTCGGCTACTGCGGCACCAGTGCCCCCTACTGCGGCGACAGCTGCCAGTCGGGGCCTTGTTATAATCGGCCACCGTCCGGTGGCGGACTCGATGTGGCGGAAGTGGTGTCACAGAAGTTCTTCGACATCATTATTGGCCAAGCAGACGCTGGTTGCGAAGGGAAAGGATTTTACACCCGACGTGCGTTCCTCGATGCGTTCTTCGATGCGGTTGAGCAGAAGTACTTTAGCTTCGATCAAGATGCTACTGCGGATGACTCTAAGCGGGAGATCGCCGCTTTCTTTGCCCACGCCACTCACGAGACCGGATGTAAGCATTATTTTCTAGACATAAAAATAAACCTATATGTATTTTTTTTTACTATAAATATTTTTAATTTGATATATTATATATTATTCTTCCCTATAATCTATACTATTTAGATAATTAATAATATATATATATATAGAGAGAGAGAGAGAGAGAGAGAGAGAGTAAGGGATAATATGTGATATAAAATTGATTTATATTTTTTTCCATTCATCTTATATATATATGAAAATAAAATCTTCCTTATTGATGATTTTTTAAATTATTTGAAGTATAAAATATTCTTATTAAATTCTAAAAACATCAAATCAAATATAAAAAAGATATCTAATAAAATTTTGTTTTTTTCAAAAGATTATTTTATAAATATAAGTAACATGACTTACAAAATTACTAATGTAAATTGCATGTTTGAAATAAATTTGTATAGACTTTTGCTACGTAGAAGAGGTGGACAAATCAAATTTTTTCTGTGACACGAGCTACCCTTAATTTCCATGCGCACCTGGTAAGAATTACTATGGTCGCGGTCCACTTCAAATCTCCTGGAACTTCAACTACGGCCCTGCTGGTCAAGATATTGGTTTTGACAGTCTCAACTCGCCCGAGATCGTCTCCATTGATGCGGTCCTTTCCTTCAAGACGGCTCTATGGTTTTGGATGAATAAAGTCCATAGTGTTGTTAACCAAGGTTTTGGTGCAACAATACGTGCCATAAATAGCATAGAGTGTGACGGTAGCAACTCTGGAGAGATGAATGATCGTGTTAACATCTACAAAAACTATTGCAGACTGTTTGGTGTCTCTTTGGGAGATAATCTCACTTGCTAATATATATGTATTGTGTTGTAAGTTTTTTATCATGAATAATGAAATAAGTAGGGAAACATGTATCATGATCTTCACTAAGATGATAAATGAATAAATTGATTTATGCACATGCATGTTAATTAGATAAAACAAATTTGCATTGAAGGAAATTCTTTTATTTATTTATTTATTTATTATAGTTTGAGTTTCTTTTTCAAAATTTTGAATAGCTTTTTTAATATTTTTTAAAATGATTTTTTATTAAAAAAAGTTCTATTTCAAAATATTTTTATGCTAAAAAATTATTTTAGTAAGTAGTAAGAAAACTGCCCCTAACAACCGTGCTAGAATTTCAAATCAGCCATTAGATTATTGCTTCTCTGTTCTACAATAACATATAAAATGTTATCACTTTAAATGGCCACTGATAATTTTGGTGAGTCCTTTCTGTGTCTTTGAACACTTAGCTCAAACTCTAAAGGAGGCCCATAAAGATTAATACTTCTTATTGGTAATCAAATTAATATGAATTATGGAAGTCCATTCCACACTAAAGAAGAGAAGTTGAAAGGAGGGAAATAAGAAGCAGATTAAGAAAGGTCAGTCTTCAGGGAACTAAAACAAGCGGTGAACACAAACAAGAAAGATAAAATACAGCGAAATTAAAGAATACCATGATTTTATGTGAAAAATCTAAAGCCCGAAAAGAACCACACCACAATTTTTTTTATGAAAATCGCCAAAAATAGTACAAATCTTTCTTCTCTCTCACTCTATCATTGTTTCTCGATCTTCACCTTTGAATCGTTCTCACACAATAACATACAAAGAGAAACTTACAAAACTACCGAGGGATGCAATCCTTAATGAAAAATAAGAAAGGAAACTTCAAGCCCATGTAACAGTGCTGCAGCTTTCTACGTACTCTCTGTCTACAATCTACTAGCCAGCTTTATAGTGTTGGGTCTATAGCGCCGCAATGCTCTACTCATTGTCTTTCTCCAAGCAAACAACGTAGCGCCACAACACCAAGGTCTGGTGGTCTGGAGCGCTATAGAACTTTGCTCTCTGTCTTTCTTTGATGCGGAGCATTTTAGTCATAATCTTCCTTAGGATTAGTATATCTAATTTTATACTTGTTTCTAGAAGGTTCTTATGTTGGCTTATATAAAGAAGGTTGTAGTCGGTAATAGAATCAACGAATATTATATCCAGGGGCGGAACCAAGCCCCCCCCCCGCCCCCCCTTAAAAAAAATTTAATTACAGGTAAGGGTATTTTAGTACATTGCCCCCCCTATGAAAAAATACATTTGCCCCTTGTTTGCCCTAGTATCCCACGACTGCCTCTCATTCGTGAATCGCCCGCAGCCCACAGCCCTCTTCCCTCTTCTTCACGCGGCAGCCAGCAAGGAAGCCAGGAAGGAATCGCGGCTCTTGTGAGATCGGAGGCTTCGGAGCTCCCCTCCAAAGAATCGTGTGTGAGTCTTTTCTTCTTTTTTCTAAATTTTCTTCAGATTTTTGTTTCTTCTATGATCTCTCAAGTTTCAGTTTTTTGTTTGAACTTTTTCTTTCTTTTAAGAGTATGCTATTAGATTTTTGTTCATGCTCACAGTTCACATTCGTTTTATAATTTTGCCCCCCCCCCCCCCCCCCCCCCCTCCTAACATTTAAGGCTGGTTCCGCCCCTGATTATATCTCATTTTGAAGCTTAAGCTTTGTGATTGTGTGTTTATTCCTGGATTGGGAAAACACTCAAGTAGTGTTCGTTTCCCTGTCGATCCCATGCATCATTCTTCAAGCAAACTATATAGAGCCAAGGTGCTCAAATACACTGCATAATAGCACTGTATGATTATACGAAAAAATATTTCAAGTGCAATGCACCCGAAATCGATGTAGGAGGAGGACCCTCTACAACCCCCTACCGAGTTCAAAATATTGAATTGTGTCTGAGACAATAATATAATCTAATTGATCAACACAATCATTCTATGCATAACTAACAAAGAGATAAAAAGAATAGCTAGAAAAGAAGTAAAATTGTTATTGTACATCTAAATAAAAGTGTTGCTATCTTTCTTAGGCTTCATGTTCTTACTCTTGGTTTTGGTTCGTGTTATTTATTTTTTAAATAAATGCACTAATCTTAATTGGCAATATTATGAGCTCATATTAAATTATATTTAAGATAATTAAAATATTAAGTATAAGCTGAAAATCACATTATTATTATCGTTGAGGTTCTCTATCTTCCTTCCGAGGTGATACCATTCCCCTCTTCACTTGGATTGACTTGTCATTTTGCCTGCCAAACAGCCCCTTTAGTTTAATGATAGGGAAATCTACTAAGAATTTGCATCTTCCCATGGTCCACGAACAATTATTACGTCCTCCGACCGGACGTAGAGGAACGTCCGGTCGGAGGCAAAATCCTGCCAAAAAACGAGTTGTACCGAGCAAATACCGAGCAATACAAAACAATAACGAGGAATACCATCATTTGAAGACCCAATACCGAGTTATACCGAGCTATACCGAGTTATACAAAAGTTGTACCGAGTTTTTCTTAGAAAAAACTAGGTACAACTAGGTATTTCTTGGTACAGCTCGGTATAACTCGGTATTGGTATTCAGAGAGCGGTATTCCACGTTATTATCAAATAATGCCTAGTTGTACTGAGCAAATACGGAGTTTTTTGGCAAGATTTTGCCTCCAACCGGACGTTCCTCTACGTCCTTACACCGGACGTAACATGGTTTTATCCGTCTCACTTTGCATCCTTTCCACTCAATCCAAGTCAACTTGACTATATTTCTTTTCCGTTCCACGAGAAATTATTATGTACAAAAAAAAATTTGTTCAGTTCGCACTAACGAACTTAGTTCGTACAGACGAACCTGTAATTTGTGCAGTTCGTACCACGGGTTGTAAAGACTAATTGCACACAAATATTATTTTTTCTAAAAATAACTTGAAAGTTTAAGGATTTCACAGAAGGACACAACCCTTAATGAAAAGGAGAAAGGAAACTTCAAGCCCTTCTAACAGTTCTGCAACTCTCTACTCTCTGTCTATAATCTACTAGACAGTGCTACAGTATTAGGTCTGGAGCGCCGCAACACTCTAATCTCTATCTTTCTCCAAGAAAAAGTACGTAGCGCCACAATGCCAGGTTCTGGAGCGTTGCAGCGCCGTAACACTCTACTTTCTGTCTTTCTTCAAGCAAATTATGTAGAGCAGGGGTGCTCGGATACACACCATAGTAGCGCTGTATGATTATACGAAAAAAAACTTATAAGTGCAAAGCACCAGAACCCAAGTAGTGGGAGACCCCTCTACAACCCCCTACCGAGTTCAAAATATTGAATAAAGATCTGAGGCAATAATATAATCTGATTGATCAACACAATCATTCTATGCATAACTAATTGAGGGATGAAAACAATAGCTAGAAAAGAAGTAAATGTGTTCTTGTACATCTACATAAAAGTGTTAATGTCTTTCTCAGCCTTCATGTTCTTACTCATAGACTAATCCTAGTTTTGGCAGAATTGGGGTTGAATCATGCTTAAATTATGCCATCAAACTGCCCCTTTATTTTAATGATGGGAAAAATCTACTTATAATTTTAAGCATGTTGATGAACTTTCTTGCTTGGTGATTCCATCTGCTTTGCGTGGGCAGCCAATTTACTATGCGCAAGCAGGGCACGTCTTCCCGTTGTCCACATGGTTTCATCCGTTTGACTCAATCCAAGTCAACTTCATTATATTTCTTCTCCGTTCTACGAGAAATTATTACGTGCAAAATCCGGACTAATTCGTCAGGACTTCAATAGGAATTGTTCACATCATTGTACACAGTATGTGTATTAATACACAGTGTATAAAATAGTACATAGTGTGTGTATTGACGATATGGTCGTCTTTTGTTGGAGTCCGAACACGAGCTATGTCTAGACTCCGCACATAATAGTTTTCATTAGTTTTTCTATTTGGCGAAGCAAGGCCTTGGAATCCTCCAATAAGTAAAGCACTCAAATATGCATGTGAGCCCCTGAGAGCAGTTTAATTATTGTGAGAATTATAATATTTTTTTTGAAAATTCAAAACACTTCACACATTAAAAAAATCTGATTATAAAACTATCAAAATCTTGAGGGAAAAAAAAACTTTGAAAATCATTAAAAATATAATAGGTACAGAAAAAGTGATTATGACATGAAAAAGAAGAAAAATAAATTAAGTAGCTGTCGCCAACACGGGAAATTATTTTGTGCAGTCATCGGTTTCTCTGTAGGTGAATCAGAATGCACAACACCGATATACAGTGATACACAACACCGATACATTGAAAAAAGTGACGTTACGCATCCTGATTCGTTCCTGAACATGTCCCGTGACCGCACATAATAACCTGCCGACAGACTCATAATGCATATTGGAAGCGGGGCCAAAACTCCGGTCAAATGGGTTAATCAAATTGACCCATCAGATGGGTTCTTAATTTCTCATCCTGCAAGTCGAATTGCGCGTATGAAAGATCAAATTGACTTCCGAATAAATTTCTGGATGGAGTTCCCGTCAAGCACGATGGAAAATTATTCGGTCCCCTTTGAATAGTCTCGACTCTTAAAGCCAGTCTTCTACTCAATTTCTATCCTACTTTCGCGCTTTCATTTTGCTACCTAACATCATTTCGCAGCTATAAATAGCCACCTTTCTCGACCATATTTCCCACACTCTTACCTCTCATTCTAATATAATCAATTAGTAGCTCTCTTTTAATTCATTCATGGCAGGGCCGAAGATGCAACTCCTCATCACCGCCGCCCTTCTCCTCGCCGCCAGCACCGTCGCTCATGCGCAGAACTGCGGGTGCTCGCAGGGCCTCTGCTGCAGCAAGTACGGCTACTGCGGCACCACTGCTCCCTACTGCGGCGACGGCTGCCAATCGGGGCCTTGTTATAATCAGCCACCGTCCGGTGGCGGAGTCTCTGTGGCCAGCGTGGTGACACAACAGTTCTTCAACAGCATTATTGGCCAAGCAGCCGCCGGTTGCGAAGGGAAAGGATTTTACACCCGACAGGCGTTCCTCGATGCGGTTAATCAGAAGTACTCTAGCTTCGGTCGGGATGCTACCGCCGATGACTCTAAGCGAGAGATCGCCGCATTCTTTGCCCACGTCACTCACGAGACCGGATGTAAGCTTTATTTCTAGACATAAAAATAAAACCATTTGTTTTGTTTTGTTTTTTCACTACAAATATTTTTAATTTAATATATTATTAGTTATTCTTCAATATAATAAAAAATTTAGATAATCAATTATATATATATTGAGGGATAATATGAATGTAAATGAGTAAGTTCAAACTTAACTAGATAAATGACTCATGATTCAAGCTCAATGAGCTAACTACAAACTTGAACTGAATTAACTCGTCTGGCATTTAAAATTATTAATATTAAATACACTTAAAATATATGAAGTATTAAATTTCTTTTTAATTATATGATAATAATTATTATTTATATTGAGATAAGATTTTATTGACTTGCGGTATTTATAAATTTTTTCTTGCTAAGAAAATCCAATATTTCTAAAATTTTAAACATTATAATTTCTTATATAATTTTGTTTATTTTATGTCAAATAACTAATAGCCAAAGACAAGCTTATTAGTTTTTATTAAATGAATTGTGAAAACTCTAATGAAGATTTAAAATTGACCTACTGGGCTTAGCTTGGTAGGTGGGTGGCCATGGTTAGGAACTCCCAATCTATATTCGCTTCCTCTCTCAAGCGGCTCGCCTTCTTTGAAGGAAGTAGCATAGCGTGGGTCTGGCGCCTGTGGGTTGGCTCTGCTAGGTTCCGCCGAGGGATTAGTTATGCCGCCATGCGTCTCCTATTAGGGTAATAAAATTTATATTCATAAATTTGTTAGCATTTTTTTTCTTTGAAAATTAATATAATTTTCAATATAAAATATTTGAAATATAAAAATTACTTATTTGGAAGATAATATAACTGAATTTGAATGACTTTGTTTGGAAATTGGTGCTCTGCTTATGACTTGAGGAACATATTATCATTTGTATCATTTATCTTAGTAATTAATTGATGAATAAAATAACTTCAAAAAAATAGAATTACATTTTTTTTCCATTCATCTTATGTATGAAAATAAAATCATCTTTTTTTATGAATTTTTAAATTATTTCAATTTTAAAATATTCTTATTAAATTCTAACAACATCAAATCACATATAAACAAATATCTAATAATTTTTATATTTTTTGTTCTTCAAAAGATTACTTTATAAATACAAGTAACATGACTTACAAAATTACTAATGTAACTTGCATGTTTAAAATCAATTTGTATAGACTTTTGCTACATAGAAGAGGTGGACAAATCAAACACTTTCTGTGACACTAGCTACTCGCAGTATCCATGCGCACCGGGTAAGAAGTACTATGGCCGCGGTCCACTTCAAATCTCCTGGAACTTCAACTACGGCCCTGCTGGTCAAGATATTGGTTTTGACGGTCTCAAATCGCCTGAGACCGTCGCCAATAACGTCGTCGTTTCCTTCAAGACGGCTCTCTGGTTTTGGATGAATAATGTCCATAGTGTTGTCAACCAAGGCTTTGGTGCAACAATACGTGCCATAAATAGCATTGAGTGTGGCGGTGGCAACACTGGGGAGATGAACGATCGTGTTAACATCTACAAAAACTACTGCAACCAGTTTGGTGTCTCTCCAGGAGATAATCTCACTTGCTAATTATATATGTATTGTGTTGTAAGTTTTTTTTATCATGAATAATGGAATATGCAGGGGAACATGTATCATGATGTTCACCAATATGATAAATGACTAAACTTATATATGCACTTGCATGTCAATAAGGGAAAACAAATTTTCATTTAAGGATTTTTTTTTTGTTAATTTATTTTAGTTTCAGTTTCTTTTTCAAAATTTTTATTCTCCAATCTTATTATATTTCCACTAAAACTTTTCACCCAAAAAGATATTTAGTGTTAGTTTTTTATACAAAGATTTATAGTTCAAAAAATTTGTATACAAAAAAAATGTTTTAGAAAGTAGACAGAAAATTGCCCCTAACGAAATCTTAATTAGGATAATAAAATAAACAAATCTAATTTCAATATTTGCTTTTATGAAAAAATTGTCATTGAATTAACTTATTTTTAGTGAAATAGAATTGTCTTAGATGGTTTGGTAATATAAAACGTTGACCTTGTGATGTCCTGTTAGGACTGTAGTTTTATTAGATCCGGCCTATGTTAAGATTGGTAGATGTAGAACTAAAAAGATTTATTTAGCCGATATTTGAAATGTCTTTTTTTTTTATGACATGTTTTGGTTGAACTAAAAAGATTTAGTTATTCCAAAGCTGCCGAACTGAAGTAGGGGGAGGCCCCACTGCAACCCCCTACCGAGATCAAAATATTGAATTGAGGTCCGAGGTAATAATATAATCTAATTGATCAACAAAATTATTCTATGCATAATCAACAAAGGGATAAAAATAATACCTAGGAAAGAAGTAAAATTGTTCTTGTACATCTGAATAAAAGTGTTGCTATCTTTCTCAGTCTTCAAGTTCTTATACTCCTAGACTAATCCTAGTTTTGGCTGAATTGTGGTTGAATAATGCTTAAATTCTGCCATCAAAGAGCCCCTTTATTTTAATAATAGGAAAATCTTCTTAGAATTTAAGCATGTTGATAAATTTGTATATAATTTCTCCAGCTTTATATATATATATAGGGGCGGAACCAGCATCAATTTTGAGAGGGGCAAATACAATACAAAAATAATTAAATATTAAAAAAAATAATATTATATATTTATATATTACGAAAATTTTTTTAAAAAATTAAGCAAGAAAAAAATGTGTAATTAAACTGTCATGAAAAATGTGAAATAGAATATGAGAACTAAATGAGAAGAAATATATAAATATTTTAAGTCAAATTAGGACAAAATAGTTTTTAGTGGAGGCAAAATATTTTTTTTACTCTCCTATATTTTTTTTTTTACTTTAATACAAATTTTTTTTTGAGGGGGGTGCAATTGCCCCCCTAACTAATATATGGTTTCGCCTTTATATATATATATATATATATAAACTTCTTTCCTTAGTTTTCTGTTTGGCGAAGCATGGCCTTGGAATCCCCCAATAACTAAAGCACTCAAATAGGCATGTGGGCCCCAGAGAGCAGTTTTTTTTTTTTTTTTTGGTTAATTATTGTGAGAATTATAATAATTTTTTTAAAAAATTCAAAACACTTCACACATTAATAAATCTGATTATAAAAATATCAAAATCATGAGGAAAAAAAAAAACTTTCAAAATCATTAAAAATATACTAGGTACAGGAAACGTCATTATGACATGAATAAGAAGAAAAAATATGATGTAGCTGTTGCCGTCACGGGAAATTATTCTGTGCAACATTGGATTGTTCGTAGGTGAATCAGAATGTACCATATCATCTAATATATAGTGATATATTCTAATGACACGCCCTGTGACCGCACATAATAATTTCTCCACCAACAGACTCTTAATGCATATTGGAAGCGGGGTCAAAGCTCCGGCCAAATGGGTTAATCAGCTTCAGATGGGTTCTTAATTTCTCATCTGGTAAGTCGAATTGCGCGTATGAAAGGTCAAATTAACTCCAGAACAACTTCTGGTCAGCTTTGAATAGTCTCAACTGCTAAAGCCAGTCTTCTACTCAATTTCCATCCTACTTTCGCTCTTCATTTTGCTACCTAACATCATTTCACAGCTATAAATACCCACCATTTTGGACCACATTTCCCACACTCTCACCTCTCATTCTGCTATAATCAATTAGTAGCTCTGTCTTAATTCATTCATGGCGGGGCCGAAGATCCAACTCCTCATCGCCGCCCTTCTCCTCGCCGCCAGCACCCTCGCTCATGCCCAGAACTGCGGGTGCGCGCAGGGTATTTGCTGCAACAAGTACGGCTACTGCGGCACCAATGCCCTCTACTGCGGCGACGGCTGCCAGTCAGGGCCTTGTTATAAGAATCCACCGTCGAGTAGCGGCGGCGTTGGCGGAGTCTCTGTGGCGGACGTGGTGACACAAGAGTTCTTTGACAGCATTATTGGCCAAGCAGGCGCCGGTTGCGAAGGGAAAGGATTTTACACCCGACAGGCGTTCCTCGATGCGGTTAATCAGAAGTACTCTGGCTTCGGTCGGAATGCTACGGCGGATGGCTCTAAGCGAGAGATCGCTGCTTTCTTTGCCCACGCCACTCACGAGACCGGATGTAAGCATTATTTTTTTACTACAAATGTTTTAAATTTAATATATTATATGTTATTCTTCAACATAATAAAATTTTTAGATAACCAATTAAATCTATGTGCATTGTGAGGGATAATATGTGATACCTAGAAATTTAAATGACTAAGTTTACTCAAGCCGGAACTTGACTCGATAATGACACATGAGTTGAGCTCAATGTGCTAACAACAAACTCGAACCGACTAACTCGTCTTGTAAAGTTGTAAGCTGACTCATTTAAAATTATTAATAATAGATCTACTTAAACTATGAAGTATTATATTTTTTTTTAATTTGTAAGATAACAATTATTATTTATATCGAGCTATAAATTTTTTCTTGCTAAGAAAATCCTATATTTCTAAAATTTTAAACATTATAATTTCTTATATAATTTTGTTTATTTTGAGTCAAATTACAAATAGCCAATGGCAAGCTTATTGGTTTCATTAAATTAATTGTTAAGACTTGTAATGATGATTTAAAATTGAATTACATTTTAAATCATCATCTTATGCATGAAAATAAAATCTTCGTTTTTGATGAATATTTAAATTATTTGAAGTTTAAAATATTCTTAATAAATTCTAACGACATCAAATCAAATATAAAAAAATATCTAATAATTTTTTTCTTTTTTTTTTCAAAAGATTACTTTATAAATACAAGTAACTTTACTTACATAATTACTAATGTAACTTGCATGTTTAAAATCAATTTGTATAGACTTTTGCTACATAGAAGAGGTGGACAAATCAAACACTTTCTGTGACACTAGCTACTCGCAATATCCATGCGCACCGGATAAGAAGTACTACGGCCGCGGTCCACTTCAAATCTCCTTGAACTTCAACTATGGCCCTGCTGGTCAAGATATTGGTTTTGATGGTCTCAACTCGCCCGAGACCGTCTCCAATGACGTTGTCGTTTCCTTCAAGACGGCTCTTTGGTTTTGGATGAATAATGTCCATAGTGTTGTCAACCAAGGCTTTGGTGCAACAATACGTGCCATAAATAGCATTGAGTGTGACGGTGGCAACACTACGGAGATGAACGATCGTGTTAACATCTACAAAAACTACTGCAACCAGTTTGGTGTGTCTCCAGGAGATAATCTCACTTGCTAATTATATATGTATTGTATTGTAAGTTTTTTTTATCATGAATAATAGAATAAGCAGGAGAATACGTATCATGATGTTCACCAATATGATAAATGACTAAACTTATATATGCACTTGCATGTCAATAAGGGAAAACAAATTTTCATTCAAGGAAATATTTTTTGTTAATTTATTTTAGTTTTTGTTTCTTTTTCAAAAGTTTTATTCTCCAATCTTATTATATTTCCACCAAAACTTTTCTCCAAAAAAAAAAAAAAATTTAGTGTTAGTTTTTTAGTACAAATATTTATGGTTCAAAAAATTTATATATAAAAAAATATTTTAGAAAGTAGTCAGAAAATTGCCCCTAACGAAGTCTTAATTTGGATAAAAAAACAAACTAATCTAATTTCAATATTTGTTTTTATGAAAAAATTGTCATTGAATTTACTTATTTTTATTGAAATATTTTTTTTTTAAAATTTACATCTTGATATCATTTAGAGGCAGAATGCCAAACATGCATATTCATGTAAAGATTGAAATACCTCTAATATTGGGAATTGTCTTAGATGGTTTGGTAATATAAAAAGTTGACCTTGTGATGTCTTGTTAGGAGTGTAGATTAGATCCGACGTACACTGCCAAAAAAATAGGGCTATCGCAGCACAAATTGTTACTTTTCCCGGTGGTTATAACCCCTACATTTTACATTGCATTGGTTTTAAAACCGCTGCATTACCGCTGTGATTGCAGTGCACTGCAACGACATTCCGCAGCGATTTCGGAACCGCTTGGGTAGATTAAAGGATGTGCTAGTTATAGCAACGATTATAACTGATGCTAAGTTCCAGATTTACATCGACTATAACCGCTACCAAAATCAAAACTAAAAATTATTTTCAGTATTGTAGCGGTGTAAACCGACACATTTCTGGGAGGTTGTGGCGGTTAAAACCGTCACAAATGTCCAGAATTAAAAAAAAAAAAAACAAACAAAACAAAACCTGAATGTCCACTGCAATCTCATGGTGACAATTGTAGGAAATTCACATTAGAATTACCACACATTAACTGCTAAAAAACTTACAACTATGCATGATTCAAATCAAGAAATTCCAAAGAATTACCTCATAACTTCGCACAGTCTTGTTTGAAATACCGCATAAAACCAAGTCAAAATTGAGTGAATAAAATAAATTAGAAAACTATGCCGAGTCATACTCAATCGGTCCAACCAACTAATTACCACAATCTAATAGAGTTTATTCGAAAGAGCTATAATAATCATTAAACAGAGATTTCTTCATATTTGACCAACATTCATGTCCAAGATCATTCCAAGGACATTCAAAAAAAATTCTCTTACAACACTAGTGCATGATTCCAAAGACGTTCAAAAAATAAGTAAAAATAATAGACAACAAACTATCAAATAAAAATCATAATATCAACAACAATATAAGAAACTTCTCAAAAAAATTCTCTCTATCACTATTATTTTTCTAACAAACAATGGCCACATTTTCGTAATGAAAATTTTTGTTTTTAGGACGGAAGCCTCGGTACACAACGAGAAGTCTCTACAATGAAATTTTACATACCATTTGTGAGTTTTCTTGATGTGGATGCTGCATTTGAAATTGTTGCATGAATTATCTCATTTCAGCACGTAATGAGTTGACCTCCTCTCTCAGATTTACTATTTGTCTTAAATTGCTTCCATCGCTACGTACTCCTGCTCTTGTTTGTGTTATAAGGAAAATATTGTGTAGGAGTGATACAAAACCCTTGCGTTCTGACTCTGCCTGAGTGCTCAGGTCCCATAATATGGTGTCAGCTCATCCTCACCTAAAAGATCGCAAGATTGTATCTATTTTATAATAAATTAAATTAACTTTTGTTTAAAATAAATAAAGAATAATGATGAATTATGTATAAAAAATTTATAGCTAGGTTAAAATTACACATCTCTATTTAGCATCTTCAGATGACCAGGTGTCATTTTTGTGTAATATGCTAATTCTCCATAATAGTAATCTATCATTGATAGCCTATAATAGCAAATTTGATCGATAAGTAATTAGTTAATAAATGTGAATAAAAATTTTACATAAATCTAGATATATATCATCTCTTGTTGCCTGTTTTGAAACGGGTCGGGTTCGGGTTCCCGGATTTAACCCGTTTGAAAAAATGGCTCGGTTCGGGTTGACCAGTTGGGTTTTCAGGTCAACCCGGAAACCCGTTTAAAATGAGCTGACCGCGCTACTCGCGCCTGCCCAAGGCTGCCCAAGCCTGCCATCGGCTGCTAGCACCCTCCTGCGTTGCACTCGAAGCAGCATACGAATGACCACGCTGCCCGCACATGCCAATTGCCCCCAGAGCGGCCCCGAGGTTGCCAGCGCTTGGCCACGCACGACGTACACTCGCATCTGATCCAGCCTGCCGTCCTCCGTCTTGTCGTCCTGCTAGCCGGATTAAACCGCCTAAACGACAGGTTGGGTCTGAGTCCGGATTTTCGACCCGTTTAAATAATCGGTCGGGTTAGGGTTAAACTGTTTGAACACGGGTCAATTCTGAATTCGACCTGAACCCGATCTGAACCCCAATTTTGACACCCCTATATATAACCCTGAGTCCTTTTTTGTGTATTTGAACAATTAGTTCAAACTCTAATGGAGGCCCATAAAGATTAATACTTCTTATTGGCAACCAAATAAATATGAATTATGGAAGTCCATTCCACATTAAAGAAGAGAAGTTGAAAGGGGAAAAAAATAAGAAGAAGAATAAGAAAGGTAGAGGAGAAGTAAAACATACAGTGAACATAAAAAAGAAAAAAAAAAGTTAAAATAAAGAACACTAGGATTTTATGTGAAAAACTTAAAACTTGGAAAGAACCACATGGCCACACCACACAAAAAAATTGTATGAAGAAAATTTGGGAGAAATAGTACAAATTTTTCTTCTCTCTCACACTTTCCTTGTTTCTCTTCACCCTTAAATTTTTCTCACATTGGAACTTACAGGACAAACTTACAAAACCACAAAGAGACATAACCCTTAATAAAAACTAGTAAGGAAACTTCAAGCCCGTCTAGTAGTGATGTAGCTCTCTACTCTCTGTCTACAATCTACTAGACAGCTTTACAGTGTTGGGTTTATAGCGTCATAGTGCTCTACTCTTTGTCTTTCTCCAAACAAACTTTGTAGTGCCACAATACCAATTAATGTGACCATCTACTTCTTGGAGTTATAAATGTGCTATAGGATTTTTTTCACCGTTGTAGTACCCTTTCAGCTTCTACATAAAGTATATTAGCAAATACATGAACTAATCTTAATTGGCAATATTATTAGCTCATATTAAATTATATTTATGATAATTAACATATTAAATATAAGTTGAAAATAACAGTGTTAATATTATTGAGGTTCGCTTTCTTCCTTCCGAGGTGGTACCATTTGGGGTGTCAAAAATTGACTTGACCCGAAAACCCAACTCGAACTAGACATGAAAATTTTGGGTCAATCCGAACCCGAAATGGGTCGGGTTCGGGTTCTGATTTTTGACCCGTTTTGAATTATGGGTCAGGTTCGGATTGACCCGGAAACCCGAGAATGACCCGATTTTGATCCCGAATCCTGTAGTGCGGCGTATTTACGGGATTTGGCCAAAGAAGCGCATAAAAGGGAGAACATTACTTTCACAGCGAGTGAACTCCCGTTGTTGCTTCTGAACAAAATGTTGTAACTTCTGATCCGATTGGAAGGGAACGTTGTCCAAGGAGCGAAGTCGAACATCAACGAAGTAGCCGGCCAAGTGACAGCGAGCAAACTCCGGTCGACTGTCGTTGCTTCTGATCAAAATGTTGTGACTTCCAATCTAACTGGAAGGGAACATCGTCAAAGGAGCGAAGTCGAACATCTATGATGAGCACACGAAATGGAGAAAGTTACGTTCACAGTGACAGCGAGCGAACTCCCGTCATTGTGTTCGATAAAAATGTTGTAACTTCCGATCCGACTTGAATGGAACGTCATCCAAGGAGCGTAGTCGATCAGCTATGAAGAGGGCATGAAACAGAGAAAGTTACCTTCATAGTGAGAGCAAACAAACTCCCGTCATTGCTTCCCATCAAAATGTTGTAACTTTAGATCCGATTGGAAGAAAACATCGTCCATGGAGCGAAGTCGAATAACTACAAATAACACTAAGAGGATTGAGTTCGGGTCTGAAAAATCGACCCGTTTGCAAAAAATGGGTCGAGTTCGGGTCGGGTCGAACAATTCCAGGTTGGACCTGAACCCAACCCATGAACTGCCCTAGATACCATTAGGTCCATTCCCCACTTCACTTGGATTGAGTTGTCATTTTGGCTGTTTTGGCAGGTTATTGGTTAAATCATGCTTAAATTCTACCATCAAATAGCCCCTTTATTTTAATGATAGGAAAATCTACTTAGAATTTAAGCATGTTGATAAACTTGCTTGATGATTCTATCTGTTTTGCGTCGGCAGCCAATTTAGTGTGCCAAGCATGACACGTCTTCCCGTTGCCCACATGGTTTTATTCTTCTCATTTTGGAATTTTTATTGGGTCAGGTAACCTGATGTAGAGATACATCAGGTAACCAATAAAAAGATGCCACATGCACTTACTTTTTGTTTAAAGCTGAGTGCTTTTTATTTAAAGTGCATGTGACATCTTTTTATTGGGTACCTGATGTATCTCTACATCAGGTTACCTGACCCAATAAAAATTCCTCATTTTGCATCCGTTCAACTCAATACAAGTCAACTTGACTATATTTCTTCTCTTTTTACGAGAAATTATTACGTGCTAAGTTAAGACAAAGTTCTGACTCCAATATAAAGGGTCGTCACATTATTGTATGCATTATGTATATTAATACACACTATGTATAAAGTTATATGCAATATGTACATTGGCGACATGATCTTCTTTTATTGAAGTCCGAACACGAGCTATATCAAGACTCCACATATAATAATTTCTCCTGGTAAATATATTACCCACTTGTTTACTTAGTATTTCTATTTGGGGAAACAAGGCCTTGGAGTCCCCGAATAACTAAAGCACTTATAAGTAACTATTGACAGATATGTCGGGGGTTGCCCCAAAACAAATTTTGATATACTACTTCTTGTTGTATTTGGTTCATCGCTCCCTAATAGTAACACATCTACACAATTTGTTTAATTGTACTTGGGACAATTGCCTAAAGATCATTGTATTTTAAAATTTTTAACGGGGGAAATTGCCTATAAACTTTTGGCATATATGTCGGGGGAGGGACTTTCAAGTGACTATTGGCAGATAGGATGGGGGTTGCCCCCAAATAAATTTTGATATACTATTTCTCGTTGTATTTGGTTCATTGTTACCTAACAATAACACATCTACACAATGTGTTTAATTGTACTAGGGGCAATTGCCTAAAGATCATAGTATTTTAAAACTTTTAAGGGGACAATTGCCTAAAAACCTTTGTAATAAATATTAATGTTGACTGCTGTACTGAGAAAAAAAAAATCAAAATAAAACCCTACCTACTATGCCAAAGCACGTCGCTCCCCACGTCGCAGCCATTTCGCACGACGTTCGCACGACCCGTCGTTTCCCCCGATGTTTTCACAACGACTTGGCGTCTTTAAAAGGAAGAGGAGGCAAGGCATTCGGTTTTTCTCCACAATCCTGATTCTCCCTCTACTCCTGCCCTCTTCCTCTCGATCTCTTCCCCTCTCCAGCTTCTTCGCGGTAGTTCGACTTCGCTCTCTGTCGACTTTCCCTCTCGGTCGGATCTAAAATTCTGACATTTTAATCTGATGTTGTGAAGATAACTTTCTCCCTTGCATCGCTTCTCCGCCTCCTCCCTGGACGTTCGAATTTGCTCCAACGACGACTTTCCTTTCCTGTCGAGATCGGAAGTCAAAACATTTTGATCGGAGCCAAGAGCAGGAGCTCTCTGACCGTGAAGGTAATCGTCTCCCTTGCGCACGCTTCTCGGCCAAATCCCGTAAATCAGTCAAAACTGAGAGTCGGGGAGAAAATTTATTATTATTATTTATTTTATTTTATTTATAATTCTTATTAATTATATTTAATAGTTATTTAATTATTATAATAATTAATTATCTAATTATAATTAATAATTATTAATTATAATTAATCATTGATTAATTATAATTATAATTAGTTTATTATGTATAATAATTGTTATTTAGTAATTAGTTATCAATAACAATTGTTTTATTATTATTATTATAATTAATATAAATTATAATAAAGAATAATAATGGTAAATTATAGATGTGTGTCCTGCCTTGGTTCCAAGGCCTCCATCGCCGATCCGCCGGCCTCGAAGGTATAATTTCTAAACTCAAACTTCTGTCCTCGGCGTGTACGACGAGCCGGTAGACCACCTATACACGTTTTTCTCTACCGTGGTGGGAGGGAATCCGGTCCGACGCCTATGACGAGGCAGACAGTCGCCTCTAGCCTCTCCTATCTCGATGTTCGTGTCGGGCCGGTGAACCTCTTATACACGCTTTTCTCTAGCGTATTGGGAAGGGAATTCGGCGCGGCACCTACGACGAGGTAAGCGAGCAACCCCTCGCCCCCCCAAAATCTTGCTCTCGGCATGTGCGACGAGCCGGCCTACTGCCTATACATGCTTTTTTTAGCATGGTGGGAAGGGACTCCGATGCGATGCATACGACGGGGCAGGTGAGCCTAGTGCATGCTTTTATTAGCGTGACCGGGATAACTCCTAAGTACCCATATGCGGCTCTGTACCTACGGGGAAATAATTGTGCTTTTCTTGTAACAGGTACCGAAGACCCATACACGCTTTTCTTAGCGTGGTGGGGACAAAGACTTTACACGGCCACGGTGGTCTCGAAAGAGGGCACCTTCCATGCACGCCTTTATTACGCGTGATGGGAAAGGCCCAATTTTCTGTAGTTTCCCCCTAAATGGGGGAGACGCCGGAAGGCTGTCGAAATTTCGGGTGAAATATTACTCTACTCGGACTTGTTTGAACTCAAAAGATATGCAAGAATTTGAGCTCAAATGAATAATGACTTGTGGACCGTTAAACTTGATTGAACACGAGCAGGGGACTTGAACAAAACCTAAATGATTTCTAAAGGTCGAAACCCAAATAAAATGAAATCAAATTGGAATTGAACTCAAATCAATACGAACAAGCAACTGCACTTGCAAGGACTTCAAAAAGACCTTGAATAAGCATTGGAACCTCTACTATGAACTGAAATCAAGCTTTCAGTGCACTCAAACGAATATGCAAGGATTTTGGCCAAGACTTGCAAATCTAAACTTCACCTGAACATTAGGACTTGAATCAAATCTGAACAATAAAGGACTTATCGTACTCAACGCGGCTCATCTACGATCGATAAAAGAATCCAACATGTAACGGATTAGAAATAAAGGTGTATTCGAAGAATCCAAAGCAAATACAGCCTTTGCACAATCAATGTCATTTGATTGTAAATAAATGCCTCGCTCTCCTACAAGACATATGACGAATGGAGATACAAATAAGTACACTACAACCTCAACACGTATAAACAAAGTATTTAGTGGGCTTTTACAATAGTCTCTACGAAATCGGGTGCACCATACCTACAAGAATGAAATGCATTGGTGTCCCTCCTACATGCACCCGAAACCACTATCCACAAAACAAATGCCTGCTGATTGAGAAGGCAATACTGGAGACTAATAATGGAGGATTCGTCCCTACAAACAAATACAATCAGTCCCACCTGAGATTGGTGAAAGGTGGACATTATACTGATGTAAATGGCTCTTCTACGAACATTTCCAGGAGGTCGTAGTGGATACGATGATTCCCTGCAAATGGACACGAGCTGCTTATGGATAACAACAGTGGATACATCGTAGAAACAACGAACCACTGTGGGCACAAGTACAAGTATCTCCTAGGATGATCCCTACGAGATCAAATGAACTATATTGGCAAATAACAATAACAAATTGCAGATTTCATATATAAGTGCCATGTGCTAATGTAAATCTCCTTATAAACAATTGCCTGTTGATTGAATGGAAATACTGGAGATCAACAATAAAAAATCTGCCCCCCCCCCCCCCCCCACAAGCAAGTGCAATCATTAACCCACCTGAGATTGATGAAAGGTGGATAGGATGCAACAATGACTCTCTTATGAATACTTCTAGGAGGTCGTAGTGGATACGACGATTCCATACAAATGAATACTTGTGGATAACAACAGTGGATATATCGTAGGCACAACGAACCACTATGAACACAAGTATGGATATCACCTACGATAGTGGTGATTAAGATCTTCAAGTATTTCGAGCACAAGGGCAACTCGATGTACGAAAAGGGACACCTCCTGGCAGAATGGAAGAGATGTTTGAGCAAATTCAAACCAGACTTTTTGGTATTCCAAAACTCCTTCTCGATCCTGTATTCAGGAAGGAAAATAACTCTGACCTCTATAAATATCAAAAACATCAAGTCCACTACACTGATGATCCCAAAAGAAGTTCTTTTCAAAAGCAACGGACTTCAAAGTCCAGAAGAAACTTCCCTGATGATTGAGAAAGGGGAGTCAATATCAAGATGAGTAAATGCCTCATGACTCCTACAACTCCACGCCATCAGATCTGCAACATTTGTACAAGCAGAGAGAAGGCGTCTACAACCTACAATGCAACACCACCGGATCTGCAACACTTATATAAGCAGAAATAAGGCGTCTAGAATTTACAATGCCACGCCACCGGATCTGCAACACTTAGGCAAGCAAATAGAAGACGTCTATAATCTACTATGCAATGCCACTGGATCTGCAACACTTATACAAACAGACAGAAGACATCTACAATCTACAATGCCACGCCACCATATTTGTAACACTTATGCAACCAGATAGAAGACATCTATAAATATTTTCAAAATACCCCTAGACGTGCTCTATAGTCTGTATACACAAAGGCACACTAAAAGGGGTAAAATCAATTACATAACCCGCATGGGCCACGACGAACTTGTTATTGGTACATGTAACGTCTAGGAATGCTGCGCGGGTCAATAAGTGAATTCAGGTCCAAACTTGATTCTTCTACACATATCAATAGGACTCGATAGGGTTCGAATATTCAAACAAATACACGGTTATGGCGATCGGTGTATTTGTTTCAATACATTCATATTAGGCCTTCAAGGCCTTTGACAAACAAATTCACAAGTGAAGGCATGAAGCCTACGAAACCTGATCCCCTATCGGCAAGTTGATAATGTCGATAAGGTTTAGTCAATGAATGCCCCCACACCCCGATGATGGCCGTGTTGAATGCAAATCTCAACCGGAGGGGTCCATTCCAAATACTTCCAAATGCCATCCCAAATTCCACAAAAATCCAAAAATCCCAAAAAATATTTAAAAATGAAATAAATCCATCAAACACTCAAAGCAAAATCCATCCACCATCTGCAACAGTTTTCCGAGATGGACAAATCTGAAATATTACTTCAGCTAACAAAAAGCTAAATGCCTAGTCGAAAATATCACTAGGATCCATTCTCAAAACAATCTCCTGCCAATAAGGACGTGGTATGTGTCCTCTAACTGGCGGTTGGCCACCAAATGGCACCGCATGATAAACGCTTATGACGACCCGGAGCCCTCTGAACCGAGTGATTTTGCCGCCAAATGGCACCATGAAATACCGGTTATGGCTAGAGTCAATACGCTCCTTAGTGGCATCAAATCCTTGAGATATGAATCAATAGGATATGATCGATAGGACACAAAACCCTCTGTTAGCTAAGGTGGATTCAAATTTATCCCTTTAGGCAAATATCCATCCTAGGTCTACAAGGTACTCTTGAACGAAGCAACCCATGGCTACCGACAAGGATCCTTCTATCAGGTTGGGTCGACTACCTCCTCTGACTAAGTAGATCAGGGACCATGATGGCCCAGGATAACGGAACCATGGGATCTTGATCGGCTATCATCCATTTCCCCACCATCCGTTTTAAGTGCAAGATGGTGCAATTTCTGTTTTAAATATCAACTCCATCCAAATATCCAAACCATTTTCCAAATCCCAAATCCAATATCCAATTCGTGCTGCTACGTACTATATGCTGGATACCGTGTATCTATGGATACGTGTATTCATTGACGACTAGCCTTAATCGAAAGTTCTCTCTCGTGATCGGGAGGGGTAATTAATTATAGGGACTTGTGCCTATAGGAAACCAGTACTCAGATCATAAAATCCTCGTAAAATGAGGGCGAAATCTCTGGGCAGTGTCTTATCTACAAACCCATATGCCTTCCAAAATTTACCCGGGAACTTAAATCCGTTAAAACTCCTTCGCAAATCGAAAACACAATCAAAACATCATGCGCGGCGGGGAGGCCGGGGCCGAATTTTCGGAGCCCACAATTAATAAATAAATTGAGGGGACAAATGACCTAAAGAATCATAGGGGTGCAAACTTATAAGTATCTGTTGGCAAATATGTCAGGAGTTGCCCCCAAATAAACTTTGATTTACTATTTTTCCTTTATATTTGATTTATTTTTCCCTAATAATAACACCTCTACACAATGTGTTTAATTGTACTAGGGGCAGTTGCCTAAAGACCATAGTATTTTAAAACTTTTAGGGGGGGCAATTGCCTAAAAACCTTTGTAATAAAGATTAATAAATAAATTTAGGGGACAAATTACCTAAAGAATCATATAATATAAAAAAAATTTATTTTATTAAGAGGGACAATTGCCCCTTGCGCTCAATGTGTTTAATTATTATGTATATATATATATATATATATATATATACTAGTAAAATGCACGTGCACATAGTGCACGTGTACATATGCACCTGAATTTTTTTTTCAAATAAAATAGATATATATCCAATAAAAAGTTACTTTATGACATATGTGATTGATATTTAAGTATTTATGAATATTGCATGCAACAATATTTTTATATATTTGTATATGATTTATACATAATTAATATGCATATAAACTTGTATTAGTCTTCACAAACAATAGTTTGAAGTGTGTCAAAATAATAATCTAGTATAAATGTACGTGCATATGATGCACGTGAATAAAATTTTAAAAAATAAAAATGTCATAAAAATTAAAATAAAATAATTTATGACATGCTTTATCAATGATATTAAATTCTATATTAATATTAAATACAATATTTGCTTTCATATGCATAGAAAATTTATGTATAATCAAAATATATAAATATAAATAAAAACTGGTATTATCTTTGAAATATATTCAAAAAGTTAGATGAAAAATAAAAAAAAATAGGCTTATGTTTAATGGGAGAGATTTGTAATTTATTGACATTAATATGACATCCATCAGATACTAAATTAGTTACTTAAAATAAAAAGTAAGCCTATAACATAAAATTACCTATAAGAGCTAATATTTATCGTACAAACAATATTGAATGATCACTATAAGAAAGACTAACAATTAGTAAAAACCAATCAAAACTCATGTAAATTGAATTAAGGCTTCGTTTGGGACGGCTTTTTTATTGCTTTCTAAAACGGAGTTTTAGTACAAATTTTTTTATTTTTGTATTAAAACTCCGTTTTAGAAAGCAGTAAAAAAGCCGTCCCAAACGAAGCCTAAGATAGACAAAAAAATAGTTTATATGATAAATCTTTTACATATGAGTGGGCTTATAACAAAATACAAGAAGACATAATAATAGAATTAAAAAAGGACAAAGTACACATCGCTAAACTCATTGAATTTCAAGCATATGAGTTTTACACTGTGAATTATTAATCATAAATTTAAGTAATGAATGCTTCATCTTTCTTAAGTAACCCCTTCTCATACATCACATTAATGAGAACAAATAGAAAAAGATAATTCAGACTTATTTCATACCAATGAAATATTACAAATTAAAGAATGGCGACGTAAGGTACATATGCATAATAACTTTGATTTTGGTTTTCCTTGATTTGTCTTATTTCTCATGAGGTTACCCTTAACACAAATCAGCGATCACATAAGAGAATCTTCGGTTCCTGCGAGAGTACCATAGAAGAATAAAAAAAAAAAGATTAAAAAGAGAGAGAGAGTACCATAGATGAATCAAACATAATAACAAATTATGATGAATAGGGAAGCAAATTACGCAAGAACCTTTAAAATCAACATTGCAAATAAGGAAATACCTAATGGTGTTGTTGGTTCTCATGTGAATCCAATGGGGAATGAACAGTTGTGTTGTAGGTTCTCATCTTCTTCTCCAACTTCTTTGTCAAAAGTGAGAGAATTGAGCATAGGAAAATGAAATTGAAAGCACAAAATGGTGGGAAATGAGGATGAAAGGTGGAATGCTATACTCCATAAAGGATATAAATGAATGAACATAAAAATAGCAAAAGACCATATAGCTCTACAAATAATTCAAAATAAATCCATTACTCTATAACGACAGTAACTATAAACATGTGAAAACAAAGTCCAAACAATGAAACAACAATAATAACTAAAAAAATAAGAGAAATGTAATTGAATTTACACATGAATATTTCAATCAAATCAATTTTCACTTAAATAGCTTTAAAAAAGAGTGCTTTTAAAGGGCAGCAAAAAAACAACCTAACCTAAGAGCCAGAAAAGCTCAAAAGCATCAAGGATAACATCATAATATTCCAAAGCCCCAAAAAAAAAAACACACACACCTTACACTTTTAAATGTCTTGTTTTGAAAGCATATATGAAAAATCAGGCTAACTGATGAAGTTCTTTAAGCCAAATTTCTCTTAAACGTTCAAAAATCTTTTTCCATGACAATGCATGTAACACATATCGAAGTTCTTCATTATATGAAGAGAAATAGAAGTTTTTGAGAGGTTCCTTGATAAATTTAGATTTACATATGTTATCACATAATTTCTCTTTATATAACTCATGCATAAGTAGGCAATAACACATCTTTTATTCTCATACTCAAGGAGCCTAATAAACATATATGTTTAAGAAGTTGAAAGAAAATAAACAAATGTAAAGAGGAATCCAACTAACCTCTTCAACAAGGTCAGCTAGAGCAGTTCCAAAATTTATCATAATCCATAAAAGAAAAAGGGTTCTACACTTGTCATGGAGACGACTGTTTGTTCTTCTTCTTCTTTTTGTTCTTTTGTGTTTGTGTTTCAACAGTAGGTCCATATTCATTGTCATATATAAGGTACTGGTATAAAATGATAATTTCTTAAGCATGTTTTTTTTTCATGTAAGCCAGTATTTTGAATAATTAAGCAGAATAAAAGCGAAGAAAATGAATAAATGATGTAAAAAACTCTCTGTTTCGATTGCAGTTTGCATCCACTTGAGTATCAACCCCATTGATTTCATAAAGAAAAAATCGAAGTTCTTATCATGCGCTCGATACAAATCTGAACAAAGAAAATACCGCTGAAACAGCGACATATCTGATCTTCTCTCTCAAAAATTGGGAGAAGCAACTCGCTAGCCCAGGCAACGTCGCCAAAATCCACCCATTCAACTTTTGCACCGCCACAATCTTCCGCTCTCCCAACCCATCCAAACCCCACACACTTTCATCACCCCCAACCTCGCTACAGGCCAAAAACGATATCACGAGATGATCCAAATCGGGAAGCGCCTTCCTCCCTCTTTCCCCCACATTGACAACCTCGAACTTTGTTCCATTACCCAACACAACCACAAAAACATCAGCATGTCGTTCAGCCCGATTGTCCCTCTCACCTTCCAGTCCTCAGCATCTTCCAAATCGAACTCCAGCCCATGGGATGACAGTAGATTTCAGAGAAGGCAGCAAGCGTGGGATGGGCGAAAGACATTTATAATTTGAGAATTCCTAACCGGGAATATGAAGACAAAAAGACAATAAGAAATACAAACGGAAGATACGAACAGGCCCACGATCTATAGATTTAATCTGCAAATTTATTGTATGGAAGAGCGGAGGTGAATCGCAAAGAGTTAACCGTTAAATTAATTGCATATTTAATAAATGTTTTTGTAGGTAAAAATGAATGGAGTGTGTTATAAAAAAGAATTTGAAGAGTCATGAATGGACGCTTTAGATTATTTTAAAATTTATAAATGAACGATCAGAATTTGCTAAGAGTTGAATCCCAAGTCACTTTTATATAATAGTATAGATATAGATATATATATAATCAAAACATTTCAGTATTTCACACATTAAGATAATCTGATAATAAATATCAAAATTTTCTTTTGAAAAGTATTAAAAATATAAAGCTACAGGTAAGGCAATTATGATATGGAAAAGAAACAAATATGAAGTAGCTGTCGCCGACAGATTCTTAATGCAACCATTCTCGACCACATTTTCCACTCTCTCACCTCTCATTCTGCTATAATCGATTAGTATAGCTCTGTTTTAATTAATTCATGGCAGGGCCGAAGATGCAACTCCTCATCGCCGCCCTTCTCCTCGCTGCCAGCACCCTCGCCCTTGCGCAGAACTGTGGGTGCACAGTCTGTTGCAGCAAGTACGGCTACCGCGGCTCCGGAGACCCCTACTACGACGACGGCTGTCGGTCGGGCCCTTGTTATAGCCCGACTTCGTCCGACGGAGGCTCTGTGGCGGACGTGGTGACAGAGCAATTCTTTGACAGCATTATTGACCAAGCATGAGCCAGTTGCGAAGGGAAAGGGTTTTACACCCGAGAGGCGTTCCTCGACGCGGTTAATGAGAAGTACTCTGACTTCGGTCAGGATGCTTCGGAGGAGGAGTCAAAGCGAGAGATCGCTGCTTTCTTTGCCCACTTCACTCACGAGACCAGTTGTAAGCATTTTTTTAGTTTTGGGAGATGTTTTTTACTTCATGCTCATAATTTTTGTTTGGCTATTATTTTTCAATGTCTATAATAAATTTTTCGACAAAAAAATTATTTTCTACAACAACATTCACAAAAGCTGCTTTCTTCATACAACCATCTGTATAAAAAATTACAGTCGTTACAGGCATACTTTTGACTTCGTTTGAGAAAGCTTTCTTACTGCATTGCTTTTCAAGCTATAACCATAGTTTTTATGCGGCCATTGCTTTTTTAATGCTTTCAATAAATTTTTGTGCAAGGAAACTACTTTCTACTATGACTTTCAAAAAATTTGTTTACTCCACAACAATTTTACAACCATCTTTATAAAAAATTGCGGCTAACGGACCCTTTGTAAAAAAATTTATATTCATAAATTTGTTAGGATATTTTTTTTTTAAAAGATTATAAATTTCAATATAAAATATTTATAATATAAAAATTCCTTAATTGGAAGATAATATACTGAATTTGAATGACTATGTTTTTTCGAAAGATTATTTTATAAATACAAGTATCATGACTTACAAAATTACTAATGTAACTTGCATGTGTGAAATCAATTCATATAGACTTTTGCTACATAGAAGAGATGGAAAAATCATTGTCTTACTGTGACATGAGCTACCTGGAATATCCATGCACGTACACCGGGTAAGAAATACTATGGTCGTGGTCCACTTCAAATCTCCTGGAACAACAACTACGCCCTTGCTGGTCAAGATATTGGTTTTGACGGTCTCAACTGGCCCGAGATCGTTGCCAGTGACGTCATCGTTTCCTTCAAGACGGCTCTCTGATTTTGGATGACTAAAGTCCATACTGTTGTGAACCAGAACTTTGGTGCAACAATACGTGCCATAAATAGCATTGAGTGTGATGGTGGCAACACTGCGGCGGAGAATGATCGTGTTAAAATCTACAATGACTATTGCAACCAATTTGGTGTCTCTCTAGGAGATAATCTCACTTGCTAATTGTATATGTATTATGTTGTAAGTTTTTTAATCATGGATAATGGAATAAGCAGGGGACCATGTATCATGATGTTCACCGATATGATAAATAAATAAACTGATATATGCACTTGCATGTCAATAAGGGAAAACAAATTTGCATTTAAGAAATTTTTTTTATTTGTTTATTTTAGTTTAAGTTTTTTTTTTCAAAATTTTTATTCTCCAACCTTATTATATTTCCGCTAAAACTTTTCTCCTTAAATCAAAATTTTATTTTATTTGTTAGCATAAAAAGAAAGAATATAAATAATGTCAATAGATAAATCATATATCGTTTAAGGACTTACCAATCATGCACTTATTGCTTCCAAGAACTTTATAATTACTATAACTTTATAATCAACAAGAGGAAATGGGAACTCATGTTGGGAAGGGACATGAAAGTATATAACAGTTAAGACATCTTTGAATGATCAAAAAGGCAAGGGTTCACTAGCCAAAACACTTCCAAAATAACATTAAGAAAGTGATTACAATTTATATGATTTTTTACATGGGTTAACTTGAGATGTTGAAGCCATTTTTGGAACTAATGCAAAGTAACCAAATGTTCAATAGAGTAGATAAGCGGAGGCTAGAATCGCCCAATGAGAAGAAATGGGAACTCAAGTTGAGAAGGAATAACAAAATACATATTTGCCAAGGCATCTTTGAATGATCTAGAAGGTAAACAATTTTCTAGCCAAAATTGTTCTTAAATAACCTTGAGAATAAGTTTCCACTTTATATGGTTTACCATGAGGGTTAGGCTGAGAATTTTAAGCAAATAGATGAAGTGATGCAAAACAACCACTTGCTCAATGTAGCCAATGAGTGGGGGTTGTGCTATGCACCCCCTCTGCCTTAAGATAAACTAGTAGGAAGCAAAGGAATCTGAAGGAAGGTACGAATAACCACAACTATGATAAGAAATTTGAAAATTTAGAGCAAAAGTTGAGAAAGAGGATAGAGAAAGGAATGAGTGCTATTGTTATACTTAAATTAGGGAATCTCTACTTAGCCTAGAATTAGAGATTGATAATTTTTTAACATAAAAACCTACACACCTATTGAAATTGAAACCATATTTTATGGGCAATCTAAGAATCATCCTTTAAAAGTTTGATGTTAATTCGAACTAAAATGAGGTTTATAAAATTTCTTAAAAATAATTATAGTTTATTGTTTGGAAAATAAAAAAGGGGTTCTAATTCCTCAATGTAGTTATTCTTATTGTCTATGCTAGTAAGATGTGTGAGATTTGGTTTTAGATTTATATAAATATTTTAAATTATAAATAAATTACCTAAAATTAGGGCCAATTAGGGTCTATTTGACTGATATATTTTGATTTGGTTGAACCAAGCATTAAAATCATATGATGAATTTCAAAGAAGTCTAAGGAACCATCATAAATCTTTCATATAAGTTTGAGAGCAACTAAGTTTTCTTTAGTCATTTAATTACATCATTAAAAATATTCTTCATTAATTAAATTTTATATTTATGGAATGATTTATTTTTTGAAATTAAATATAATAATACCCATTATATTCACCAATTTCAAATAAAATTGGTTAAGTATTCATAGAGATATGAATTTTCTAAGTTTTGTTAGATTATTTGATTAATTGAATACATTTTTCTAATTCTTAGGTTAAGAAGGTAGTCTTTTCTACTTCTCAAGTTCTAATTGGCTTAGTTAGAATGGTAGGATGATTGTGTAATCCATGTGGGTCAAATTATTAAAAACAACCTATTCATTATATTCCTCTAATAACCCTAGAGGAAGAATCTAAATGCATCCGTACACCTCTCATTGGCTATATAATCAAATTCATGCATTAAAATTTAATCCCATAGCATTTTGTAGAGAGAGTAAGAATTTTATTAGGTTAGTTAGATCATAGTCATGGTTTCACCGCATATAATAATGATTACTAATGTTTTAAACTTTGGTTTCGAACATACTTGAATAAGAAGGGATATTGAAAGCTATGATGCTAGAGAGCTTCAATGAAGTAAGACAAGTGAATTTAGGGTTTCCTTAAATAGCCTCCTTGTTAATCATTTTTTATATTAACAATCATATTGAGTTCATCAAAGCTCAGCCTTCATGCACATAAAGAGGGAGTTAAGGGAGGGAGGGTAGGGAATGCTCAAGAGCTCATGATGGAGTTTAATAGATTCAAATTTATGCATCAAAATTAGCCCAAGCATCATGTACTTATTGGCCAAGCTTAATGAATTAGGATGAAACTATGGCCATCACTAGCCATTACTAGCTAGCTTAGTAGTTAGGAATTGCTTAATAGGGTTGGGACATGTATCTATGATCACTTTCAAGACCTAGAATAGATGGATTGGTAATTTGGAATTGTGATGCTTTGAGCTCATCAAATTTAATGGGGATATCTGCTAACTAGTTTCAACAAGCATATTAACTAAAAAAGGGTTCATGGAGCTTAAAGGGTTGAATGAGTGCCTTAACTAGGCTTAGGAAGGTGAGAATTATATATAGCGATTAGCTAGGGATCTGTTCATTGGATGCACACTTAGGATATCCCAAGTGGATTGGATATCCTAGGGTACCTCACTTATTATCTTAGTAAGGATGTAATAAAGTTTAAATAAGTTTAAAGTTTATTTTAATTAGGTATAGTTCCAATAAACTAAGGTTGGTTCATTTGGTTTATATGGTCAAACCAAGTTTGACCATTACCTACTTGTTTTAAATTTGAATTAAATATGTCCACAATTGACCATAAAATGAGGTAGCCTAACTCGGAGATAATTCCAATGTCTTAGGGTTTAATTTGGATTAAATATTTTGTTTAAGAGAATAATTAAGTCAAACTTAGGGTTAGATAAGTTTACCCTAACTCGTCAACATATTGGGTGGGTCCTATAGAAGATCTAGGACACCTAAGATGTGTTTCAAGGTCATGTGATACCTATGGTATGCCACAAATAGGCACCATTGGGCTTGAATAAAGGAGATAAATTTTTAAGGTTTTAGGTTTTTAAGAATTGGCCCAGAGAAATGAAAAAAATAAAATTAATCATGAAAGTCCAAACTCTAATCAACCTTACAGCATTTGATCCTTGCACCAACCTTAAAATATATTAAATCCACATAATAAGCTAAAAAACCCAATATAAAACTAAAACCTATAACTATAATTAAAAAACAAATGTAAACAACATGCATCGAGTCATTCCAATCATAACAGTAGCATTCAATTTGATAAAAAAAAAAAATTATGCAAAATGGTGATTCTAGAAATCATAAGTCATAGAAAATATTGATAGTATGAATGCTAGAATAGTAAGGCAATAAATCGGGAAAATCATTCGTGCAACATTATCAAATTTGTAAGAAAATCATATCAGCGAAGAGATTCATCATTCATCACAGCAAAATTTCTATACAACTATCAGATATTCATAATAATGTAAAAGGTGATATCAATTATGCAGTCATATCGTATAAAATCTACACATGAAGATTCATCAGTAATATTTTATCTTTGTCTTGATTACATTTATATCTTAATCTTGAAATCAATATAATATTAATAAAAGTGTATGTAACCATGTATAAGCTAAGAAATCACGTTGAACATGTAAGCTAAGTAATCATGTTGAACTCTTTGGTAAAACTTTTAATATATGCCCAAGTTACCTCTCTCGATTCCGCCATAAATATCATAATGAGATCTTAAACATGTGAAAGTGAGGATTGAAAACACTAATAAAATTTTGTGACATAGAGCAACATCATGAAACCCTCTAATATGAAGCAAACTTTAAAACTTTCGAATACAAAATATTTTCCAACATAAATCAACTTTTAAAGCTTTCTCTCACACAAAGTGAATTTAATAATTCTTCCAACGAATTTTCACCTCTCATGCTACATGCCACCAAGGAGAATTGTTCCAACAAGAAAATACATGACTTTGTATTGAATCAAATTGAATTTGTGAATGATCATAAAACATGTGAAAGTTTTCGATCTCATTGAGACATACCAAACAACCAAATAATCTTATGAAACGAAATATAAATATGCATGATAATCCTCACCAAATACCCAAAGCTTTCATCCGTATGTTAAATATGCACATGTCCAACATCATGTTCCAACACTAGTAGTCAAGACTTCATCAAAATTTATGAGAGGAAATAAAAGAGCTACCACATTTATCTATAGATTAACTAAAAGTCATCATGCTATAATCAGGAAGAACAAAGTTCTACCAAAACACCCTTATTAACTCATTTGATATAGTGTAACTAAAATTTACTTGCTTAACTAAACATGAGTCTATATGAATGTGTTATGATAAGCCATGCATGAAGCCGAAATATTGCCATGAGATTCATGGAAAGGTCGACAATGGTTAGTTTCCTTAACTAATAAAATGATATACACGAGTTTCATTCGAAAAGTCTCTTTCAAATGATTCACTGCCAATTTGGAGCCACAAGATATATACCAACAACATCACCATTTTCTTTTATAAGCTTCAAGTTCAATTGAGTGTAAGAGAACAATGGAGTAAAAAAATTTCCTAGGATAAAATATTTAAGTAAAAACTTGCATTACATCTTAACAAGCATTAACACAAACACGTTCCATGCATATTTTTTATGACAAACAACACAAACTCTCACAACTTCCTCATGAGATTTTAGAGGATGAATTACATGAGGTGAGTCTTTAGTAAATGTAAATTTCGAATAAAAGGATTTAAACACTTTTCAACACGTATGAAATCATCTTTGTAGGCTAAATCAAGTTGTAAGCATGCTTTGAATGAATTCTATTGATTTCTACCACAATGACATGTTTAACCAAGCTAGTATATATTGAACAAGAATGATTTCTTATCATAACAACAACATTGGTAAAGGAAATATTGTCAAATATCTTCACAAATGGGTTGCTAGAAAAACCCCATGGCATCACTTTAGACAAAATAATGCTTGAACACGGTTAAGGCTATCCATGGTTAGAAATAACCATCACTGTCTCTCAAAAGAGCTAAGTCATCATCTTATAACCACATAAAGATGACAAAGCTAAGAAACAAGGGATATAAATGAATGTATTATCAAACATATCGCAATAGAAGTTAAAACCATTTCATCAGCATATTTATAATCACTAGATAAGAAGTGTGAGGGAGAGAAAGAAGAGGATAGAGAAGAAGAAATGGAAGAAGAAGTAGCTGTAGGAGAAGGAAAGAATGAGAAAGGAGGATGAGATAAATGGAAGGAGAAAAAGAGAAGAAGAAGAAGGGAAAAGGAAGAAAAAGAGGGAAGATACCTTTCAAGTGGCGAGAAGCCGACGTCTAGGGCAAGAGGTTGATGGTGAAACAATATACAAAATAATCTTTAGAAAAACAGAGTATATAATATAAGAGAAGTTCTATAGGAAGGTATTCTCATTTCCCTTAACGTTTGATCTTGTCACACACTTGTATATAAAGCATAAAGAGAAAATCAAGTTTGTTATGAATGTCAGGTGGTGCAGATGGGAGAAGGGCAGCGATGGCAGTAGGCCATTATCTGTAATGATGCTCTGTTAAAGGAAGTGGAGCATCCAAGCATAAGAAAGTTTGCTTATATAATTTGGTTTGCTTATCATCTGTGTTAACCGCCCCCCACAAACTTATGATTCAAGTGGTTGAATAGTAAGTTTGTCTCTAAGAATTTTGAAACGAGCAAGAGAGAGTGGTTTGGTAAGTATGTTGGCAGGTTGATCCACCGAATTGATGTGCTGCACAGCAATTTCTTTGGATAGAATACGCTCTCGAAAAAATGATAATCAATTTTGATGTGCTTTATTCTGGTGTGAAAAATTGGATTATTTGCAAGTGCTAGAGATGAAGTGTTGTCACATGAAAGAGTTGTGGGAGAAGAGGGTGCTGCTTCAAAATTAGTGAGTAACCTTCAGAGCCATATAATGTCTGATGTTGCTGAGGCTAGAGATCTATATTCATCTTCTGTTGAAGATTTAGCAAATGTAACTTGTTTCTTTACACACCAAAAGACTAAAGTGTTGCCAACATAAGTACAGAATCAAGAAATTGATTTACGTTCAAGTGAATCTGATGCCCATTCAGAATCAGAGAAAGAGTTTAAGTTGAAGAGTACCTCTAGTGATTAGTATACCAAAATGATATGTGCCCCGAATATATCGTAGAAGCCTTTTGAGAGTTTTAAAATCTTGCTCAGTTGGGTTATGCATATGTTGACAAATCATATTTGTGGCATATGCAATATCAGGCCTTGTTATAGTTAAATACTGTAAAGGCCCTGCTATTTTATGGTATAGCTTTGAGTTTAAGCTAAGAAAATTTTTGCTTGTGGATGCTGGCTTAACAACAATGGGGGTTTGAGAAGGCTTGCAGTCCGTCAATCCTACCGATTGCAAAATGTCTTGGGCATATTAAGCTTGATGCAGAAAGTAACCAGTGGGCTTGTGAAGTTTGAATGCCCAAAAAGAACGAAATGGGGCCGAGTTCTTTTAAGGAGAATTGCACTTGCAGTTTGCTGATGAGAGCAAAGATGCTGGTTCGGTCATTGCCTGAGATCAAGATGTCATCTACATATATACGTATGTAGATTTGAATATTGTTGTGCTTGTAAAATAATAATGAAGGATCCGACTTGCTGAAAATGAACCCAATTGATTGTAGAAAATCAGCGAATGTATGGAACCATTGCCTAGGAGCTTGTTTAATCCCATAGATGGTCTTGTGTAATTTACATACATAATCGGGACAGTGTTCATCAATGAAGCCTTGAGGTTGCTTTATATAGACTTCCTCTTATAGTTTGCCATGTAAGGAAGCATTTGAGACATCAAGTTTGAGAACTGACCAACCTCGATTAAGAGCAATAGTAAGCATGATGTGAATAGTGGGCATTTTTGTAACGGGGCTGAATGTCTCTTTATAATCAATTTCAAACTCTTGATTGAAACCTTGCACTACGAGTCATGCTTTGTGTCGATCAAGAGTACCATCAGCTTTTAATTTGGTACGAAATGTCCACCGGCTACCAAGTATGGTGCGATTAATGGGAGGTGGTACAAGGGACCAAGTACCTTATTTTTGAAGAGCAGTAAATTCTTCAGACATAGATGTTCTCCAGTGGGCAAATTTGATGGCTTGAGTGAAACATGTGGGGGTCAATGGTTTAGCAAGAAGATCAAAATGTTGTTTGAGTTTTAGTTTGCTAGTTTTGTACCTTGTGAGCATAGGATGATGAGGTGGAGATGTGATAGAGGTGGAGACGTGATTGAGGTGGAGGAGAGAAAGTTAGAAGAGTTTAGTGTATTTAGTTGATTTCCTATAGGGAATGGGGAAAATTGAGGTGAAGAGCAAATAGGTGTATGGTTGGATGAAGATAGAGGTTGAACTGGGTTGGAAGCTGAAGTGGAAACAGAGTTTGAGATTGAGGAAGTGATGGGTGTAGTTGAGATAGTGGAGATAGGAATTAGTGTAAGAGGAGATATAGGAGATGCTGATGAGGATTTGAGTTAGTTTTATTTCTGATAGGATAGGGAAAGGTGTCTTCATAAAATACTACATGTCAAGAGATATGTATTTTCCCATTTGAAGATTTAGACATATGTATCCTTTATGAGAGGATGAATATCCCACAAAGAGACATGTTGTCGACCTTGGATGAAGTTTGTTGGGAGATAATGGCTTAATCCATGGATAGCATAAACATCCAAAAGTTTTGAGATGAGTGTAGGAAGGTTGATGATTATGGAGTAGATGATGAGGAGTATCGAGTTGAAGTGCTTTGGATGGAAGTCGATTAATAAGATAATTGGCAGTGTGGAGAGCTTCCATCCAAAATTTAAGAGGTAGATGGGAGGCATGAAGAAGTGTTCGAGTTTTTTCGATAAGATGGCGGTGTTTTCTTTCTACAGTGTCATTTTGCTCTGGTGTATAGGGACAACTCATTTGATGTTGAACTCCATGTTGAGATAAGAATATTTGAAATTTTTTAGATTGATATTCACCACGGCCATCCGATTTGAAGATTTTAATTGTGGTGTTGAATTGTGTTTGGATGAGTTTGAAGAAATGCTAAAATTTAAGAAATGTTTCAGCTTTGGTATGCATTGGGTATAACCAAGAGAAGCGTGAGTAATCATCTATAAAGAGCACATAATAGTTATAACCATTTAATGAAGAAATGGGTGCATGACCCCAGACATCAGAATGAACAAGAGAAAATGGAGCGGATGTTTTCATTTCATTGGAATTAAAATATAGTTTGTGACTTTTAGCCCATTACACGAGTCACATTGAAAAGTAGAAGTACTAGAGATACATATGGTAGAAATATGCCTAGATATTTGTTGTAGAAGCTGGAAGTATGGATGTCCCAACCGAGCATGCCAAGTAAAGGTAGAGGTTTGCTGAGAGTGGAGAGCTGGAATTGATGTGGAGGGGATGACGTATAGACCGTCGCGACTTTGGCCTCTAAGAATAGTTTGATTGGTCTGATTGTCCTTTATTGTAAACCCAAAAGTAACAAAACAAATAGAGCAATCATTGTCAGTTGTAAGCTTTTGAATAGATAAGAGATTATGAGTGAGGGATGGGACATGTATGAGTTTTTTTTGTATAAATAGCTTACGTGGGGTGTTGGGTAGAGGAAGAAGACCTTGTCTGGTGGATTGGATAGGAAGTGATGCACCATTAGCAATAGAAATGCTACCATTGCCATCATATGGAAGTGAATACTGTAGTTGAAGAGGATCGGAGGTGAGATGTGAAGAAGCTCTGGAGTCCAAGTACCAATTAGTTGGAGAACTTGTTTGCTAATTTGTGAAGAAATTGTGTTGCGTTCTTGGCATGGTGGGCGCGTATTGAAGATTGGTTCGATGACAGCAATGCACAGCCGAGTGCCCAGGTTTATTGCAAATTTGACAAGTGACCCGTGGAGATGATGGATTTCTGGGTGGGCGATGAAGAGTCCATGTTTACAAAGTAACAACCACGGTTGGATTTGGGTTGTTCAACGGAAATGTTTCTAGGAGCTGAATTTTTAAAGGCATTCAATGCAATTGAATCAGTAGGGGCTGTGGCATCCTTAGAATGATCATTCTGAATATTGATTTCTTCACTTATTAGTAAAGAGTAGAGTTCGTCCAGTGGAATATTAGAGGGATGAGTATGAATGGCTGTCTTAAATGCATTATAAGATGAGGGTAGGCCATTTAAAATGTGAAAAATGATGTCTTCTTGATCTACTTGTGATCCAACAGCTACTATGATATCAACTAAAGCCTGCAAGTATTGATTTACTGTGAGATCTTTCATGTCAATGAGGTACAATTCTTTCTTAAGTTGGATGACTCTTGAACGATTGGTGGGTTGAAGGCTTTTTTTCAAAGTATCCCAAATTTCATGAGTAGTCTGTAGTATAAAAACATAAGGGAGAATGTTTGGAGAAATGGTGGAAAATAACGACGCAGCAAGGTTTTGATCGGTTAGTTTCCATATTTGATAGTTTGGGTTCAGGGTAATATCTCCGGTTGAAGAGGAGATATATTTCAGTGGACAGACATCAGATCTAGTGAGGAAACCCTTAAAATCATTTGCAAAAAAAAAAAAAATTAAGAACCTGAAGTTTCTATATGGCATGATTGTCATTGTTGAACTGGATATTGACAATATGCTTTATATTTGAGATGATGAACTTCAGTGAAATAGGAATGGTAATGTCGGCTGCTACAACTGTGGTAGAGGTGACTTGGGGTGAGGATGAAATTTGGCTGTCAGCCATGGAGAGAGATATGTTGTGAGAATCATTCCTGGTTTCTTTGATACCATGAAACAATCTGCAAAACAGTCATTAGAAAAACAGAGTATAGAAGATGAGAGAAGTTCTGTAGGAAGGTATTCTCATTTCCCTTAATGTTTGATCTTGCCATACACTTGTATATAAAGCATAAAGAGAGAATCAAATTTGTTATGAATGTCAGGTGGTGCAGATGGGAGAAGGGCGGCGATGGCAGTTGTTCATTATCTGTAATGATGCTCTGTTAAAGGAAGAAAGCCAGCCAAGCATAAGCAAGTTTGCTTATATAAGTTGGATTTCTTATCATCTATGTTAACAGACGGTTGAAGCAGGTCGAGGATGAGGCTCGTGACTTCACGTCTGGCTCGGCTATAAGAAAATGAGGGATTGAGCTTCGGCTCTTGCTCTGTACTGACTGAACTAAGGAGAATAGGGAAGGTTGGGTATTTTGCAAACTAAGGGGAGCCGAGAGCGGGAAAGAGCCGAGTTCTTCTAATGCCGAATGAACAGAACTGCCTCTGTATCCTCAGGTGACTGTAAAAGCACGGGGAGCCGAAGTGACGACTCGCAAAAATTCTCTATTGCATGATAAGATTTCCTGCAAGCCATAAGATTTCATACAGGCGTTCTCCGTAAAAGCCGTCGAAATTAAAGAAAAAGAGGTGGGGAAAAGTTACAATAATCATTACAAAAAGAAGAAATCTCAGTCGTTGGATTTAAATAATTAAATGGCAAATGATTTGAGCCTGAATTGGACTTAATTTGACTCGATTCGGGTTGATTTGGGCTCGACTCGACTTGACAAAATTATTAAAAATTAAATCTAAATAAATTGATGACTCGAATTGAATCAAACTCGACACAACTAAAATGTATCAATCAAGGCTAATTAAACTTCTTCGGGTTTAATTCGACTCAATTCGCCTTGTCCCAAGTTTAAATTAGACTTGATGAGGTGCAATTAAGTCTATCGAAAACGCTCGATGGCACTCTTATGAAAATTAAGGTCAACAACATAGTCAGTAAATAGAAGGAAGATCATGTGTATGCTAGGAGTGGTTCTAATGGATGATCAATACTAATCCCTTTTGTGATGCCTCAGAATTTAAATTAGAAGAATTATTTTTTTAATAAATAATAATCTGAGCTATCTATTATCATCTATCAGTAATAAATAGTAAAATAGATTCAATAATTTAAAACATCAATTATACATCTATATTCATTCCCAAAAATTATATATACTACTCAGGATCTACACAATCAAATCATTTATATTCTGTCCTGAGTAAATAAAAAATAAAATGAAATATAACTTGAAAAATCTTGACTAGTCTCGCACTCCTACTCTCCTGCTCTGACCTGAAATCATTTTACCTACATATAATGAGCTTAAAAAGTCGAGCAGGACACCAAAACCTACAACTGAATTCAAAGCACGACAAATGAGTAATATATACGTCAACAGTCACATTATAATAGTTACATTTATATGATCATTGAATCAATGCAGAAATAGTAAAATTCATATGCAGTAGTAGTAAAATTTATAAATAGTAAAATATTATAGTATGGAAGCCTATAAAGCAGTAAACCAGTATGATTGCAAATCTATAAATCAATCATCATATCCGTTATACCAATTAATAAAGAAATCGTATAAAGCATCCAGTCAAAACTTCAGTAAAGACTGTTAAAATTAAATCAATGCAATAAAATTATATTAGAATGTACACATGATATTCAGTTATTCTATATCACGTGTTCAGTATATCACATGCTTAGTATCAATATAGTGAATCAGTAGTATCAAAAAATATCAATATCTATATCAGTACTACTAACAGACAAGTAGTATGAGCAGTAAAATAATGTAGTAATAGTAAATCTTATAGTCATAATAAATAAGTATAATAATAAGATCAATGCATCAAAAACATGCATTTCAATAGTCACACTAAACAAATAAGAAGACTTGTTTATCATGGTATTTTTCAGTATTGTATTAGTATCAGTAAACCGTTGGCTTAATAAATAGAGTCATCACACTTTTCTCATCGGCATAGTAATCATCTCCTTATAACTCCCAATCAGTATCACATGAATTAGTAGATGACAACACCAAATCACAATATTTAAAGAAAATCCCATCGGCCCACCATCCTGTATAGGTCAATCAGGTTCTAACCAATGGGTTAACCAGTCTTTACTTATCTTTTACACACACAATAGTATCACAATACTATAATAGTAATTTTAATCATATATCTATATTCATATTCAATGTATTGCAACAAATAAAATATAATTGAGCTTAATTTTAAAAATGTCCAAAATGTCATAATGATTTATACAAAGAATTAATCATATTAAACAAAAAATGCACATTTTTACAAAATTATCAAAATACCATGAATTGTATAAAATGATGTCTTAAAAATTTTATTTTACTATATTTATTTTTAGAAGTCAAAATAAATTTATGTGTAAGCAAAAATTACTGTATTTTCAAAATTATCGGGTGAAAAATCTCAAATAAATACTCAAAATGCTCATAATCATGATCTCTATAGCATGCAAAAAAGATACACAGTGAAAGTTTTATCAATACAAAATTATTCACGTTTTTGATAACAAAAACATAAATTTGTTCAGAAAAATACTAAAAACACAAAATCTTTGAAATAAAAAATATAGTAAAAGTTCCTTACATCGAGATGAATAAATTTCTCAGCTGACCCAATGAATGAAAATCACACTGCGACCTCCAAATCCAAGCTTTCCTTTTTCTCTCTTCTCTTATTTCTCTATAAAACTTAAACCATTTCTCTATTGGCCGAATGAAGAGGAGAATGGATGTTTAACAAGATTTTAATAATGCTTTCAGATATTTTAATAAAATAATATTATAATATCAATTAAATCATTTAAGACCTTTAAAAATGTCAAAAAAATATTCTTAAAATAAATTATTTAATTTAAAAAATATCGGTGAAATCAAATTTTAAACGGAAACCCAACGGTCTCGAAATCCTTACTTGTATCGATAGATATTAATTCCTTAAGGATTTTTATCGGTGCTAAAAAATTACGAAAAAAATCATGTAACTAAAATATTATAATCAAAATACTATGGAGAAGATGGTTTGCCATTTGGATATAATGACTCCCGAAAAAATTTGGCAAAGTCAAAATACGGGTTAGTACACACCTTAACTCTCGACAGTTTACTAGGCATTTGAATGACTTAATAATATCGGAATTCAATGATCTTGGGCTTGTTGGATTTGTATTATCGAGACGCTCGATTCAACTATAAGCATGTAACATTTGAGAACCATTTGGTCATCCAATTTATGGTTTAAACCTTTCAAATGCACTCTGAGCTTTCGATTTGGTCCCATTTTGGCTTGGATTGAGTCGAATTTGGTGTGGTTGAGTTCGACTATAAGTTTATTGAAATCGGAGTTAGGATGGCCCAGATCTAATTTTTGAAGTTTTATATTTTTTATCTCAAGATTCGTGCCCGATTAAGATATTTTTTTGATGATATATCATAACTAATACTTAAAACAACTTATAAAGCTGTTAATTAAATGCAGAAAAAATAAAACATCCACCAATAAACCCTCAAAACTTTATCCGTGTCACTTTGCATCCGTTCGACTCAATCCAAGTAAACTTGATTAGTATTAAAAATATGATAGCTACAGAAAACGCAATTATGATATGAAAAGAAATAAAAATTATCAAGTAGCTTTCGCCAACAGATCACTCTTAGACTTCGTTTGGGACGGCTTTTTTGCTGCTTCTTAAAGCAGCTTTCTAGTACAAAATTTTTAATTTTTGTACTAGAAAGCAGTTTTAAGAAGCAGTAAGAAAGCCATCCCAGGAAGCGCGTTCAGATAAGTTCTTAACTGTTAAAGCAGACACGGGTTGTGAAGGGAAATGATTTTACACCCTACAGGCAATGCGGTTAATCAGAAGTACTCTAGCTTTGATCAGGATGTTACCGCCGATAACTCTAAGCGAGAGATCGCTGCTTTCTTTGCCGACGCCACTCACGGGACCGGATGTAAGCATTATTTTCTAGACATAAAAATAAACCCATATGTTTTTTTTTACTATAAATATTTTTTATTTTATATATTACATATTATTCTTCACTATAATCTATATTATTTAGATAATCAATTAAATATAAATATAAATATAAATATATATATATATATATTATATATATATATATATATATATATATATATATATATATATATTGAGAGATAATATGTGATATATAGGAACGTAAATGAGCTAGCTAGTTGACATATGAGCAGGCTCAAATTTGACTCGGTAAATGACCCATGAGTTGGACACCTGATGCAGTTCTGAGACCAACCAGAATGCGCCACATCCCCTTGCTCGGCAGCGCGGCTCGATACTGCTCAGTACCGCTTGATACCACAGCTCGGTACTGCTGACGTAGCGCATTCTGGTTGGTCTCCAAACAACATTCTACATCCAGTCTTCGCAGAGAATAATTTCTCCATGAATTGAGCTTAATGAGCTAACAACAAACTTGAACTGACCTAACTCGTCACTCATTTAAAATTATTAATATTATATCCTATATTTCTAAAAAATTTAAACATTATAATTTCTTGTATATATATATTTTTTATTTTATGTCAAATAAGAAATAGCCAATTACGAGCTTATTGGCTTCCTAATGAATTGTGAAGACAGCTTGCAACGAAGACTCAGCATTAACTGAAACAAGAAAGAAATTCCAACGAAGGTCAACCTTTGAAAGCCAAGGGATAAGAGAATACTTCAAATTAACGCATTAATAATTTCAAAACTAGCAATCGCTTTCTTATATATACTTTGCTTTATTAGTTTACAACTGTTTATATTTGTCCAAATTTTGACACAAATTTGGTAAGAAATGGTTTGTTGAAATTTTAGAAAAGCTTTGTTATCATCATCTATTTATAATAAATTTACATTCATAAAAAAAATTTTAAAATTATTTGAAGTGTAAGATATTCATAAAAATTTCAAGTATCACCCAAACAAATATAAAAAATATCTAATAAGTTTGTGTTTCTAAAAAGATTATTTTATAAATATAAGTAGCATGACTTAAAAATTACTAATGTAATTTGCATGTATGAAATCTATTTGTATAGACTTTTGCTACATAGAAGAGGTGGACAAATCAAACTCTTTATGTGACACGAGCTACCCGCAATATCCATGCGCACCGGGTAAGAAGTACTATGGGGCCACTTCAAATCACCTGGAACTATAACTATGCCCTTGCTGCTCAAGATATTGGTTTTGACAGTCTCAACTTTCCCGAGATTGTCTCTAGTGTGTTAGACAAGTCATTTATATTATTTTACATTTCAAGATTCCACGTGTAATAGTTACATCGACTTTCATATGGCCGGCTACCTACTATGCCTATATATAGAGTATGTACTTTCCCAACATGAATATAGAAAACATTTCTTATGTTTTTCATTTCTTGTTCTTTCTTCTTTCTGTTTTGGCTCTGCCTTCTACCAACACTTTCATGGTATCAGAGCAGGATACCTCGTGATCCATTCTTCGTCCCCTCCGGTTCCTGTTTCTTTTTTTCGGTTTGCTATGGCAACCTCCTCCACCGCGGCCACGTCCGGACCTCGACGGAGCTCCGCCACCTCTCTTGAAACATAGTTAATCCCTAAAAAGTTCAAGTTCTTGATGAGCCACATCAAAAGGTATCATCTCCCTCACTCTCACTGCTAAAAACTTCCCCATCTGGCATTCTCAAGTCTTCAAGCTCTTCAAAGCCAACGGGTTTGAAGGATTTCTTGATGGAAGTTGTATCTGCCCATCCCCGCTAAACCCACCATCTGAAAACGAACTCTCCTTCCAAACTTGGAACCTTCTTGATCAGAACCTCGTCGCCGCACTTTACTCCGTCAAATCACCTAGTATCCTCCCCTATGCTCTATCTCTCGACCACTACGCAGAAATATGGGATACCATCGCTCGCCGCCTCCAATCCAACACTCGCTCCCGCATCATTCAACTGCGTAACGAGCTCCATCATCTATCAATGAAAAATAAGTCAATGTCTCAATACCTTCTCGCCATTTAATCCATAGTTGACACCATAGCTGCAACTGGGTCTCCCTTAGATCTAGAGGAGGTGATCTTTTATACCCTCAACGGTCTTCCGGCCCAATACCAGTCATTCAAGACCACCATCCGCACAAATTTGCAACCCCTTAGTCTCGACGACTTGTACACACTTCTCTGCAGCGAAGAACTGAACATCGCGCAAGAAACAACTACAGTGCTTCAGAATCTCCACCTCACTGATCAAGCAACCACACCGGCGGCGTATCGCGGACGGGGCCGAGGACGAAGCAATTCTGGCCGTGGACGACCCTCAAACCGTAGCCGCAGTCGTCTAGCAAGAACTCTTCAAGCAACGTCATCTGTCAGATCTGCTCAAAAGTCGGACACTCCGCAATCAAATGTTGGTATCGTAATGACCCTTGTTACATGGAAGAACCCGTCAAGACCGCCTTATTCACACCGTCCGAATCCAACAACACCACGGACTGGTTTCTTGACAGTGGTGTAAAGACTATTTTTCCTCCCAGGTTTGTCCGGACGAAGTTTGATCGTCCGGGATGATCGGTACAGGTTGTGCAGGAAAACAGTTCTGGCTGTATGGTTCGTCTGGACGAAAATCAGATCGTCTGGATGAAAATCTTACCGAACCCAAGTCGTCCGTGACGATAATTAATTTCGTCTGGATGAAATTCGTCCAGAGCCTAAATTGTCCGGGACGAAGTTGCGATCGTCCGGGACGATCAGTCTGGATATATATGGAAATGAGATATTTTTGGAAAGAAAAGGACGTCCAGGAGAGAGAAAAATGAAGGAAAAGAGGATTTTTGAGCGATTCCGGTCTATTTTTGTCTGTTGTGGTAGTTAGAGAAGTTGACCGACTCGAGGTAAGGCACATTCCGCCTTTCTCAATTTTCAGAACCGTGGATTTTGATGATTATTCTGTTCCAGATTTTGTTTCCGTTAGCGAATTTCGTGTGTTATTTTCTACTGCTTCAGGTTTTATCGCGTAACTTTTGGTATGTTTCTGAGATGATGATTGTGTACGTTTTGAGTATTTTCTGGAAGATTTTTACCGGGTATTTTGGATTTCGATGTGTTTTAATTGAAATGCAATTTATCAGGATGTTGAAAAATATTTGCCAGTACAATGAAAGTCTTATAATGTTGTTGTGAATGTTCTGTGGTAATTTGGTAAATTTCTGAATCTTTAAAATATGTGTAAATTCCGTATACTACCGTTATGCCGCTGAATTTTTGTACGAATTCTGAATTTTCTGAATTGATTCATTGAATGAGTTGAAGTGTTTATATGCTATCAGAAGAGAGTTATAAGGGGCCAGAATCCATTGAGATTCTGTCTGTGTCCGGGAAAATCTGAAATCTGAAATGAGCTCTGAAATCTGAAAATAAGTTCTGTTCCGGAAATTCTGTATATCTGATATGTTCTGGTGCTATAAGCACATTGGGAGACATAAGGGGTCAGAATCCATCGAGATTCTGTCTGTGTCAGGGAAGGGAGGCATAAGGGGCCAGAATCAGTTGAGATTCTGTCAGGGTCTAGGAATCTGAAATCTGTTGTGTGATATGTTATCTGAAATCTGATGTTTGATATCTGATAATCTGTTATGTAACTTATTTGATCTGTTTATGAATTATCCGTTATGTGACTTATCTGCTCTGTTTTATGAATGATCTGATATGAATGTGATTTTATCTGATTTCTATACGACTCTGATTATTCCGTATGATTCTGTCTGTTTTGTGACATGAAAGCCTTATGATATCCGATTTGATGCGACTTCCGTCTCTGTATCCGATGTTTGACTCTGATTGAGCTGTTATCTGTTCTGTTTGTTGTACGATTTCTGTATGATTGTTCGAATTCAGTACGGATACGTTTCTGATATGATTTATGGTGGGAAGTTCTGATTATTTTGATTGGTGATTGATGTCTTGCTGAGCTGTTAGCTCATCCTTGTTTTCTGTGTGGTTTCAGGTTCTGGGAAAGGGAAGGAAGTCTTGGATTAGAAGTTCTGAGTCTGATCAGTGATTAGGTACTTGATACTTTTGATTTTTATACAGTCATGGTTTTTCTGTTCTGTTCCATTCTTTCTTTCCGTAAGCCATGTACTGTATCTGTATATGATTATTTTGATGAAAGAAAAGATAGATGAGATGTTCTGTGTTTGGATGTTTATAGTAGCTCTATATTTTTCTGTCTGTTGAATATTTGGAAGAAAGTCTGAAGCAAATTCCAAAACTAGATCCTGAATTTGATAGCTCCGTCGCGGCCCGATGCGAGCGGGATCCGTCCCGGTCGGGTTGGGTCGTGACAAGATTTAGTGGTATCAGAGCAATGATTTTGGAATTTGGATTGTAAGAGAGAGCTATAGGAAGTGATCTGTGAGTCTGTCTGGGGTAGTTCTAGTTTGTCTGAATTTTTATTGTGTTGCTTTTGTGCTTAGTTTTCTGTGTGATCATGGATCTGCCAGACCCTGATATGACAGATGGGCAGACTGCTAGTCAGGCAGCTCCAGTGGGCAGTACTATCCCAGTGGTTGGTTCTGATACACTTTCTCAGTTTGCTATATTGGTTGCTCAGATGATGAGCGAGACTCAGAGTAGAGCCTCTACTGTTCGATCTGAGGATATAGATAGACATATGCAGATGTTTCTGAGATTGAAACCTCCGAGGTTTGAGGGCACTGTTGAGCCAAGAGCAGCTGAGGAATGGCTGAGGAGGTTGGAAAAGACTTTCGATAGCATGCAGTGTCCGTCGGACAGGAAGATTCCGTTGGCAGTTTTTTGGTTGGATGGCGAGGCTGAGCGCTGGTGGATGGGCCAGTAGGAGGAAAAGTTTCAAGGCAAGCTAAATTCTCTGATTACTTGGGAAGAGTTTTCTGAGGTATTTCGATCGTGGTTTGTACGTCCTTCTGCACGACAGCAGATGCAGGAGACTTTTCTGAGACTTGTTCAGGGAAGCAGGACTGTGATGCAGTATACGAGGCCGAGTTTACTGCCTTAGCCCGATATGCTCCACAGTTGGTGAGTACTTCTGCTGAGAAGTGTTATAGATTTCTAAGGGGACTACGAGATAGTCTGAGGCAGCCTCTGGTGCCGTTTCATATTTCTGATTTCTCTAAGCTTGTGGAGAGAGCTCGTTTGATAGAGAATGATCTGATGGCTACTCAACAGCGGTGGACTGCGAGTAGGAAGAGGTTTGGGGGTGATACTTCTAGCAGTGGTTCCTTTGGCAAGAGGAGATTTGTTTCTGGAGACTTCAGGAGGAGTGGACAGTCATGATTCCCTGCAGTTTCTGGTAGTACCAGTGCTGTCAGTTTTGGATCTGTCAGTGGAGCACCTGTATGCCAGAGTTGTGGACGATGACATTTTGGCCAGTGCTACAGGATGACTGGTCAGTGCTTCAGATGTGGTCAGCCAGGACATCGGATTGCAGAGTGTCCACAGGCTGGATTTGATAGACGATCTGAGTTCCGATCTGATAGTGGCATTAGACCTATTGATTCAGCAGGAAGGTCGAGGATTGTTCCTCCACGCACTGTGACTGAAGGTTCCTCTGGTAGAGGAGGTGGTTTGAGTTCTGTGGCACGGAGACCACCCACGAGTAGTCAGAGGGAGCCTAGTAGTTCAGTAACTTCAACTCCTGTTAAGCCACGTGTGTACAGTTTGAGTCAGCAGGAGGCTCGAGATGCTCCGGATGTGGTGACAGGTATGATTTATATTTCTGATCAGCCCTGTCATGTTTTGTTTGACTCTAGAGCCAGTCATTCGTTTTTGTCCGAGCGTTATTTTGATGCTTTGCATCTGGATTCTGTTTTGCTACCGGTTTCTCTTTATGTTATTTTGCCGGCTGGAAGCAATTTGATCACCCGGAAGTTTTGTTTTTGTGAGATTGATATTTCTGGTAAGAAGTGGAAATCGAGTTTGATTTTGTTGCCGATTTCTTCTTACGACGTGATTTTGGGTATGGATTGGCTTAGTATGTATGAGGCTCAGATTGACTGTTTGAAGAAGCAAGTGAGCTTACTTATGGATGGAGAAAGATGTGTATTTCAAGTATTACGAGGTATTCTATCCTGTCTGATTTATGTATTGGAAGTCAGAAGAATGTGAAAGAAGGGTTTCCCAGTATTTTTGGCTTATGTATGGGATATGAATATAGATGCGGGTTCTGTTTCTGATATCCCTGTTGTACTGGAGTTTTCTGATGTATATCCTGAGGAGTTGGTTGGCTTACCTCCGGATAAAGATGCTGAGTTCTCTATTGATGTTTTGCCGGGTACAGCTCTGATATCGAAAGCTTCGTACAGGATGGCACCGAACGAACTCTCTGAGTTGAAAGTTCAGCTCCAAGAGTTGGTGGATAGAGGATTTGTTCGTCTTAGTGTTTCTCCTTGGGGAGCACCTGTACTGTTTGTGAAGAAGAAGGACGGAACACTCCGCATGTGTGTTGATTACAGAGATTTGAATAAGGTTACGATCAAGAATAAGTATCCATTGCCACAGATTGATGACTTGTTTGATCAACTTTCTGGCTCTTTTGTATTTTCGAAGATTGATTTGAGATCTGGATATTATCAGGTGAAGGTGAAGGAAGCGGATGTGTTGAAGACAGCTTTCAGTACTCGGTATGGGCACTACGAGTTTTTGGTTATGCCTTTTGGGGTAACTAATGCACCTACTATTTTCATGGATCTGATGAACAGAGTGTTCAAGGAGTATCTGGATCAGTTTGTGATTGTCTTCATCGACGATATTCTGGTGTATTCTACTTCTGAGGATGATTATGCTAGACACTTGAGCATTGTGTTGGAAACTTTGAGGCAGCATCAGTTATATGCTAAGTTCTCAAAGTGCGAATTTTGGCTGAAGAACATTTCTTTTCTGGGGCATGTGGTGAGCGGTGAAGGTATTTCTGTTGATCCTCAGAAGATTCAAGCTGTTGCGAATTGGCCAAGGCATACTACGATATTTAAGGTACGTAGTTTCTTAGGCATGGCTGGATATTATAGAAAATTTGTGAAGGGATTTTTTCAGATTTCTATGCCTCTGACAAGACTGACTCAGAAGTCAATAGCTTTTGTTTGGACTTCAGAGTGTGAGGCTAGTTTTCAAAAGTTGAAGGATTGTTTGACTTCAGCTCCAGTGTTAGCACTTCCGTCAGGTACGGAAGGATTTCAGGTGTTCAGTAATGCTTCACTGAAAGGTTTGGGATGTGTTCTGATGCAGCATGGAAGGGTGATAGCTTATGCTTCGAGACAGTTGAAACCACATGAAAAGAATTACTCGACGCATGATTTGGAATTGGCTGCAGTTGTTTTTGATTTGAAGATTTGACGTCACTACTTGTATGGCATCAGATGTGAGATCTTTACGGATCACAAGAGCTTGAAGTACATATTCACTCAGAAGGATCTGAATTTGAGGCAAAGAAGATGGCTTGAGTTGATCAAGGACTATGACCTGACGATTCAGTATCAGCCTGGTTAGGCTAATGTGGTAGCAGATGCTCTGAGCAGGAAGTCTTCTGGATTATCAGGTATTCAGCTCACTTCTGATGACTATCTGATACGAGATATGGAAAGATTACAGTTAGAGGTGATTTCCTTTACTGGTGCGGATTCTGGTGTTTTGACACAGATGAACATTCAGTCTTCCCTGGAAGAAAGGATTTAGGAAGCTCATAAGTCAGATTCTGATTACTTGAAGTTGATTGCTCAGATTGAATCTGGTAAGAAGCATGAACTTCAAGTTTCTGATTCTGGTGTTCTTTTCTGTAAGAACAGGTTATGGATTCCTGTGTTTGGAGATTTGAGGAAAAAAATTCTGTACGAATCACATCATTCAGGCTATACAATTCATCTGGGAAGTGGCAAGATGTATGGAGACATGAAGAGTTTGTTCTGGTGGCCTGAAATGAAAAAGGATGTAGTAGACTTTGTTTCGAAATACGAAGCCTGTCAGTTAGTGAAGGCAGAGCATCAGCGACCAGGAGGTCTTTTGCAGTCGTTGCCTATCCCTGAGTGGAAATGGGAGGAAGTAACGATGGATTTTGCTATGGATTTCCCTCGATCAAGGCAAGGGAAGTAACCTGTGCTTCTTTCGATCAGGTAAACGGATCCGGTGGATAAGTTGGCACAGGTATATGTGAAGGAGTTTGTAAGATTACATGGTGTGCCTCAAGTGATTGTATCTGATCGAGATGGACGGTTTACTTCCAGACTTTGGAAGGGTATTCAGCAAGGACTAGGTACAAGGTTGCATTTCAGTACTGCTTTTCATCCGCATACTGACGGACAGTCTGAGAGGACTATCCAGGTACTGGAAGATATTATGCGATTATGTGTTTTGGATTTTGGAGGAAGCTGGGAAGATCATATTCCTTTGATCGAATTTGCTTATAATAATAGTTTTCAGTCCAGTATTGGTATGGCACCTTATAAAGCTTTGTATGGCCAAAAGTGTAGAACTCCTTTGACTCTGACTGAGGTAGGAGATATACAAGAAATGGGTGCTACATTTGTGGATGAAACTGTTAAGAAAATCAGTTTGATTAAAGAAAGATTGAAAGCTGCACAAGATCGACAACAGAAGTATTACAATCAGAAGCACAGGTTTGTTGAATTTCAGATTGGTGACTTTGTGTATGTCAAAGTCAGTCCGATGAAAGGAGTCAGCAGATTTGGAAGGGTGAGCAAGCTTAGTCCAAGGTATATTGGACCTTTCGAAATCCTTGAAAGGATTGGTAAGTCCGCTTATAAACTATTACTGTCTGATCAGATGTCTGATGTGCATAATATTTTTCACGTATCCTCTTTGAGAAAGTGGATATCTGATTCTAACAAGAAAGTGTCTTCTGATGAGGTTGAGATTCAAGATAATCTGCAGTACAAAGAAGAACCTGAAAAGATTATGGCCTATGATGTTCGTAAGTTAAGAAGTAAACAAATTCCTATGGTTAAAGTTCAGTGGAAGCACCGAACAGCACGAGAAGCAACTTGGGAGAAAGAATCAGACATGAGGCAAGTATATCCGTATCTTTTCTGACTGAGTTTTGGTTTGACAATGTCGAGGACGACATTTTTCTGAAGTTGAGGAGATTGTAAAGACAATTTTTCCTCCCAGGTTCGTCCGGACGAAGTTTGATCGTCCGGGACGATCGGTACAGGTTGTGCAGGAAAACAGTTCTGGCTGTATGGTTCGTCTGGACGAAAATCGGATCGTCTGGACAAAAATCTTACCGAGCCCAAGTTGTCTGTGACGATAATTAATTTTGTCTGGACGAAATTCGTCCAGAGCCTAAATCGTTCGGGACGAAGTTGTGATCGTCCGGGACTATCAGTCTGGATATATATGGAAATGAGATATTTTTGGAAAGAAAAGGACGTCCATGAGAAAGAAAAATGAAGGAAAAGAAGGAAAAGAGGATTTTTGAGCGACTCCGGTCTATTTTCATCCGTTGTGGTAGTTAGAGAAGTTGACCGACTCGAGGTAAGGCACATTCCGCCTTTCTCAATTTTCAGAATCGTGGATTTTGACGATTATTCTGTTCCGGATTTTGTTTCCGTTAGCGAATTTCGTGTGTTATTTTCTACTGCTTCAGGTTTTACCGCGTAACTTTTGGTATGTTTCTGAGATGATGATTGTGCACGTTTTGAGTATTTTCTGGAAGATTTTTACTGGATATTTTGGATTCCGAGGTGTTTTAATTGAACTGCAATTTATCAGGATGTTGAAAAATGTTTTGTCAGTACAATGAAAGTCTTATAATGTTGTTGTGAATGTTCTGTGGTAATTTGGTAAATTTCTGAATCTGTGAAATTTGTGTAAATTCCGTATACTGCCGTTATGCCGCTGAATTTTCGTACGAATTCTGATTTTTTTGAATTGATTCATTGAATGAATTGAAGTGTTTATATGCTATCAGAAAAAAGTTATAAGGGGCCAAAATCCATTGAGATTCTGTCTGTGTCCGGGAAAATCTGAAATCTGAAATGAGCTCTGAAATCTGAAAATAAGTTCTGTTCTGGAAATTCTATATATCTGATCTGTTCTGGTGCTATAAGCACAACGGGAGACATAAGGGGCCAGAATCCATCGAGATTTTGTCTGTGTCAGGGAAGGGAGGCATAAGGGGCTAGAATCCGTTGAGATTCTGTCAGGGTCTGGGAATCTGAAATCTGTTATGTGATATGTTATCTGAAATCTGATGTTTGATATTTGATAATCTGTTTTGTAACTTATCTGATCTGTTTATGAATTATCCGTTCTGTGACTTATCTGCTCTGTTTTACGAATGATCTGATATGAATGTGATTTTTTCTGATTTCTGTACGACTCTGATTATTCCGTATGATTCTGTCTGTTCTGTGACATGAAAGCCTTATGATATCCGATTTGATGCGACTTCCGTCTCCGTATCCGATGTTTGACTCTGATTGAGCTGTTATCTGTTGTCTGTTGTACAATTTCTGTATGATTGTTCGAATTCAGTACGGATACGTTTCTGATATGATTTCTGGTGGAAAGTTCTGATTATTTTAATTGGTAATTGATGTCTTGCTGAGCTGTTAGCTCATCCTTGTTTTCTGCGTTGTTTCAGGTTCTGGGAAAGGGAAGGAAGTCTTGGACTATAAGTTCTGAGTCTGATCAGTGATTAGGTACTTGATACTTTTGATTTTTGTACAATCATGACTTTTCTATTCTGTTCCGTTCTTTCTATTCGTAAGCCATGTACTGTATCTGTATATGATTATTTTGATGAAAGAAAAGATAGATGAGATGTTCTGTGTTTGGATGTTTATAGTAGCTCTGTGTTTTTCTGTCTGTTGAATATTTGAAAGAAAGTTTGAAGCAAATTCCAAAACTAGATCTTGGATTTGATAGCTCCATTGCGGCCCGATGCGAGCGGGATCCGTCCCGGTCGGATTGGGTCATGACAAGTGGAGCATCAAACCACATAACATCCGAGCCGTCCAACCTTCAATCCAGTAGATCCTACACCGGAAACGAATAAAACACGCTCGGGAATGGCTACCAACTCCCCATCCAGCACTCCGGCAAAGGTATTCTCCCAACTCCAATAGGTAAACTTTACCTTCAAAATCTCCTCCATGTATCTAATCTCTCCTTCAATCTTATTTTTATTTACCGGCTAACCAAAGATAACCATTGCACTGTCAAGTTTTCTGCTCATGATTTTCAAATTCAGGACTCGAAGACGGGTCACATTCTACTCAAGGGACCATGCCTTAACTGGCTTTACCCCTTCCGTTCGTCTACCACTACCTCCAATCTAGCTCTCTTATCAGCTCAAGAAGTGCCAAACCTGTGGCATAGACTCCTAGGTCATCCGGCACGGCAAACTCTTCAAGCTATTAGGAAATACATTCCAACACTATGTAACAACCCAAATAAAAATCACTGTCACGCTTGTAATCTAGCTAAGAGCCACTATTTACCATTCAAGATTTTTAATTCTTCTACTTCTCAAATTTTTGAATTGGTTCACTCTGACGTTTGGGGCCCCTCCCCTACGAAATCCGCTCAAGGTTACAGATACTACGTCTCGTTCATTGATGACTACTCAAATTTTTGCTGGACTTTTCCTCTTACTAACAAATCCGAAGTGTTTGTCAAATTTCTAGAATTTAATAATATGATCAATAACCAATTCAACAAACACATCAAAATCTTCCGCTCTGATGACGGAGGAGAATTCATAAACAACAAATTTCAGTTCCTCTTCAAGAACTTGGGAATACTTCACCATTACCTGCCCTCACACGCCAGCTCAAAACGGCATCGCCGAACGGAAACACAGACACATCTTAGAAAGAATGCGCAGCCTCCTAATCGAAGCACACCTTCCCAACTCTTTATGGGTGGAAGCACTTAACACCTCAATTTATCTCATAAATCGTTTGCCCTCCCGATCTCTCAAAACCAAAAGCCCCTATCAAATTCTATACCAAAAACCTTTCACATATAATCACCTCAAAATTTTTGGTTGCTTATGCTACCTGTGGCTTCATCCATACAATATGTCCAAACTCTCCCCACTCTCAATATCGTGCATCTTCATTGGTTATGCCTCAACACAAAAAGGTTATCGCTGGCTAGATCTCAAAACCGGCCACGTCTATGTCTCTCGGCACGTCGTCTTCAATGAAGCCATTTTTCCGGCACGTCGTCTTCAATGAAGCCATTTTTCCCTAAATCCTCCCACAAATCTAACTGCAATCCATCTGCTCCAGACTTTATCCCACCGTTAATTCTTATTCCCACTCACTCCAATCACATTTCTCCTCCGACTCCTCCATCCGTCCCAGCTACGCCGATGTCTAGTAACTCTCCCACAATATCCTCCAGCAATTCTACTCACTATAACACTACTCAATCCGACAATATCTCTATTATGCCCAACCCGTCAACCTCTACTCAACCTACCCACTCCATACAAACAAGGTCTAAAACCGGGCATTCCAAACCAAAGAAAATTTTCAGCCTTGTTCACTCCACCACTGACCCTGATCCCACCACTTACAAAGAAGTCGTGTGCTCCCAAAATTGGCGCCATACAATACATTCTGCCCTTTAATCGCAAAACACGTGGGACCTCGTTCCTCCTAACCCTCACAAAACATCCTAGGGTGCAAATGGACCTACCGCACTAAGTACCTTGCCGACAGATCCATCGCACGATACAAGGTCAGACTCGTCGCACAAGGCTTCAACCAAGAACACGGTCTCGACTTCGCTAAAACCTTCAGCCCCATCGCCAAAATGCCAACTGTTCGGATCCTCGTCGCAATTGTCATACACCACCAATGGCCGCTCCACCAACTAGACGTCTCCAACGCCTTCCTCCATGGGACTTTTAGCCATACAGTCCACATGAAACAACCAATTGGGTTCATCGACAACAATCATCCTGACTATGTTTGCCGCCTTAAAAAGGCGCTCTACGGCCTCAAATAATCTCCATGCGAATGGTTCGCAACCTTATCCGGACACCTTCAAACTCTTGGCTTCAAACTCAGCTCATCTGATCCATTCCTCCTTCTCTACAACAACAAAAAGCATCCAAATGTACTTCTTAGTCTACGCAGACAACATCCTACTCACTGAAACTTGCTCCGAAGCCATCAAGAATCTGCTCAAAAATTTAAAATCAACCTTTACAATGCGGGACCTTGGCTCCCTCTCGCAATTCTTGGGTATACAGGCCACTCATACATCCTACGACCTTCACCTAAATCAAAGTAGATTCACACAAACCATCCTATCCCGCGCAGGTATGTCAAATTGCAAACCCTCCACTCCTTCCCAATTAAAATTTCTATTACTATCTGTTCGATCGCTGCATACTCGAACCCAACTTTTTATCGCCAACTCGCCGGATGTCTATAATACCTTACTCTCACACGACCGGACATCGCCTACACCGTCAATAAGATCTGCCAACACATGCAAAATCCAACCAACTCCCACTTTGATGCCCTCAAACGCCTGTTACAAGACATTCAAGGTACCATACATATTGGTCTCCTGCTATTTCGTGACAAGCCCATCCTCCACTCCTACGCCGACTCTGACTGGGCCGGCGACACCAACGACCAGAAGTTCATATCAGGCTATTGCAATTTCATCGGCTCCTCACTCATATCTTGGAGCGTTAAGAAACAAAATGCAGTTGACCGATCATCCACTGAAGCAGAGTATCGGTCACTTGCCTCCGCGGCAGCTGAAATAACTTGGATTTGTCGCTTTCTCCAAGAACTCAATTGCATATAACCCACCGCCACATCTCTATTCTGTGACAACACCTCTGCTATAGCGTTGGCCAACAACCCAGTCTTTCACGCCACAATAAAGCACATCGAGGTCGATTGTCACTACATTCGCAACTGTATAAAGGACAAAACTATTCAAATTCATCAAATCTCAACCAAGGACCAACTAGCTGATCTGCTTACCAAACCGCTTCCCTCACCTCGCTTCAAATTCCTTGCCAACAAGCTAGTAGAACCTCCGGATCCACCAACTTGAGGGGGGTTGTTAGAAAAGTCATTTATATTATTTTACATTTCAAGATTCCACGTGTAATAGTTACATTGGCTCTCATATGGCTGGCTACCTACTATGCCTACATATAGAGTATGTACTTTCCCAACATGAATATAGAAAACATTTCTTCTGTTTTTCATTTCTTGCTCTTTCTTCTTTCTATTTTGGCTCTGCCTTCTACCAATGCTTTCAGATGCCGTCCTTTCCTTCAAGATTGCTCTATGGTTTTGGATGCATAATGTCCATAGTGTTGTCAACCAAGGCTTTGGTGCAATAATACATGCCATAAATAGCATTGAGTGCGATGGTAGCTGCACTGCGAAGATAAATGATCGTGTTAACATCTATAAAAACTATTGTAACTTGTTTGGTGTCTCTCCGGGAGGTAATCTCACTTGCTAATTGTATATGTATTGTGATATAAGATTTTTATCATGAATAATAGAACAAGCAAGTGAACATGTATCATTATGCTAATTGTATATGTATTGTGTTGTAAGTTTTTTTTAAGGAATTTTTTTTTTTTAGTTTGAGTTTATTTTTAAAAATTTTTATTCTCCAAGCTTGTTATATTTCCACTAAAACGTTTCTCCCAAATAGAATTTAGTGATCCTAAGACTGTCTTAAGACAATTCTTTGTAATCTTCTCCTACCTTAGTTTGGTTTAAGGGTGATAACAATATTCAAAACTCAAAACTATGTCTACTTGGCTCCAAATTTTTTTCAGTCTATTTCAAAGTTATAAAATAATCCATGAAGCATATTGAAATCAACTTTCATTTCATTTGCGGATACCTCAACTCCGGTGCCATTACCCTCTCTCTCATATCAGCTCAACGGATCAGATCGCATACATTCTCACAAAATCATTTAATTATAGGTTCTTGCTTCCCCGATCTCTGTAACAAATTAATCATTCAACTTATGAATTATCAATTTGAGGGAGCCTGTCAGCACAACCTTCATGTTAGCTAGCTTACGTGGCATTGCTTACCTGTATCATATTCTATTACATTTCTTCCTCTACAGGTTTCTATAAATACTAAAGCTCCACTCTCTGTCTTTCTCATTGATTCTCATTGCAACCATTTGATACGAGTTTCTTTGCGTGGTTTTATCCTTGTAACTTTACATCTGTTAGACTCAATCCAAGTCATCTTGATTAGTATTAAAAATATGATAGCTACAGAAAATGCAATTATGATACGAAAAGAAAAAAAATATCAAGTAGTTGTCGCCAACGGCGAATTATTACGTCTGCTCACCAGATGTCCGGACACCCAATCCAGATGCGCCATGTCACCTGAATACATTGGGTCCCTATGTATTTTGGTGACGTGGCGCATCTAGATTGGTATCCAGACACCGGACATAATAATTTGCTATCGCCAACAAATCACTCTTAGGCTTCGTTTGGAAGTGTGGACCTCTGAAAGAGCACCGCTCGTGGGTACGAACGCAAAGGGTACGACCGCACTATCCTGTGGGACAAAATGATCGAATGAGATCCAGGTCTAATACCCGTGTCCTAACTAATGCAATGCAAAACCTGGACTTACCCCGACCTGGATTGGGGAGCCAGCTAACCACCTAATCGCTTTAAAACCATGCTGTCAAGTCAATTATGAGATATGGAAGGGTGGTACAGTTTTTTGGAAGGAGGAATGACATCTAGAGAGTCTCTTAATTAGTCTTGGACTTATGTAGGTCGAATGCTCCTAGCTAATGCAATTAAAATTTTATTTAATTGATTTCTAATGCAATGCATGCTAGTTGAAGAGGCAAATCATGAATGCTTTAGATTTTAAAAACAGGCTTATATAAAAAATAATTTTTAGAAAAGATTGGGTCTCCCTAGGTTCGACACTTCATCCTCATAGGCCAGATTATCCGGACTCTACCCGCAGGCAGGGAGATGTCTTATTATAACGAGAGAGAAGAATGCAACATTATGCATGCGACTCCCGACGATTCCGACAGTTCCATAGGTTTGTTAAAATTTTTATGTTATTTAGATCTTAAAATTTTAGATATTAATTACGAGTAGAAGAGCTTTGTAGTCCTTAAAGAGCCTAACGAGATCCAGGTGAAAACAAAAGCGACATGCAATAAAGGAACCTGGAAAAAGTATATAATTTTTACTACGCAATCAGGTAAACACATCAATATAAATCAACAAATTAAGTAAATATCCGTAGGCCAACTGCCTTTTAATTACAAACCAAGGTCAACAGAAAATAAAATGGCCGGGCACCACTGCAAACAATCTGGATTTCTAAGCCTAGGACTGACGCAAATGACTGTGAGTGGGATATTGATCTTCAAGTCTTCAGTCTTCTTTGAATCTCTTCTTCTTGGACTCCTTGGATCTCTCCTCCTTGGACTCCTTAGATCTATCTTCCTTGGACTCCTTAGATCTCTCCTCCTTAGACTCCTTGGATCCGTCGTGGCTTGAATATCCAAACGAAGAGACAATTCTCCATTTAGGGAGTATTGCCTTTTATCTTTGGATATCTAAAGCCATCCAACTCGATCTTCCAAATGGAAGAAGACTCTCCCCTATGAGGATGCCTTCTTCTTTTGGAATTCGAGTTAGATAAGAATATTCCCCTCATAGTGTATTTTCACAACACTGACCAATATTACAAATTTTACATTAAATGAAAGAAGAAAATCTAAAGTCCCTGCAAGGTTATCCTAATAAAAAACATCCCAAGCAGTTGATATATCACAAGCAGTTTATATAGAATTAAAATCAACCCATTGACGCTGTACCAAGCCATGCTCTTAATCTTGAGGGCTAAGCAGATGTGAAGCACCTGTAGTAGTTATTATTAATTATTTTTAGCCCTCATTTATTTAGGGGGGCTGAGCAAGCACCTGCACAAAATAATGTCAGAAATCATGACAGTGCCCCCCTTTTATTAGCATGAGCATGACCACCTGCAGGAAGAATAATATATATATGTATCGTTCCTAACCTAGGGGTAAATCTATCGCCCATCACATCCATCCACAGAGTGCAGGGAAAGTAAGCAAACACAGCAATCAATTCATCACAACATGTAGTTAAAACTACGAAAATCTCGGCACACAGCAGAAAAAGAAACACCGGCCTAGCCTAAGTCTAGAAGTGGTGCCCAAGCAAATAAATCTATGTGTGTGTATGGCTAGTGTGGCTTGGATATGTCCTAATTTGGGTAGTTAGTTAAAGTTACCTAAAGTTCATGTTTGTTATAGGCCAGAAAAGAAAATTTTAGTTAAAGTCTAAATATTAGTGGATTATGGTCTGTTTTAGTTAATTTAGTTGTTTCATCAGTTTTAAAAGCTTAGGATAATGATATTTAGAGTTTATATTATATTAGTCAATTCTAGAAAGTACCAGGTCCTCCTAGGTACTAGGCTCTGTAGGTCCAAAAAGTCACTATATAAAATAGGCTAGGTATGGGGTTCCTAATACCTTTGGTAAATATGGGGGCTTAGGATGAGTATTTAGACAGGTAATACATTGGATTTGGAGTTTTCTATGCAAAAATATGAATTTTCTAAGTTTTGAGCCTTAAATTATAGGCTGGGTTTGACCAAAAAGTATACTTTCTAGTTTAGGCTAGTTTTTGGAAACCTAATATTTTTAATAAATACTAGACCTTAATAGAAGTTGAATTCAAGTGATTTTGTCTAATTTGGAATTTTTTACAATTAGTTATGAATTTTCTAAATTCAAGGTATTTATGGAATTATCTAAATTACCTAGTTAAAGACAGATTTTAAGGTTTTGATCTAAATAAGCTCCAAACAGATTGGAATCATCCCCAAAGGTAAGGAATGACCTGAGAAATTATTCCCAAGTGTTTGGGGAAAATTTGAGATTTTAATAAATTTTAATGAGTTATTAGGGGCAAAAAATTAATTTCCATTTAAGGTTAAATTAAGGGTCAGCCTAAAGTAAAACTAAGGAGTCATATTTATTTAAGGTTGGGGATCAGATTCTAAACAATTTGAGGTATGGTAAGTAATTTTCTGACTTAAAATGGATATATATATATATATATATATATATATATATATATATATATATATAATGTAATTAAATATAGCTCAGTTCATAGGTGTATGAGGGATCCACTGACCACCCAAGTGAGGTTTAAAAATAATTAAAAAAATAATTTTTAAGTTTTAAAATAATTATTACAATAATAATTATTTAAATAATAACTAAATAATACAATAAATAGACATTGACAGAAATCTGCCAGAACAGTAAGAATTAACTTTTGAAACAAGTTTTAAAATAAAATTCATATTTTTCTGAAAAGAACGAGGGGTTGCACGCTGAAATCCGATTCAAAATAAAAAAGATATGATTTTTGGAAGTTTAAATGCAATAAAAGGCTATTTAAAAAATAATTGGAAACAGTTAATGTTTAAAATAATTATTAAATAAAATAAAAGTAAAATAAACAAGCTTTTGAAATTTGAAAATATTTTAAAATATAATAATGGTAATATCTAAATTATTAATAATATTCTAGGTAATAAAAATAATTAAAATATTAATATTTAATCATTAAAAAAAATACTTTTTATATTTAAAAAACTATAATAATAATAATAATAATAATAATTATTATTAAATAACAAATAATAATAATAATAATAATAATAAACATAAAAGAAACAATAAACAAACATAAGTAATAATAATAATAATACTATACATAGTAATTAAAAATAACTTAAAAAATATTATTCACTATTTTTTAAATAATGTAAAATATACATATTATTTTTAAATATTTTAATTTTAAATTAAAGAGAATAAAAATCCGAGCAATTCGATATGTTGCATGAATTTTTCCGATCAAAAATGAATTTTCTAGGATTTTTCAAAGTTAAAATAGGATTTAAAATGATATTAATATTTATTTAAATATAAACGGCGGCGGCGGGACTCGGCTTGACATGCGGTGCATGCAGATTGGATCCACCATCCGCGGACAATTATTGCGCCACTGCAATCATTCTTTATGATTAACCAATCATGCGACGGCGGTCCCACCTTCGACTTAGCCACGTAGGCTGAGCGTGAGAGCCATCCGATCCTTCGCCTTCTCGGATGGACGGTGATGATTAAGGCGGATGGGTGCCCGTCCAAAAAAACCAGATACATGGCTTGGATCGCCCGCGGTATGATGCGATCCGAGCCGTTGATCTTAAGATCAACGGTTCAGAGATCTCGCAGCCAATGCAGCGCCCGATTCGAAACCCTAATTCAATTTTTGGCTCATTCTCGCAATCTACTGAACCAAATCACTCGAAATTTGAAACATGACCTCTATGTATGAAGAGCATTCATGGGGATGTAAATATTTGATCTAAAACTTGTTGTATGAAAAGCTAATTAGATCTAAGTGTCTTAACCTAGGTTTATAGATATACCTCAATCCACATGGTAGATTCGGTCATTCTTAGGCTTGTTGAGCTTGTAAACTCCCCACAGACAGGTTCCTAGTTGATGTTGAGATCCAAAACTCCTCCGATTAGCCAAAATTTGTCTTGGGACGGAAAACGTCTCGGGTTCGTCGGAGTATCGCCGCCGGCGGGATCTTGACGTCGTGCATGAATTGGAAAATATCAAGGGAGGTCGTAGGAGTACTCTCACAAAATCCCAGAGCCTGAGATCATCTAGGGATTGAGTTAGAGCAAAAAGATCCTTTCTAAACCTAAATTTATACGATTTAAAGCTTCTACCCTATCATGAACGGCCTAGATTTAATCATCAGTTAATTGGGATGGAAAATATGAGGATTTGACCATGGTTTTGAATTTAAAATCAAGGGGAATCAATTAGAGCCTTAAATTGGGGTTTAAATTGGCTTTAATGGGTTGATTTGACCCATTAAGAGCTTGGTTTGACCAAGTCAAAGTTTGAATTGGTCAAACCAGTCAATTGGGTCAATGGAGTGATGGGTTTGAGCCATAGAATAGGTTTGAATAATTTGAATTTGATTTGGGCTCTTTAGGTCAAATTTAGTCAACCTATGTTGACTTGGTCAACTGGGTTGACCCAGGAAACAAGTCTGGGTCTAGTTGACTGGGTCTGACCCACTGAGTCCAGTGGAGGGGAGAAATGAGCTCGATGAGCTCTGAATTGGATTTTTCAATTGAATTGAAGGGTTTAGGTCTATTTGGGTCAACCTTGGTTAACCTAGTCAACCAGGTTGACCCAGGACCTGGGTCTGGGCTCAGTAAACTTGGCTTGACTCCCTGGACCCATTGGGATGGGTCCTGGGGTCTAGCCTGGTCAAATTTTACCAGGTCAACTCTTTGACCTGGTTTTGGGGAAAAAATAGTTCAAGAGGAAGAGGGTCCAGAACTCCGGCAAATGGTTTTAAACGGCTTCAGATGGTAAATTAGTCTGAACACCCTTTGGATAGTCTTAACTGTTAAAGTCAGTCTTCTACTCAATTTCCATCCTACTTACCAAACATAATTTCACACCTATAAATAGCCACCTTTCTCGACCACATTTCCCATACTCTCACCTCTCATTCTGATATAATCAATTTGTAGCTCAGTTTTAGTTCATTCATGGCAGGGCCGAAGCTGCAACTCCTCATGGTCGCCCTTCTCCTTACTGCTGTTAGCCAATTAGCCAATAATACAAATCAAGAATGCCTTATGTAAACAGTTTGTTATTTTGACAGCTGTACTGTACGGATGATAACAAAATACAAATTGTATAAATAGATGTAATTGGCTGCACATAAGCAATAAGACAAAATCTCTGCTTCAGGCGAAGCAGAGCTTCCTCTCAGTTCTTTATCTTTACTTCTACATTCGTTTCTCTGTTGCTCTCATGGTATCAGATCAGATCGATACCTTATTCTTCTTTTTTTGTTAGCTCACCTCAAAATGACCAGATCAACATCTTCTCCACCTTCGATCAATAGCGTATCAACCATCAACGCTATTCAGATCCCTCCACAGTTGAAATTCTTGATCGGAAATATCAAGAATCTGGTATCAACTTCCCTAACCTCTGACAACTTTCCACTATGGCGATCGCAAGTGTAAAAAGTGTTCGCGGCAAACGGATTCAAGGGATTTCTTGATGGATCATGTTCAAGTCCATCGCAAACCACTTCATCCGTTGGCGCTCAATCCACGTATGATGCATGGAATTTACTGGATCAAAACCTAGTTGCTGCACTAATGTCCATAATCTCATCGTCAATTTTACCTTACGTACTGTCTCTAGCTCACTGTGCCGAAATCTGGTCCACGCTCAATCCTTGACTTTAGGCTTCAACAAGGTCTCGCATAATGCAGTTGAAGAATGAACTTCAATTTCTATCCAAAGGTGATCACACAATGACTCAGTATTTACTTCTTGTAAAATCCAAAGTGGATGCAATTACAGCAGCTGGTTGTCAAATAGATTGAGAGGACATTATACTTCAAACTTTAAACGGATTACCCGCGACGTATCGGGCGTTTAAAACGGCTATACGTACCATCCATCAGCCGTTGGATCTTGATGAACTATATACTCTGCTCTGCACTGAAGAGCAAACTCTAGCTCAAGAAGCTGCTCGTGACCTGCAACTACTTCAGATTTTGGACAAAACCATGGCTCTAACAGCATATTGTGGGCGCGGTTGTGGTCGGCACAACAACTACCACGGACGATCTGCTAACATTAGCAATTCCCGCAACTCAAATGCCCAAGTAGAAAAACAATCAATTTGATCGATCATATGCCAAATCTATACCAAACCAAGTCACTCAGCTCTCAAATGTTGGCACAGACACCATCCATCATATCAAGAAACATCAAAAACTGCTCTATTCACCTCATCTGATGAAAATATATCCAATGAATGGTTCTTGGATAGCGGGGCATCAACGCATCTAACTGCCAATTCCAATAAACTCAATTCAGTGGAACCTTACACAGGTAACTCACAAGCTACAATTGGAAACGGCCAGCAGCTATCCAACTCAAATACCGGAAAAGGTCTCCTCCCAACTCCCACTGGTAATCTCAAACTGAACAATATTCACTATGTTCCAAATCTTTCATTCAATTTGCTATCTATATATCAACTAACCCATGACAATGGATGCATGGTATCCTTCTCCTCCTCTGGATATCAAATCAAGGAACGTCGGACCAATCGTATTTTACTTCAGGGACCTAGCCACAATGGTCTCTACTCTATAAATCCATCCAAAGCTACATCTTCACTGGCTTTATTTTCGGCTCAACTGGTCCCAGACTTATGGCATAATCATCTGGGTCATCTACATCACCGAAAGCTTCAAATAATGACAAACTTACATCCTACAATATGTACTTCCCTACATAATAAAAAGTGTAATACATGTCATCTTGCCAAGAGTAAATGTTTACCATTTACTTCTTCTACTTCCCATACTGAATCTACATTTGAACTCATACATTCGGATGAATGGGGACCTTCTTCTTCCGTTTCTTTACATGATCATTGTTACTATGTCTCATTCATAGATGATCACTCTCGGTTTTGTTGGGTCTTTCCATTAAAACAAAAATATGATGTAGTTCACAAATTTATCGAATTCTATCGTTGGGTCAAATTTCAATTTAACAAACCCATAAAAATTATTCGCACCGATGGTGATGGTGAATACATCAATCATCATTTTCAACAAGTATGCAAATCATGGGGAATTATACATCAATACACGTGTTCTTATACACCGGCTCAAAACGGTGTTGCTGAACACAAACATTGGCATATAATTGAAACGTCTAGAAGCCTTCTTGTTCAAGCCCAACCCCACATGAATTATGGCTTCAAGATCTCATCACCGTTGTTTACCTTATCAACATCATACCAAGCTCTAAGCTCCACAACAAAACGCCATACGAAATCCTATACCATAAAATCCCTGTCTACGGCCATCTCAAAGTTTTTGGATGTTTGTGTTATCCATGGCTTAGACCTTATATCAAATCCAAGCTTTCCTCTCTATATACACCATGTGTTTTCATTGGGTATGCCAGTTCCCAAAAAGGTTATAATTGTTTTGACCCAATCACTCACAAAATCTACACATCGAGACATGTTGTATTCAATGAAAATGAGTTTCCTTACCAAACACACACATCTTCACCAAAATTCTCAAACTCTTCTAACATCATATCTCCACTTCTTCTTGTTCCAGCAAATGCTATGTATAAAACACCTCATAATAGAAACTCTCAAAGCTCTGCAACCTTACAACAGTCATCTCAGCCGCAACTATCTCCACATAACTCAATACCAAATGACAGTCCTCAATTACCAGCATCCATCTTTACATCGAATTTGCCAATTCTCAACTCTCACAACCCACTCTCTGACACTATACCAAATGAACCAATCACAAACAAAACCCAAAAATGCTCAACACACCCAATGCAAACCCGTTATCAAACAGGACATCTCAAGCCAAAACAAATCTTTAATCTAACTCATCAAGTCACTCACCAAGATCCAACCTCTTATCATCAAGCCTCCAAGCACAAACAATGGTGAGAAGCCATGTCCGAAGAGTTCCAGGATCTTCAACTGCAAGGTACATGGGATCCTAGTCCCACCATCTCCAACACAAAATCTACTTGGATGCAAGTGGACAATTCGTACAAAATACAAATCAGATGGGACTGTAGCAAGACATAAAGCTAGATTGGTAGCTTTGGGTTACAAACAAGAATACATACTAGATTATCATGAGACATTTAGTCAAGTAGCAAATACCCCAACAGTAAGAGTTCTCATAGTTCTAGCTCTTCACTATAAATGGTATATACATCAATTGGATGTATCAAATGCATTCTTGCATGGCAAGCTCACATACACGGTTTATATGAAACAGCCGCCGGGATTTTCAGATGCTATCTATCCAAATTACGTATGCATGCTAATGAAGGCTCTCTATGGATTGAAACAATCCCCTCGTCAATGGTTCGAAACACTATCGGCAGCTCTACATACAATTGGTTTTAAAACTAGCAACTCAGATCCATCTCTGTTAATCTACAATCAAAATAATCCTCAAATATACATTTTGATCTATGTAGACGATATCATGTTAACAGGGAATAACCAAAAAATCATTCAAACAATGCTCGCCTACTTACATAGCAAATTCAAGATGAGAAATCTGAACTCATTATCTCAGTTTCTCGGTATCACCACCAAATACACTCCATCAGGTGTAATTCTAAACCAGTATCGTTACATACAAATGATTCTTGATCGGATTGGTATGTTAAACTGTAAACCAGTGGCTACCCCAACTCAATTAAAACCATCAGTGATCAAAACCGAAGACAGACCATGCACAAATCAACTTCTGTACCAACAATTGGTTGGTGCTCTTCAGTACTTGACGTTAACCAGACCAGATCTTTCATATGTCATGAGCAAGGTGAGTCAACAAATGCATAATCCATTAGAAAGCCACTTTAAAGCTTTAAAGAGAATACTTCAGTTCATTAAAGGCACTTCTCATTATGGATTACCCCTCTCCGGTGATTTACTCGAACTACATTCCTATGTAGAATCGGACTGGGCAGGAGATCAATCGGATCGGAAGTCTACTACCGGGTTCTATGATTTTCTTGGAAACTATCTCATTTCATGGAGTGCAAAGAAATAACAAACCGTAGCTAGATCTTCAATAGAAGCAGAATACCGAGCATTAGCATCCGCTGCCACTAAAATAATCTGGTTGAGACAACTACTATAAGAGCTGAATTACAAGCAAAAATCATCCACACCTCCATATTGTGATAATACTTTCGCAATAGCATTAGCAAATAACCCAGTTTATCATGCTTGTACAAAAAATATAGAGGTTGATTGTCATTTTATTAGAAACTGTATTAAAGATCAAACAATTCATGTTCATCATATCTCAAGCAAAAATCAACTTGCTGATTTGTTTACAAAATCTCTACCCAGTGCTCGATTTCATCAAATATCAACCAAGCTAATCTTTTCTTATGACAACATTAGCTTGAGGGAGGGTGTTAGCCAGTTAGCCAGTAATACAAATCAAGAATGCCTTATGTAAACAGTTTGTTATATTGACAGTTGTACTGTACGGATGATAACAAAATACAAATTGTAAAAATAAATGTAATTGGTTGCACATAAGCAATAAGACAAAATCTCTGCTTCAGGCGAATACAACTTCCTCTCAGTTCTTTATCTTTACTTCTGCATTCGTTTCTCTGTTTCTCTCAGCTGCCACTACCCTCGCTCATGTGCAGAACTGTGGGTGCACACCGGACCTTTTTTGCAGCGAGTATGGCTACTGCGGCACCAGAGACCCCTACTATGGCGATGGATGCCAGTCAGGGCCTTTTTATAATCGGCCACCGTACGGTGGTGGAGTCTCTGTGGCGAACGTGGTGTCACAGAAATTCTTCGACATCATTATTGGCCAAGCAGACGCCAGTTGCGAAGGGAAAGGATTTTACACTCGACAGGCATTCCTCGATGCGTTCTTCGATGCAGATAAGCAGAATTACCCTATATTTGGTCAGGATATTACCGCAGATGACTCTATGCGAGAGATCGCTGCTTTCTTTGCCCATGTCGCTCACGAAACCGGGTGTAAGTATTATTTTCTAGACATAAAAAAAATCACTATGTTATTTTTTACTATAAATATTTTTAATTTTATATATTATATATTATTCTTCACTATAAAAAAATTTAGATAATCAATTATATATATAAATATGTGATATATAGGAGCATAAATGAGCTAGTTGACTCAACTTGACTCGATAAATGACTCATGAGTCAAGCTCAATAAGCTAACAACCAATTTGAAATGACCTAACTGGTCTGGTCAGCCTGTAATTCCTAAGAAAATCCAATATTTCTAAAATTTTAAACATTATAATTTCTTATATAATTTTGTTTATTTTATGTCAAATAAAAATAGCCAATTACAAGCTTGTTGGCTTCATAATGAATTATGAAGACAGCTTGCAACGAAGACTCAGGCTTCGTTTGAGACAATTTTTTTATTGCTTCTTAAAATAACATTTTAGTATAAAAATTTTATTATAAAATATTTGAAAAAAATATATAAATTTCAATAAAAAATATTTGAAATAAAAAAAAAATCCTTAACTAAAAGATAATATAACTGAATTTGAATGACTTTGGCTTCGCTTGGGATGGCTTTCTTACTGCTTCTTAAAGCAGCTTTCTAGTATAAAAATTTTAACTTTTATAATAGAAAGCTGCTTTAAGAAGCAGTAAAAAAATCGTCCCAAACGAAGCCTTTGTTGGGAAATTGGTGCTCTACTTATGACTTGAGGAACATATTATCTTGTGCATCATTTATCTTAATAATTAATTCATAAATAAAACAACTTAAAAAAATAGAATTATATTTTTTTCATTAATTTTATGCATGAAAATAAAATCTTCGTTTTTGTTGAATTTTTAAATTATTTGAAGTGTAAAATATTCTTATTAAATTTAACAACATAATTCAAATATAAAAAATACCTAATAAATTTTTGTTTTTTTCAAAAGATTATTTTATAAATACAAGTAACATACTTACAAAATTACTAATGTAACTTGCATGTTTGAAATCAATTCCTATAGACTTTTGCAACATAGAAGAGGTGGACAAATCAAAATTTTTATGTGACATGAGCTACCCGCAATATCCATGCGCACCAGGTAAGAATTACTATGGTCGCGGTCCACTTCAAATCTCCTGGAACTTCAATTACGGCCCTAATGGTCAAGATATTGGTTTTGACAGTCTCAACTCGCCCGAGATCGTCTCCAGTGACGCCGTCCTTTTGTTCAAGACGGCTCTACGGTTTTGCATGAATAATGTCCATAGTGTTGTGAACCAAGGTTTTGGTTCAACAATACGTGCCATAAATGGCATTGAGTGTGATGGTAGCAACACTGGGGATATGGCTGATCGTGTTAACATCTACAAAACCTATTACAAAGTGTTTGGTGTCTCTCCGGGAGATAATCTTACTTGCTGATTGTATATGTATTGTGTTGTAAGTTTTTTTATCATGTATAATGGAATAATTAAGGGAACACGTATCATGTTCTTCACTGATATGATAAATGAATAAATTGATTTTCAAATCAACCATTAGATTATTGCTGTTCAGAATTATATATAAAATATAAAATGTTATCACTTTAAATGGCCACTGAAAATTTTGCTGAGTCCTTTCTGTGTCTTTGAACACTTAGCTCAAACTCTAAAGGAGTCCCATAAAGATTAATACTTCTTATTACCATATAAATATGGAATATGGAAGTGCATTCTACATTAAAGAAGAGAATTTGAAAGGAGGGAAATAAGAAGAAGAATAAGAAAGGTAGAGGGTGTTGGAGGAAGTAAAACACACAGTGAATACAAACAAAAAAGATAAAATGCAACTAAAATAAAGAACACCAGGATTTTATGTGAAAAAACCTAAAGTCTACAAAGAACCACACTACACAAATTTATTATGAAATTTGGCAGAAATAGTACAAATCTTTCTTCTCTCATACTCTCTCCTTGTTTCTCTTCACCTTTGAATCGTTCTCACATAAAAACATACCGAGAAAAACTTACAAAACTACCAAGGGACGCTACCCTTAATTAAAAATGAGAAAGGAAACTTCAAGCCCTTCTAATAGTGTTGCAACTCTCTACTCTCTTTCTATAATCTATTAGAAAACATTACAGTGTTGGGTCTGGACCGCCACAACGCTCTAATCTCTATCTTTCTCCAAGAAAACTATGTAACGCCATAATGCCAGGTTTCGGAGCGCTGCAACGCCATAGCACTCTACTTTCTGCCTTTCTTCAAGAAAATTATGTAGAGCCGGGGTGCTCGGATATACAACATAGTAGCGTTGTTGTTGACCTCATTTTTGTATGAAGTCACTTCTAACTCCTCCCTAAGCTCTAGATCCTAGGATCTTCCTAGTTCCTAGATCTTAGGCCCAATCCAGATCTTAACTCAATCCAAACCCAGAAATTTTAGGCTAAAGATTAGGTCCTAAAGCCCCTTCTAGGTGATTTTTTTTTCATCACCTTGAAACCCAGTCAATTGGCATCTGATTCAGGGTCTGTCAATTGCATATTGATATGACATGTTTGTAGTGTTAACTCTCCAAATTTGAGTTCATTTGGAGAAATCTAACATCATAAGCTTGATCCTATTCCAAAGGTTGCAAAACCTTCAAATATTTACAATCAATGCCACTGGACTCTTCACCTAGTGGAATTTGACCTTAGAACCCCCTCCAAACCCTTTGATCATCTATAATACCTTGATATCGACATGTTGAACAATAGTCTACATCTTTCCAGATTCAATTTGGCCCCGAATTGGCTCAGGGCCAAAATGACCAAAATGCCCTTCAAGGGGAATTTTGGACTTTTGGCCTAGATTTAATTTGATTTGATCATCAATCTCTGAAATCTTTTCAAGTGTTTCCAATTGACCTTTGGAACCCCTTGGACTCAATTCCAACCATGGGTCAACTTGGTTGACCAAGTCAACCCATTTTGACCTTAAGGCCCCTTAAGGGTCAAAATGGTCATTTTGACCTAAATGACATTTCCATAATTTGATGCCTCATTCATTAGACTCATATGATCAAATGGATTTCAAGGGATCCAACTCCTAGCCCTAGGTCAACTTGGTTGACCAAGTCAACCAAGTTGACCAAAAGACCCATACACCTTATTCCACCTAACCTATTTGACCAAGATCATTCCAATTCCATTTGAACCCAAGGGGTGACTCCTTGGGCAACCAAGAGACCCCTCTTGGAAACCCAAGCCTTGGGCTCACTTGGGTTAGCCTTTTGCTTGACCCAAGTGACCAAAGAGAGGCCCCCTTTGAACCATCTCTCAACCTTAATCAAATTGAATCCAAATCAAGGTGCCATTGGATCCCCATTGACCCAATGCACCTCCCTTGACCAGCCCAGCCTTTGGGTCCACTTGGGTCAAGAGTTAGGCTAACCCAAAGAGGCCAAAACCACTTGGGATTGAGCCAAATCTTTCCCTAAGTCAAATTGAACTTGATCAACACCTCTATTAGGTGTCCCTAGGTCCAATACACTTCCTCCAGCCAGCCCATGCCTTGGGTTGACTTGGGTCAAGTTTTGGGCTAGCTCAAAGTAGCCAAAACCATATGGACCCGAGCCACCTTTGAACCCAGGTCAAATTGAACCTAATTGCCACTTGCATTGGGTGGACCGACTCAGAACCTTCTCCCACATCAAGTCCAGGGTCTGACCTGACCTGGGTTGAGCCCAAATCGACCCGAACCGAGCAGATTTGGATCAACCCGAGCCATTTTTGAATCCAGATCAAATTGAACCCAATTGCCACTTACATTGGGTGGACCAGACCCAGACCCTTCTCCCACATCAAGCCCAGGGTCTAGCCTGACTTGGGTTGAGCCCAATTTGACTCAAACCGAGCAGGTTTGGGTCGAACCGAGCCACCCGACCGAATTGGACCTCCCTAGGTCCAATTGAGCTCACCCTTGACTCCAGCACGTCCCCATCCTCCCTTCCAAGTCAACCCGACCCAAACCCCGGCCGGTGGCGGTCGGAACCAATGGAGAACAAGCTTCGGTGGCCCCCCCAGCCGATCCTAACCCAAAGCCTTCCAAAGGCTGTGGCTCGCCGGCTTGAGGCTCACGAGCTCTCTGGGATGATGTCCCCTTCCACATGGAGTCAATCCGAAGCCCCTCAACTCAATCCTGGTTGTCCAAGCTAGCGGGAGGTGACTGAATATGATCGTGCTCCCCAGAGGCCATCATTCGATCCCAGGCATTCAAAATCATTCCCCAGAGCTCCTTCGTCTTCGTAGTGTCTTCCCCCAGCTTCCCAGGCCATCCCGTCGATCCATTCGAGCGAGTTCCAGTGAAAGCCCTCGTCCCGCTCGAAGTCGTACCTCCGGCCATCCTTCGGTCCCAATGTCTAAAGGAGATCTGCTCGCCATCATCCCCTGAAGCTTCCTGATAGAGAAGCTCATCCGTTAAGACTTTCTCTACGGTAATTTCTTCATCCCGAGCTCCCTAGCTAGGTAGTCAGTTCAAGTGTGAAAAAAACCTTCACCCCAGCAGATCTCCACCGTTGGATTGAAGGTTTGCTCTGCCTTGATCCTCCCTACGAAGTTTACCGGCGGGATCGCCCGGATCACGCCGGAGAAGCTTCACGGTCTCGGGTTCGCACGGGAGGTTGAAAATGAAATCCTGTCCATTGATTCTAATCATTGGCGCAGATTAGATCCCGCGGTCTCGGAGCGCCGTTAATAGTAGCCATCTGATCTTCCATCCGATGGCTATAGTTATTCCGACCGTTACCCAGTCAACGCCAATGATTGCCCCACCAATCGCGATGCGCCGCGTGTAAAGCGACGGTTGCCTATGTAATGGTTGGATTTAATTTTATAAAGAATTCATGGGATCTTCAAAAATCAATATCTCGCTGCACACTTGACCAAATTAGGTGTTCTTAGGCTCACTGGAAAGGTCTTAGGGAGAGCTATAAAAGCCTTATGATTCCAGGTCCTGATTGCATCTGTGTTGGATTTAATTTCAGTATTAGTATTTTCTCAATTATTACATTTATTATTTATATTTAATTCTCGAGGACCTAGAATTTTGGGAGAATGAATTTGGTCATGTCCCTGACATGCCCAAATTTTATCTCCTCTATTTGAAATGTTTAAGGGCATTATTCCCTAATTTTGGATTCATGGTTCATGGGTTGACCCTTAAATTCACAATGGGACTAAAACCTTTCCAATGAGAATTAGGAATTGATTTTGTGTGTGCTGATGATGTGTAGTATATGGAGTTTAGAGCCAGTGATTTTGCCCCAATCCAAGCTTAGGATAACTCCCTAGGATTTTCTTAAGGTGACCTAGAGATCACCTTAGGTGGCTTGGTTAGCCATCATAGAATACTCCAATTGAGCCCAAGTTTGATGTGTTTAGGCCTTGGGATTAGGTGATCCCATGGTTTATATTTCATCAGGTTTAGAGCCCATTTGGTCTACCAAATAGGAGACATAGTATTCCCCTCTTAGAACCACCCTTTAGCCTTAACAAAATTCTAATAAATTAAGATTAATCCCTAAAATTATTTAAAATTCCTCTAACTGACCCTAATTGATTCATTAATTAGTAGAATTTCAAATCTCTTTAATTTGACTTTAAAATCCATCTTAATTTAATTTTAATCAAAATTAATGTTTAATTAATTTTAATTAATTAAAAATTATTAAAAATCCCAAAAAATCTTTAAACACTTGCTGATCTCCCCTTGGGTCATTTCTGATCTTTGGGGTTGATTTCAAGAAGTTTAGGGTTCATTTGGGTTCAAACTATTAAAAAGGCTTCTTAATTAAGGTAATCAGAAAATTCAAATAAATAGCCAAACTTTCAAAATTCATTACTAATTGTAGAAAATTCCAAATCAATAAAACTCAAAGGCTATGACTTCAATTAAAATCTAGTATTTTTGAAAAATGTCAAATCTCTAAAATCTTGTCAACATTTTTGTCAACTTAGGTCAAAAATGGGTCAAAACTTCTAAAAATCATAACTTTTTGTAGAGAACTCCAAATTGAATGTACCACCTATCTAACAACTCATAATTAGCTCTAGTATTTATTAAAAATCTGAATCCTTTAAGATTAACACTAATTTTAAAAATCAAATTTTGTCCCCTTAGTTAATATATCTGGATAACCCTAAAAATACACTAACTCTCTCAAACTCCAGAATTTTCTAAGTAGGTTAATAAAATTCTCAACCAACCCATTAAAATCAGTAATCAATTCTCCTTAATATTAATCTACCCCTCTGAATTTCAACCAACTTAAAGTAACTTAATCAACCTCGATTACTACTAGGTAACCCAGGCCTACGAGGCTATTAGCTTAGCCCGAAGGAAGGTGAAATAAACTTCACGGCCTCAGTATGAAACAAAGGTAGTAATCTATTAACACTTAAAATATATTTAAATAAAATTTTTAATACATTAATATTTAATTTCTAACATAAATTCCCCTTAAGCCTTAACAAACTCATAATTTTAGACAACTTTAAGTAATCATACATCTTAGGATCTACCCCTGCTACACGACCTCCTACACACATTTTAGGTGATTTGCTAGAACAACCAACTCTAGATCTAAGTTAGGCCGATGATTACTTTACTAATATGTGCTGGATTATTAATGATTTTTACTACATATTGTGGATGAAATTGCTTTGCTGTGTCTGTTTACTTTTTTTGCACTATGTGACTGGTTGATGTGTTTCGCGACTAGATTACCTCTAGGATAGGTACGATCTGGATGTTCACACAATTTTTTGCAGGTGGCCACACTCATGCAGGGAAATAAAAAGGGGTGGCAAAGTCAATAAAAAAATTAATTATCATAAATGCTTGCATAGGTGCTTCAATTGCTAAAGCCCCCCGAAATAAAAAGAGCGTGGCCAGTGTGTTTACTTACTTTTCTGCTCATATATAACTGCTTGGAAATAAATGATTTGATTTATTAACTGCTTAGGATAACCCTGCAGGAGAGTCTAGAATTTTGATTTTGTACAGATGTAATTTTAGTAAATGTTAAGTATTGTGAAAGTAGGATTTTGAGTTGGGATACATACGTCCAAAGCTTGGACTCCAAAGAGAAAAGGACACCCCTCAGGGAGCAACCCTTTTCTATTTGGAGATTCAAATTTGGACCACTTTTTCAGTACCTAAAGAAGATAGAGTGGCCTTTCCCTCAAAGGAAGTGCCCTCTTATCCATTTGGGTAGCCTACTATGAAGAATACAAGGAGCCCAAAAAAAAGGAGTCCGAAGGAGAACAAGATCGAAGATTTAAAGACTAAAAGTATCCAACTCAAAACCACTTGCGTCTCCACTAGGTTTAGAATCCGGGTTATTTTTAGTCGTGCCTGACCACTTTACTTTCTGCAAGACCCTAGTTTGTAATAAGCAACGTAACTTTGCCTATGGACATTTATTAATTAATTCATTTATATTTGATGTGTTGAGATGATTCCCTCTAGGATTGCTTCTTTTCTGAGTTTTTTGGCGTTTGCGTGCCGCTTTTATTTTTTCCTGGATATGTAAGACTCGTATGGGTGTGAAAATTCTTATACTAATAACATTAAAGTTTAAAATTTTTGTGAGTCTAAATAACATAGAAAGATAACAAATTTAGAGAATTAGCCGGGGATCGAACCCGGGGTCGCATACATATTTCTGCACTACTTCTCTCCTTTCTTTAGACCCTTCCCCACCTGCGGGTAGAGTCCGAATAGTTTGACCTATGAGGACAAGGTGCCGGACCTGAGGAAGCCCAGTCTTCTAAAAAATTATTTTCTAAGCATGTTTTAAAATTTCAAGCATATTTAATTTAAAGTTGTCAACTAGCATGCATTGCATTATAAACATATTTAAAAGAGTCAAAAATTTTAAGTCAGCATTTTGCACCCAACATAAGTCAAAGAGGCTAATTAATAAAATCTCTTGATGTCGGCCCAGCTCTCCAAAACTATAAATAAAACGTCCCTTCCACTCTTTCATAAAAGATCGCACTCATCTTTTTTAAATCGATTAGGTGGTCAGCTTGCTCCCCAATCTAGGCTGGGGTAAGTCTAAACCTTGCACTGCATTAGTTAGGTTCGAATGACTATGGTCCAGTGTCCAAATTAGATTTAGGATATGGGGCATATCTTTGATTATAAGACCCCAAACTTCAGGAAACAAATATCAAATTTCTAATAAAATGCTTAACTTTAATTAAATATCATTTCAATACCAAAATATAAAGCCCAACACTTAGATTAAGTTGGGACACTTCCGGATGGTTCTCAAATCTTAAGGTGTCCCCTACCTCTCTTTTCTTGATTCCGTTAATAACTGCTCAATCTTGATTCATTCCCTTTTGAGTTTCCAAAATTCATATCTTTTTGGTATCACTCTTAGAGGATTTAACAAAAATTTTATCACTATTTTAATCGAGGGGACTCTGTCTCCCTATGATATAATTAACTATGAGAGCTTGCGCTTGTAGGAGATTTAGAACTACACACGCAACTGATTTTAAAAATTGATTTTCCAAAATTTTATTGGATTTCCTTGGGAAAAATCAAAAGATGATCGTCGTTATTACGTTCAAAGAATTATCATTGAATGGTGTTATCTCCCTTTTGGGAGATATATCCTTCTTTGATAAGGCTTTGAATGTGAAGTCAACGATGATACTTCTTGAACATCATAACTGGATATTTACTTGAACTTCATTTTGGTCTCTCGGGGCCATACGAAGTTCTCTTTAGAATCCGGTCATAATATTCAAGATGAATTTCATAATTCTAAGTCTGAACACCATTATGAAATTTTATTTTGATCCTTCGGGGTGATATACTTTTTCTAATGGGACAATTCGACTTTAGAATTACAATTCAATCTCAATTTGAAAGTTCCCAAAAAAAACCAAGCTTTTCAATACCAATATTTTCAAAATTCCAGCAACAAAAAATGGCACGCCCGGTGGGACTAATCTCTCTCTCCATCTTTAATAGTGACAAAACTTTGTTTCATCGGTAGTTTTAACTACCATTTCTTCCGTTGGTCTCTCTACCCATTTCTTTCTTGGGTGAGTGTGGCCAACATCTAAAATAAAATGAATATTTAAAAGAGAGGTGCTACCTCCAATTTTTTTTTAATACTAAGTGTTTGTTCTCATTTTGACCTTCTGCCCCCCGAGTCAACCAGTGAGGTGACAGAGTCAAATCAGATCTTTGGGATATCCTTTTCAATCTTATGAATTTATAATTAACAACTTCTGATTCAATATATAAATTTTTAAGATTGAAAGGAATTTGAAGATCCAAATTTTAGTATTTTGAAATACTTTAGTCTTAACCCCCCTCACCTCCCTTTTTGACCTTTAAAAGTGGGGAGGGTTATGCTACCTACTTTACTTGAGTTTTCTCACAGTTCCATAAGCCTTCGGGCAAAGGGAAACTCTGTACGTTGTGTTTTAGAGTTTGTGAGAAACCCACCTTAAATCTCACAAAATTCAAATTTCCTTTTAAAACTTTCTTCAAATTTCAAGTTGTCACATGTTACCCCATACGATCCTCTTGTGGGCTAACATGTGTCAAAAATTTTTAAATCTCTTTTGTCACATATCTAGTCTCTTCATCCCACTAATTTATGTTGGGTGATATTTTCTATCACTCAACATGCATTAGAGGGTTTAGATTATCTTATGAGCATTAATTTTCAAAAAAAAAAAAAAAATCTTTTGTATTCCTCTTAAAAGAAATCTAATTCCAATACTCTCTTTAATTTTCAAAAAATTTCAAATGGCTGGCCAATTAATTTTCTCTTTCGACCGAGAGCTGTCCTCAAGTGTTAATGATCAAGGAAGCATTGTGATCTTTGGGATGGGATTCAACACGCTTGAGTTTTTCATGGACGGACACCAGATAGTTAGTTTGGATGCCAGTAAGGAAGCTACCTCAGTGATTGAGTTGATTATGGGATCTGCACCCACCTTACCAGTAGAGAGTGATACACATAAACAGCCTGAGCCAGTTGTTGAGACCCCCACTTAAGTCAAATCTGTTTTTGAGGAAGGGTCTAGTTTTGGGCTTAGCTTTGCCACTAAGAACAGAAGAAGAACTACCTGAGGAGACTTAGGAAGAAGATCTCCAAGGCCAAAAAAGTTGTGTCTTTTAAGACTTTAGCTCAAGTAGAGCCTAAGGCTACTGAGAAGCTACCTATTCCTGCTTCCTCTTCTCTCCTAAAGGGGAGTCGCTTCTACCCCGTTGCTTCTGCTCAGGGGGAGGAGAGGGCAGCTAGGATAGTCCGTTCCCTGCCATGCCCGGTCAACTACTCGACTAAGAAGACTCTAAAATAAAAGCACCTCCAGAGGACAAGGACACTAAGAAATATAATTCACACCTGTGCTGCACAGTCTGGGCAGACTAAAGAGGAGTATGTAAAACAGTTAAAGAGAGTGATCTCACATCATTTCCAGAAAGAAGTTTTGAGAGAAGAAGTGTCTGAGGCAAAGAATCTAACCCCACAATCTGTTAGGAAAAATAAGAATTATGTTAGGCAGCCTGCTACTTCAGTGCTGGTTAATGGATATTATTGGGTGTCACACCCTCTGTCCTCTAAAATGGAGGGTATTGTGTTGACTAGGTCCGAGAGAGACCACCATCCTATTAGTAGACCCCAGTACCCCCCCTATACCTGTAAAGCTGGCCTCAGTAATTTTTAAGCCAAAAGGGACTGAGATTCGAAGACCTGTAGATGTTAAGGGAAAGAGGCCAAGTCCCCTGAGAAGAAATTTGTGCCCAAAAGAACCAAGTTGGAGAGCCTGATACCACCTCTTAGAACTTCTAAGTTTATTCTTCAGCTCCAACGAGTTCCAGTCAACCCTCCTCCAATTTCAGTTGGTTTGATGGATGTTCAGGCCAGTACCCTAATTGTTATAGTCAACAGTCCTCCTATGACCAGTTTAGTTCATGATTCAGATGCCATCCCTACTGCTATTCCAGTTGACGACCCCCAAGATCTATGTGTCATTCCTAGGCTCCTTAGTCAGGGGTCCGAGGACCTTACCTTGCCAGATGTAGGAGCTATCACCTTACAAGCTCCTGCTTCACCCCCCCCCCCCCCCCCCCCCCCCCCCCCCCCGAGGTATATGTACCTCTCCCCATAGAGGATGCCACTCTTCTAACTACCAGTTCTGGGATAGTTGAAGAGGAGAGAATTGATCAGGATCTAGAGATGGAAGATAAACTAGTTTCAGAGCCTCTGCCGGATCCTAATACAAAACTCACTGAAATTAACTCCAAGTTAGACACTGAAGAACCTTTTGACATGGCTGAATATAAAGGGTACTTACCCCTCAATCCCAAGTCAATTGGTGACAGGACAATCGATGAGGTAGTATAAGAGATAAGAGATATTTTGTTGACTAAAGAGGGGGTGGCCACTTTTGACCCAAATTTGGATGAATTCCTCAGAGATGAAGATGATTATGTTGGTAGCATTTGTATGGTTCAAACTAAGGGGTCTAATAAAGAAGCTGAGCCTAGCAAGCGTCGACCTACTAAAGATGATGATTCACATGCTGTCGGGTCAGATTCAGATGAGTCTGTAAAGGCTAGAGATGAAGAGTATATAAGAAACTTGGAGACTCAGCTCGCAGGCATGATGTCACAGGTTAGAGAAATGCAAGAAAGATTTGATAAATCATAGCAAGAGTCCCTCAAAATTCAGTAATCAGCCCAAGAATTATAGAAAGAGCTAGAAAGGAAGAATTCAATTCTAAACCTCCTGAGTCAGTACCAGCACAACCTCCCAATTTACCAAAAGCACTGCCAGTAGTGTCTACGACTCCCACTGTCACTCTCCCTCTACCTCAGAAAGATATCAAACAATTGATCGACGACCAGGTAAGGGAGGCCTTAGCTATTTCATAAGGAACCGCATTTATTCCGAAGGGTAGACCCTATCCCGAAGAATATGATTCAGTTCCTTATCCAAAGGGCTTTGTGCCACCGTCATTCAAAATTTTCACCGGAGTTGAAAATCCGAGACAGCATCTGGCCCACTTTCGAGCAAGCTGTTGCAATGCAGGAGGGTCAGATGCTCTACTTTTTCGGCAGTTTGTAAGTGCTATGTCCGGCATTGCTTTTGAGTGATACGCCGATCTGTCCAACGGTTTAGTGAGAACCTTTAATGATTTATAAAATCTTTTCTTAAAGAGATTATCTAGAGCACAGCAGCGCACCATTGTTGGTGATCTTGTTGTTGAAAAGTAAAAGCCGGGAGAGTCTCTGGTTGAGTATATCTTGAGGTGGCGAAACCTCCCTATGAAGTGTGAACCTCAGATGCAAGAGCAACATGCCGTAGAGATTCTTCTAAAGAATATCCATGGCCCTGTTGCTTTTCTCCTGAAAGGTTTCACTATTAAAACCTTTGAAAAACTCCTCAATAAGGCTAGCAATTTGCAGGAAGAGGCTCCTAGGATTCCATTCTTACAAGAGCAGTCTGAAGATAAGAAAGATCCTAGGTTGGTGAAAACTTTTAAGAAGAAAGTTGTAGTCTCCGCAGTTTATAAGGGGAAGAGGCCAGTTGTTAGTCAGCCTAGCATTCCACCACCACAGCCACCTCAGAAGCAGCCGTTTTAAATTACTCTTCAGTATGCTAGAGATCCTGCCTTCATCCCTTTTAGAGAGAGGTTGGAAAAACCATACCCATTTAAGAGGGAGTCGGTAAGGAATATCTTTAAGAGTCTGTTAAAGAAGCCAGATTTTCAGTTACTGGAGGCTAGGAGACCAAATGATGAGAGTAAGAAAGAAGATCCTAAGTACTGCACATACCACCGGATGCTCAATCACCCTCTCGAGGATTGTGTTGTGTTCAAGGACTGACTCGAGAGGAACTACACTCATGGTAATATTATAATTCCTAAAGAGTATTTGGTGGATTCAGAAAAAGCTTCAATCAAAATTATCTCAGGTAACCTCCTTAACTCTTCTTTTCCTGTTGAAGATGGTTGGGATATTGCTTTGTCCTGGGCATTTAAAAAGTCAATTAACAAATCTTTTCGTCTTTGTCAACAATTGACTACTGAAAGTTTATTAGGAATGTTAGGCCCTTAAGAACTAGCCTAAGGCTAACCAAGATGGGGGGTGAATTGGTATTTTAAAAAACTTTAAAAAAAGAATAATTATCACAACCAAAATCACCACAAATAAAACAAGGTGCGGAAGAAAATAAAATGCAGAAGAAGTAAAAAAGAACACAAGAGGTTTATAGTGGTTCCGTCAACTTGACCTATGTCCACTCCCCGGAGGCACCCTCCGAGTATTGCACTACAATCATGTCTCTCCTTTAGCCCCCACAGCTAGGCAGATAAGCCCTTAATAACACCTCCTTTTTGCCACCCCCGGTAAGGCAGAGAACCTCACTCATTTTGCTTCCACCTGAAGCAGGCAGAGAACCTGGATCACTCGCTGAAGCTTACCTCTCCCAACCCTTCCAAGGACAAGAGACTCTAGTGGAAGATGAAGTGAAACAATGCTTGGAGCAACCCTTGTGAACCCCCTTACAAGCTCTCCCTCACAAGATCCTCTCTCTCTCTTCTTTAGGGTTTCTCAGGTCAAGACAGCAGCAAAAGATGTTCAGAACGTTGAACAATAGCTCCTATAAAGAAGAGCTCAAAATAGCTTAATAATTGCAAGTTGTCGATCTTATCGTCCAGAACGATAATCTTATCGTCCTGTACGATCAGTTCAAATCACAGATGATCGGCCAGAACACCGCTCTGAAAATGAACTGGATGATTCAAAATTAGCTTGATCTTTCAGGCCGATCTCACGATCGTCCCGGGCGATCAGTTCAAATCAGAGGAAAATCGTCCAGAGCATCGCCCAGAATTCGAGCTGTCCGATCCTGATTGGCCAGAACACCGCCCGGAGTTTATGTTGGCCGATATTTATCGTCCAGGAACAACTAAGGGTTTTTGAATAGATCATCCAGGATGATGTGATCGTATCACTCATCCTTAATTGCTTCCTTGATTACCAGATCAATTTAGGCATAATTGTACCATATCGTCCAGGACGATCCAAGATCGTCCTAGCCGATTTCCAAAAATACATAATACCTAAATAGATCATGGCGGCTATTTCTTTCTATTTTGAGCATATTATCCTGGCCTATACATGTATCGTCCAGGCCGATCAGCTAATTACGGCTGCCTTAACAATGATTTTGACTGGGGTTTCTATTTTAGACCCGATCATCCATGATGATATAAATATCGTCCGGGACGATGTGAATAAAAATAAAAATTCTAAATCAGTAAGAAAAGAATCACTCAAGTGTGTGTGTGTGTGTGTGTAGGGTTGCTTAGCATCAGACACTTCACAAGTTACAATTGACTCAAGAAAAGGAAAAAGAAAGTTACAAACTGACTCAGACATAGTCTACCCAATCTTGCGCTGGTTCCATTTGTCGTCTGATCTCTTGGCCCTGAAATGTCAGTAGAAAAAGGCAGTCGTATTGTTTTCTATTATCAAAACTATAATTCATGACACCAAGTTTGCAACAACTACGATAGCCCAGGGCCCGGTGTGGGAAGTTGACCCGGACACTTCGTAGGAGGATGTTGAGCCACTTCCCTCTCTAGTAGTCATAGGAACTACTGTGAAATATGTAAAAGAAGAGAGAGATGATTTTGTAAAGGGGAAGTGTATTGATGAGAGATGTATTAGATTGGCGGATGGTGGTGTTAAAACCCTTTCCCCTCTTTTGTTATCTGATTTTTACTTTGCCCCATCAAAGGTGAAGGGTTAAAAGATGAATAAAAAACATCCTTCTGCTTCTGTCTTGATGATTACCCATGAATCTAAAATGCAAATTGATCCCTCTCCTACTTTAAATCAAAATTCTAATGAAATAAATCTCAATGTCAAGCAAACTGACCTTCCCGAGTCGACCACATAAGAAGATGTCGAATGTAAAACCTTATCAGAAAGTGATTTTCTCATATTTAACTTTCAAGGAAGTCCTATCGAGATAGAGTTTTTCAGATTCTAACTCTCTTTCGGGAAATGACGATCCGATAACTATGGTGAGTGTAGACACCGCCCAAGTTTGCCCGCCCGAGGATATCGAGCAGGTGCAACTCCATGGCGATAAAGTCTTACCCCCTAGAATTCCCCCTTGGGACAAAGGCAAGCAATCCATTTTTGAAGATCTAAATCCAAACTCCCCTCAATAGTCTAAATTTCCTTTAATCCCTGCAGTCTTCGAGTCCGTCGTTTCTAAGGTTGAGTACAATGTTTTGGCCCATCTTAGGAAGTTGCCAGCTAAACTAAGTATTTATGACGCCCTCCTTCTTTCCAAAGAAATGAGGGAGTCTTTGGTCAAAGCGCTTCTCGACCCCGAGATTTGCTTAGCTCAATCGGCTTCAACTTCAAAAGATGAGGCCCTCTACTTCAAAGAGGTCCCTGGAGTTACCTTTTCAGACGAAGATTTATTCTTGGGAACTGCCGACCACAACTATCCCCTTTCCATTACTGTAGATGTGGGAAACTTCAAGTTATCAAGAGTCATGGTTGATCTGGGTGCATCGGTCAACATAATGAACATAAAGACCCTCGCTTACCTTAGAGTTGATACTAGCAAGATTTCGACTGATAGGTTGGTGCTTCGTGGGTTCAACGAAAAGGGCGAGAGGGCTTTTGGTTCAATCACTTTACTCTTATAAATATGATGATTGAAAACTGAAGTTAAGTTCTATATAATTGATTAATCTACATCCTTTAATGCTCTTCTAGGTTTACCTTGGATTCACGAATATAGAATGGTTCCATCTACCCTATACAAATGTGTTAAGTACCAACGAGACGACATTGAACATGTGATTAAGGGTGATTTGCAACCATTTTCAATTCAAGAAATTGGGATCTACGAAGATGTTGCATACTTCATATCAAAAGGGTCCTCATCCCATTCTAAGCTGGAGATCAAAATATAGGAGAAAGTGGTTGGAAAAAAATCTAGCCAAGAAAAAGAAAAATAAAAAGATAAAATCACCGATCAAGAAATATTACAATCAAGTAGTGAAGATGACTTTGATATTGTTGTCCTTAGGCCTCCAAACAAATTATCTCAAAGGGGCGAGAGGATGGCTTTAAGGGCATGAGGTCGAGGTGATGCTTCATTACATAGGAGAGCAGCACCTGTATATATTGACCCGGAATCATATTCCGATGGTGAACCAAAAAATCAAGGTGTTGCCCTCCCTCTCGATTACAAGAATACAAATACTCCTACAAAATTTGATCTCACCTTAGACCAGGACAGTGACCTCGAGGTAGATATCTCAAAAGTTAAAAGTGACGAGCCTAAATTAACAATATACGAAAAGCTCAGTAGGAGGATTGAGGCCCTTTCCCTGACCCCACTATTGACAGGTAGGATTGCAGGGTTAGAAGTTAAAGTGGCCCCCAACTTGAACGGTGAAGTAAAGAAAGTCCAGAAATTCTTTCTTGGCTACTCCTCCGCAAGGGACGAAGGTGATGTAATTCTTGAGAAGGCAGATTTTAATGAATTAATGGAATTAACTTTCGGCTACTTCCATGTTTGTGTAAAAAATACTTTTTCTAAAGGTTATGTACCATACAGATGGACTAAGGGTCAAGCTAGATACCATGAGAATATTTGGCAAACTAAGATTAAGAAAGATCCAACAAGTGATATCGGCTTTGGAACCGTTAGTTCATTTGATGACGATGAGTATTGCCTAATGATAATTTACCATCTTGAATCTCCAAATGTCCCTACAGATGCCATCTGCCCCCTAGATGGGCTATGTTTGGAGACTTTAGATGATTCCGATGAACTTCGAGTTCTGAATGGACCCCCTGAATTCAAAGAGGAAATTAAATCAACTGTCGATGAGTGAAGAGAAATTAACCTGGGAACTGACGATGACCCCCGCCCTACTTTCATAAGTACGTTACTAAGTGAGAGTGAGACCCAGGATTTGATTCAATAGTTGTCTAAGTTCTGGGATTGCTTTGCCTAGACATACGATGAAATGCCGGGTTTGTCCGCTGAGGTAGCGGTCCACAAACTTGGATTTCGGCATGATGTCATTCCTGTTAAGCAAGCCCCCTAGCGCATGCGCATAGAGGTCGAGCAACAAGTCATTTTTGAAGTTAAAAAGTTGGCTGAAGACGATTTCATTCGAGAGGAACAATATCCTTCTTGGGTGGCCAGCATCGTGCCAGTTCAAAAGAAAAACGGTCAAATTTGAATTTTTGTCAATTATAGGATCTAAATAAGGCATGATCTAAAGACGAATTCCCCATACCAATACCAGAACTGATGGTGGACATTGCCTCCTCACATGCTATTTTTTCCTTTATGGATGGCTCATCTGGTTATAACCAAATCAAGATGACCTCAGAAGATAAGAGAAATACTATATTTAGAACCCCTATAGGGATCTTTTGTTATAAGGTGATGTCATTTGGCCTGAAGAATGCTGGGGCAACCTACGAACGGGCCATAACTCATATCTTTGACGACTTAATCCAAAATCAAATCAAATTCTACATTGATGACTTAGTTGTCAAAAGTAAGGTCAAAGAGGCTCACCTATATGACTTAAGAGTTGTATTTGAATGGCTGCGTCGCTACGATTTGAAAATGAACCCCTTGAAATGTGCCTTTGGTGTCACATTAGGAAAATTCTTAGGATTCATAGCGAGGCATCGTGAAATTGAGATCGACCCTGCTAAAATTAAGGCCATCTTAGATATGCCATCACCTAAGAGTCTTACTCAGTTAAGATCTCTATAAGGTAGATTGACATATATAAGAAGTTTTATTTCCAATCTTTCTGTGATATGTCAACCCTTTTCTGTCCTTGTGAAGAAAGATACTAAATTTGTATGGGTCGAGAAGTGTCGGAATGCCTTTGATGATATCAAACAATACATTTTAAACCCGCCAGTTCTGGTAACCCCAATTCCAGGGAAGCCATTAATCCTTTACACTGCAGCCTTAGACGAGTCTTTAGGTGCCCTGTTAGCTCAAGTCAACGATGAAGGGAAAGAGAATGCTCTCTACTACCTTAGTCAAAGACTTCTCTCTACTGAAATTCGATACACATCAATTGAGAAGCATTGCCTTGCTTTAGTTTTTACTGCCAAAAAGCTAAGGCATTACATGATTTTCCACTCAATCAGTTTGATTTCGAGAGTTAATTCTTTACAGTACCTTATGACCCGACCTACGTTATCAGGATGCTTGGCTCGCTGGTTTATGATACTACTCCAATTTGAGATTACTTTCACTCCCCTCCGTGCTGTAAAAGGGCAGGTCGTTGCCGACTTTCTAGTGGCACACCCACTGCCGGCAGATTCTCCTTTGAATGATGATTTACCTGATGAACAAGTCATGAGTTTGAGGGAATCTGGAGAAGCCGTATGGGAGCTATATTTTGATGGTGCAGCATCCTCCCGTCGGAATGCAACCCAACAATCTATAATCATCAGAAAGGCCGGAGTCGGCTTAATTTTTATAATGCCAGAGAGAGGAATGATGCATTTTTCCTACCATTTGTCAGATCCTTGCATGAATAACGAGGCTGAATACGAAGCTCTGATAACTGGTCTGGAACTTGTAATTTTGATGGAGAATAAAACAATTAAGATCTTTGGTGATTCCCAATTGGTGATCAACCACTACACCTACTTCAACAAATTCCTACCGTCACTCTGTATAGGGTTCCCCGTGGAAGCAATTCTGCGGCGGATGCCTTAGCAAAACTTGCAAAGGACTATGCGGTGCACACCAATCGGGTCCAAAAATGATGGTTGTTTGGACAAACGGGAACCCTATAGGACTATGTTGTTTGGACAAACGGGAAGCCTTGAAGATCGTCAATGAGGTTCATTCAAGACTATGCGGTGCACACCAATCGGGTCCAAAAATGAAACTGAAAATGAAAAGACGGGTATTACTGGCCCACAATGATTAATGGTTGCATGATTATTGCAAAACACTGTCATCAATGCCAGGTCCATGGTGTGGTTTTACATCAGCCGCCTAACGTGTTACACCCTACGATAGCTTCATGGCCCTTCGAGAGTTGGGGCACAGATATTATCGGACCGATTGACCCTCCTTCTTTGAGAGGTCATCGTTTTATAATAGCTGTGACCGATTACTTTTCAAAGTGGGCGGAAGTAATTTCCCTATGTAATGTAACATCCCATCATGTGTTAAATTTCTTTCATGATCATATCGTATATCGATTCAACATATCTCGCAGAATCATATCCGATAATGGGTCCGCATTCAAGTCTACAAAAATCAACAGTTTTGTGATACGCCATAACATTGACTGGAGATACTCGACGATCTATTACCCCAGGGCAAATGGATTGGCTGAGGCCTTCAACAAAACTTTGGTGCAAATTGTTAAAAAGACCCTCAATGACAACAAACGATAGTGGGATGAGCTGTTAGTGGAAGCTTTGTGGGCTTACTGTACCACTTACAGAACCCTGACCCAATCCACCATGTTTGTATTAGTGTATGGATCTGAGACTATTCTACCCTTAGAAATACAAATTCCTTCGCTCAGAATTACAGTTCAGAATCAAATTACGAATGAATAAAATGCAAAACTGTGATTAGAAGAGCTCGAAGGCCTTGAAAAGCGATGTCTCCAAGCTCAACAAAGTCTAGAGCTATATAAATCCCGTATGGTTCAAGCTCATGATAAGCTAGTGCGACCTATGACCTTCCAAGTGGGAGATTTGGTATTGGTCCTTCGGAGGCCTATCTTAGCCCACCAAAAGTTGGGCGAGAAATCTGAACCAATTTGAGAAAGACCCTTCATTGTAGAGACTGTCTATAAAGGAGACTCGTATCAGCTAGTGGATTTTAAGGGAAATCACCCATTGTTACCCATTAATCGGCGTTTCCTTAAGAAATACTATGCTTGATGTAGCTTATTCTGTCAATCAATAAAATTTTCTTTTCCCTTGATTTGCAATTCTGATTTAGTTCTTTATGCTCTCTTATACTTTTTCAATACTTATGTCTTTTCCTTAAGGTTAGATCCTTTCTTTCCTTAGGATTAGAATCGCTAGTGGTGGAGTACACCCTTTGTGGCACCACCCTGGCATTTGACTTGCAGATTAGTGGAGTACGCCCTCTGTGGCACCATCCTAATTCATACTCACTAGTGATGGAGTACGCCCTTCGTGGCACCATCCTACTTTGCCAATTTTGGCCCGCTGTGTGGAGCAAGTTTCCTCCCTACATGACCATCCCACTTAATCTGTCTATTAGGAGTAAGTCTTCTATCAGCATCCTATAGACCTAAGGTTAGGTGATTCCCTTCCTTAGACCAAAGGTTAGGTGATGCCTACATTGGTTTTCCAGTTAATCTATATATTAGGAGTAAGTCTTATATCAGTATCCTATAAACCTAAGGTTGGGTGATGCCCTTCCTTAGACCCAAGGTTAGGTAATCCTTACCTTGGTTTCCCAGTTAATTTGTCCATTATGAGTAAGTCTTCTATCAGCATCCTATGGACCTAAGGTTGGGTGATGCCCTTCCTTAGACCCAAGGTTAGGTAATTCTTACCTTGGTTTCCCAGTTAATTTGTCCATTATGAGTAAGTCTTCTATCAGCATCCTATGGACCTAAGGTTGGGTGATGCCCTTCCGTAGACCCAAGGTTAGGTAATCCTTATCTTAGTTTTCCAGTTAATTTGTCCATTAGGAGTAAGTCTTCTATCAGCATCCTATGGACCTAAGGTTGGGTGATACCCTTCTTTAGACCCAAGGTTAGGTAATCCCTACCTTGGTTTCCCAGTTAATTTTTTCATCAGGAATAAGTCTTCTATCAGCATCCTATGGACCTAAGGTTGTGTGATGCCCTTCCTTAGACCCAAGATTAGGTAATCCCTACCTTGGTTTCCCAATTAATTTGTCCATTAGGAGTAAGTCTTCTATCAGCATCCTATGGATCTAAGGTTGGGTGATGCCCTTCCTTAGACCCAAGGTTAGGTAATCTATACCTTGGTTTCCCAGTTAATTTGTCCATTAGGAGAAAGTCTTCTATCAGCATTCTATGTACCCAAGGTTGGGTGATGCCCTTCCTTAGACCCAAGGTTAGGTAATCCCTACCTTGGTTTCCCAATTAATTTGTCTATTATGAGTAAGTCTTCTATCAGCATTCTATTGACCTAAGATTGGGTGATGCCCTTCCTTAGACCCAAGGTTAGGTAATCCCTACCTTGGTTTTCCAGTTAATTTGTCCATTATGAGTAAGTCTTCTATCAGCATCCTATGGACCTAAGGTTGGGTGATGCCCTTCCTTAGACCCAAAGTTAGGTAATCCCTACCTTGGTTTCCTAGTTAATTTGTTCATTAGGAGTAAGTCTTCTATCAACATTCTATAGACCTAAGGTTGGGTGATGCCCTTCCTTAGACCCAAAGTTAGGTAATCCCTACCTTAGTTTCCTAGTTAATTTGTCCATTATGAGTAAGTCTTCTATCAGCATCCGATAGACCTAAGGTTGGGTGATGCCCTTCCTTAGACCCAAGGTTAGATAATCCCTACCTTGGTTTCTCAGTTATTTTATCTATTAGGTGTAAGCTTTCTATCAGCATCCTATAGCCATAAGGTTGGGTGATGCCCTTCCTTACACTCTCAATATTTTCTAATCAAAATTTCCATTTGGTCAAAGCCAATGTGTGCAGCAGAAGTTCCTTCTACTACACACATTGGGGGTCCATTTATTGACCTCATTTCTGTATGAGATCACTTCTATCTCCTCCCTAAGCTCTAGATCATAGGATCTTCCAAGTTCCTAGCTCTTAGGCCCAATATAGATCTTAACTCAATCCAAATCCAGAATTTTTAGGCTAAAGACTTAGGTCCTAAAGCCCTTTCTAGATGATTTTTTTTCGTCACCTTGAAACCTAGTCAATTGGCATCTGATTCAGGATCTGTCAATTGCATATTGATATGACATATCTCTAGTGTCAACTCTCCAAATTTGAGCTCATTTGGAGAACTCTAACATCATAAGCTTGATCCTATTCCAAAGGTTGCAAAACCTTCAAATATTTACAATCAATGCCACTAGACCCTTCACCTAGTGGAATTCAAACTTGGAGCCCCCTCCAAACCCTTTGATCATATCTAATACCTTGATATAAACTTGTTGAACAATAGTCTATATCTTTCCAGATTCAATTTGGCCCTGATTTGGCTTAGGGCCAAAATGACCAAAATGCCCTTCAAGGGGATTTTTGGACTTTTGGCCTAGACTTAATTTAATTTGATCATCAATCTCAGAAATCTTTTTCAAGTGTTTCCAATTGACCTTTGGAACCCCTTGGACTCAATACCAACCATGGGTCAACTTGGTTGACCAAGTCAACTCATTTTGACCTTAAGGCCCCTCAAGGGTCAAAATGGTCATTTTGACCTAAATGACCTTTCCACACTTTGATGCCTCATTCATTAGACTCATATGATCAAATGGATTTCAAGGGACCCAACTCCAGACCTAGGTCAACTTGGTTGACCAAGTCAACCAAGTTGACCAACTGACCCATACACCTTATTCCACCTAACCTATTTGACCAATATCATTCCAATTCCATTTAAACCCAAGGGGTGACTCCTTGGGCACCCAAGAGACCCCTCTTAGAGACCCAATCCTTGGGCTCACTATGGTTAGCCTTTTAGCTTGACCCAAGTGACCAAAGAGAGGCCCCATTTGAACCATCTCTCAACCTTAATCAAATTGAATCCAAATCAAGGTGTCATTGGTCCCCTTTGACCCAATGCACCTCCCATTACTAGCCCAGCCTTTGGGTCCACTTGGGTCAAAAGTTAGGCTAACCTAAAGTGGCCAAAACCTTTTAGGATTGAGCCAATTCTTTTCCTAAGTCAAATTGAACTTGATCAACACCTCTATTAGGTGGCCCTAGGTCTAATACACTTCCTCCAGCCATCCCATGCCTTGGGTTGACTTGATCAAGTTTTGGGCTAGCTCAAAGTAGCCAAAACCATATAGACCCGAGCCATCTTTGAACCCAAATCAAATTGAACCCAATTGCCACTTGCATTGGGTGGACCAGACCCAGACCCTTCTCCCACATCAAGCCCCGGGCTGGCCTGACCTGGGTTGAGCCCAAATTGACCCGAACCGAGCATATTTGGATCAACCCAAGCCATTTTTTAATCCAGATCAAATTGAACCCAATTGCCACATGCATTGGGTGAACCAGACCCATACCCTTCTCCCATATCAAGCCCAGGGTCTAGCCTAACCTGGGTTGAGCCCAATTTGACTCAAACAGAGCAGGTTTGGGTCCAACCGAGCTACCCGACCGAATTGGTCCTCCCTAGGCCCAATTGAGCTCACCCTCGACTCCAGCACGTCCCCATCCTCCCTTCTAGGTCAACCCGACCCAAACCCCGGCTGACGGCGATCAAAACCAATGGAGAACAAGCTCCGGTGGTCCCCCCAATCGATCTTGACCCAAAGCCTTCCAAAGGCTGTGGCTCGCCGGCTTGAGGCTCACAAGCTCTTTAGGATGATGTCCCCTTCCACCTGGAGTCAATCCGAAGCCCCTCTAACTCAATCTCGGTCGTCCAAGCTCGCGGGAGGTGACTGAATAGGGTTGTGCTCCCCAGAGGCCATCATTCGATCCCAGGCATTCAAAATCATTCCCCATAGCTCCTTCGTCTTCCTAGTGTCTTCCCCCAGCTTCTCAGGCCATCCCGTCGATCCGTTCGTGCGAGTTCTGGCGAAGGCTCTCGGCCTCCAGCCATCTTCCGGTCCGACGTCTGAAGGAGATCTACTCGCCATCATCCCTTGAAGCTTCCTGATAGACAAGCTCATCCGTTGAGACTTTCTCTACAGTAATTTTTTCATCCCAAGCTCCCTAGCTACGTAGTTTGGTCAAGTGTGAAAGAAACCTTCACCCCAGCGGATCTCCACCGTTGGATTGAAGGTTTCCTTTGCCCTTATCCTCCCTGTAAAGTTTCATCGAAGTTCACCAGCGGGATTTCCCTGATCATGCTGGAGAAGCTTCACGATCTCGGGTTCGCGTGGGAGGTTGAAGATGAAATCCTGACCGGTTATTCCAATCAACGGCGCGGATTAAATCCCGCGGTCTCGTAGCACCATTAATCGTAGCCATCTGATCTTCGATTCGACAACTACGGTTAATCCGACTATTACCCAGTCAACGCCAATGATTGCACCGCCAATCGCGATGCGCCGCATGTAAAGCGTCGGCTAACTCTGTAATGGTTGGATTTAATTTTACAGAGAATTCATGGGATCTTCAAAAATCAATATCTCCCTGCACACTTGACAAAATTTGGTGTTCTTAGGCTCATTAGAAAGGTCTCAGTGAGACCTACAAAAGCCCTATAATTCTAGGTCCTGATTGCATCTGTGTTAGATTTAATTTTAGTAATAGTATTATCTCAGTTATTGCATTTATTATTTATATTTAATTCTCCATGACCTAAAATTTTGGGAGAATGAATTTGGGCATGTCCCTGTCATGTCCAAATTTTATCTCCTTTGTTTGAAATGTTTAAGGGCATTATTCCCTAATTTTGGATTCAAGGGTCATGGGTTGACCCTTAAATTTACAATGGGACTACAAACTTTCTAATGAGAATTAGGATTTGATTTTGTGTGTGCTGATGATGTGTAATATAGGGAGTTTAGAGCCAGTGATTTTGCCCCAATCCAAGCTTAGGATAGCTCCCTAGGATTTTCTTAAGGTGATTTAGAGATCACCTTAGGTGGCTTGGTTAGCCATCTTAGAGTAATCCAATTGAGACCAAGTTTGATGTGTTTAGGCCTTGGGATTAGGTGATCCCATGGTTTAAATTTTATCAGGTTTGGAGCCCATTTGGTCCACCAAATAGGAGCCATAGTATCCCCCTTTTAGAATCACCCTTTAGCCTTAACAAAATTCTAATAAATTAAGATTAATCCCTAAAATTCCTTAAAATACCTCTAGCTAACCCTAATCGATTCATTAATCAGTAGAAATTCAAATCCCTTTAATTTGACTTTAAAATCCACCTTAATTTAATTTTAATCAAAATTAATGTTTAATTAATTTTAATTAATTAAAAATCATTAAAAATCCCAAAAAAAATTTAAACACTTGCTGATCTCCCCTTGGGTCATTTTTTATCTTTGGGGTTGATTTCAAGAAGTTTAGGATTTATTTGGGTTCAAACTATTAAAAAGGCTTCTTAATTAAGGTAATCAGAAAATTCCAATAAATAACCAAACTTTCAAAATTCATTACTAATTGTAGAAAATTCCAAATCAATCAAACTCAAAGGCTAATGACTTCAATTAAAATCTAGAATTTTCCAAAAATGTCAAATCCCCAAAATCTGGTCAAAATAAAAAAGTCAACATTTTAGTCAATTAAGATAAAAAATGGGTGAGAACTTCTAAAAATCATAACTTTTTGAAGAGAACTTCAAATTGAATGTACCACCTGTCTAACAACTCATAATTAGCTCTAGTATTTATTAAAAATTTGAAACCCGTAAGATTAATACTAATTTTAAAAATCAAATTTTGTCCCCTTAGTTAGTATATCTAGATAACCCCAAAAATACACTAACTCTCTCAAACTCCAGAATTTTCTAAGTAGGTTAATAAAATTCTCAATCAACCCATTAAAATTAGTAATCAATTCTCCTTAATATTAATCTACCCCTCTTAATTTCAACCAACTTAAATTAACTTAATCAACCCCAATTACTACAAGGTAACCCAGGCCTACAAGTCTATTAGCTTAGCCCCAAGGAAGGTGAAATAAACTTCACGGCCTCGGTGTGAATTAAAAGTAGTAATCAATTAACCCTTAAAATATATTTAAATAAAATTCTTAATACATTAATATTTAAATTCTAACATAAATTCCCCTTAAGCCTTAACAAACTCAAAATTTTAGACAACTTTAACTAATCACCCATCTTAGGATCCACCCCTGCCACATAACTTTCTACACACACTTTAGATGGTTTGCTAGGACAGCCAACTCTAGATCTAGGTTAGGCCAATGTTTACTTTACTTCTGTGTGCTGGATTTTTCATAGTTTTTACTACATGTTGTGGATGAAACTGTTTTGCTATTTCTGTTTATTTTTTATGTACTCTATGGATGGTTGATGTGTTTTACGACTAGATTACCCCTAGGATTGGTACTATCTGGATGTTCACACAGTTTTCTGTAGGTGGTCACGCTCATGCAGGGCAATAAAAAGGGGGGCAAAGTCAATAAAATAATTAGTTGTTATAAATGCTTGCACAGATGCTTCAGCTGCTAAAGCCCCCCCCCCCCCCCCCAATAAAAAGAGCGTGGCCAGTGTGTTTACTTACTTTTTTTACACATATATAACTGCTTGGGAATAAATGTTTTGATTTATTAACTGCTTAGGATAACCCTGTAAAAGAGTCTAGAATTTTGATTTTGTACAAATATAATTTGAGCAAATGTTAAGTGTTGTGTGTTGTAACTCGTTTAGTATGAATTAGGTTGTTAAACCTAAGTTAAAGTCCCGCGGCTAACCAAGAGGGGGTTGAATTGGTAATTAAAAATTTTATCCCTCTTTAAGAATTTAGGAAACGAAAATTTAGATTAGAGAATTTTTCTAGAAAATGTTTTTCAACCACAATTATAAAAATTAAAAATTAAAATAAAAAATGCAACGGTAAATAAAGACACAAGATTTATAGTGGTTCAATCAAAACCAGACCTACATCCACTCCCCGGAGGCACCGTCCAAGTATTGCACTAATACCACTAGTGACTCTTCTTTTGCACCCACAACAAGACGGAAAAACCTTTACACAAACTCTTTCTACCACTACCCGGTGCGGCAGAGAACCGTCATCCTTTCATACTCTCCCGACGTCGGCAGAGGACCGTCGTTCTTTTACATTATATCCAGTGTTGGCAGAGAAACCTTCGTCCTTTCACACTCCCCCGATGTCGGCAGAGAACTATCCATCTTTTCACACTCTCCCGGTGTAGGCAGAGAACCCTTTGTCCTTTTACACTCTCCTAGTGTGGGTAGAGAACCCTTCGTCCTTTCACACTCTCCTAGTGTGGTCAGAGAACCCTTGGTTGTTCACACTTTTCAAGTGTTGGCAGAGAACCGGATCTCCTTGAAGATCTTCTTCACAATAAATCTATAAAGAAGAAAGAAAAGAGTGAAGTAATCACAAGCCAATAGTATAGACTTTTACCTTTGAGTATCAAGTGAAACCTTCACGCTCCAATGGCAAGAAATCTCGTTCAACTGCTCTCTCACACTCTCTCCTTGACTCTCTCCTCAATAGGTACGAAGATCAGTAGGCAAAAAGATTAAGTTTCAGTTTAGAAAGGCCTATTTATAGAAGAGACAAGAAAAACCATCCAAAAATGACAAAATTTAAGTTATCATGCACAGGATCGTCCCGTACGATCGAATATCATCCTGGACAATTTTACTTAAAAGCTTTGGAAACGATCATAATGCATATGTGTACGAACTGACTTCGTACACACATATCATCCCGTACGAACTAAGTTCATCCAGTACAAACGGTTATTTCAAGGTCGGTTCCAAAAACTGCAGAACGTTGCCAGGAACTGTTAGATTCAGTTCCCTTCATCCTGGGACGAATTTGGTTCGTTTGGACGAAATTTGTCCAGAGAGAAACTCGTCCTTGCACGAATACACTTTGTCCTGAACGAGATTTCTCCAGAGGGCAATTGGTCTTGGGACGAATTGACTTCGTCCTGGACGATCAGGACTTAAAAAAAAATTTCTTCAGTTCCTGTTCGTTCCATTGCTCTTAAGAGGAGATAACTAGCTTGATCGTCCCGTATGATCAGTACAAATTTGTAAGATCTCCTTAAGTGTGTGTATGTATGTTTTTATTCACTCAATTACAATCACTCCCTCTCAATTTAAATAACAATACATGCTTCAAAAATACAAAGGATTACATGCTGAATTTTATTTGAAGTCTTCGTAGTCTAGAGTTCAATTTTTCCTGAAATGTTAGTACACACAAGAGAAAAAATAATTCTTCTAAAATATGTTAGGAGATAACTACATATAAAATAATAATATTTAAAATCATCAAAACTATATAAGTTGTAAGAATATAAAAACATACAAATAGCAACTATTTTAACAATCTCCTCCTTTTTGATGATGGCAAAATAATTATTATTTATATAATTTCAAATTCTAAGAATCTCCTAAACTCCCCCTGAATTGATGAACACATGAAAATAAGGAGGCAATTGAATTCAAAAAATTTTTGTTTTTCAAAAAATTTTAAACAACACAAAACAATCACATAAGACAAAAACAAAAATAATCAAAACATACAAAAAATAAATTTATAGGACACAACACAACAAATAATTTCTCCCCCTCTTTGACAACAGCAAAAAGTGAAGAAGAAATGGACTAGAAATGTAAGTATATATATGAAAATCATTTGATAATTTAACCTTAAAAGTGATTGAAATAAAATATACAAATAAAATTAAAACATTAGGCAAATCATAAAATTTCATAAAATTTAAGAAAATATATAATATAGATAATAAAAAAATTTATCAAAAACTTGAGTCAATTTAGACATTTAGATAGAGAAAATCATTGTAAGAAGGATGAATAGTAAAATTATATATTTCAAATTTTAATTTCAAATATAAATGAACATAAGATCAATTTGAATTAAAAGATTAGTAGAATCTAGAAAGAAATAACTACCACATGTGGCGCTTTGCGCATCTTTTTTAAAAATGTGGAACATTTTTGTACATCTTTTTACTTGTTGGACTTATTTTGTGCATCTTTTTCACATTGCGAACCTTTGCGCGTTCCTTTTGATTTTTGTACATTTGTATAATTTTTTCAAGAGTAATTATATTTTTTCCAAAGTCAATAATCTAAAATTTTAAATCTCTCTAAGTACATAAATATTAATTGATAAGTGAAATACAAAATAAGAAAACATCGCAATTGCAATAATAATATTAACAATAATGTAGTCTAAATAAAATATATGAAATTGATAATCTTAATAATATCAAGTTATAAGCAAAACTTAAATTTAAAAAAGTTAAATTTTATAATGAATTTAATTTTTACTTACAATTTAAGATAAAGCACAATTAAGATTAAAAATTCTAATGATTTCATAAAGGCTAACACACATTTCAAAATCAAATTAAATCCAAAACACATGAATATATATTGATATCAATTTAAGATTTTATAATCAAAGTTCAAGATATCAATATAAAAACAAAAATATCTAAGCAAAAGAAAATACAACGAACTCTCTAAAAACAAGAACTACAAACTAACTAAGAAAATACATAAGACAAGTGCTACAATCACTGAGGAGGACCCTGATCTGGAGGAGGAGGAGGAGGTGCACCACCAAAAATGCTGAAATATGTACTCATCATCATCATATTGGTGCTAATGTCTTTCATCTGATCCTTCATAAAACACATGTCATTTTGATAATGTGCGTCCTGCTGCTGAAGATGAGCCTCAATTTGATCAAAGCGTTGATCAAAATGAGTCTCTAGTAGATCAAATCTTTGAACCAAATCCTGATAATTTGGTTCATTTGCGGGTGCAGGAGCATCTTCTGGTTCATTTTCTGTATCACTTATGACATGTGTTTTGCTTGTATCATCATTTTTGAAGATCACTATAAAGGATACGTCGTTGTAGTAGAGCAGTTCTTCATATTCTTGATCAGGATGAACTAACCCATATTTTTTCTCCAAAATGTATGTAACTAGATGTCCTAGGGCTATATTCTTCTTTTTTTTTGTGTTCTACATGTCCTATTTCTGAAAGCCCATAAAGATAATCAATAATTAACTAGGTTTCATCTATAGGCTCTCCTTTCATAATAAAAAAAGTCACCATTGAAAGAAGTGGAGTTATATTGACTCTATCACCAGCTTCAGCAATGATTGAGGTTCTAAGAACATGCTGGATTATTCGTGCATTTTTGACAAGACCGGATACCCTAACAACATGATCACTAACATTATTTCCTCTAAGCACATTATTTATTTGATACCATTCATAATCATGAGTGGTTATCAAGTGATGTGCTCTAGACCCGTTAGTCCTTAAGTGTAAAAAGGTTCCTAAGTCTTCTTTGGTGATTTCTACTTTTTGTTTGAAGACAAAAGAACGGAGTGTGGAGTGGTTAGAATTGAAGGACATATTGGCTAGAAAATAGTGAAAGTTTTCCTTGTTGTAGAGATGGATGAGGGTAAGGATGAAACCAAATTGGGTTGAAGAAAAAAGATTCATAACCTGGAAAGTGAGTTACTCTTGAAGGACTCTAGAAGGAGTTATCTTTGTAGAGGCAAACCTTGGAAAAGACTCCTTATTTTCCTTTGAAAGAAAGTTCTCCGAAGGATTTCTATATGGTTTCCTAGCAACGATCTTTTGCCTCTTGCTCGATCTTGCCATTAGAAAAGATCTAGTTTGAAAGGGATAGAAAGTGATGTTTTAGAGTGTGATTATTGAGTTAGAAAGCCCTTCTAATTAAAGAAAATGATACATTCGTACCAGAAAAAAAATGTTCGTCCCGTACGAAAAAATTTTGTACAAACGATTCAATCCATCCAAAACGAAACGGCTTTTCATAATCAACAGAACTTACGATGCGTCCTTTCGTACAGACTTTTTACCACCGATCGTACAGACGAACACGTGTTCGTCCCGGAACGATCAATACTTATGATCATTTTAAAGGCAGTTAAAACCGTCCCCTACATCGAACTGCCACATGTTCGTCCTGTACGATCCAAAAATTCGTTCGTACGAAGTTAATATTTAAAACCACCTTAACCATTTAACTGTTTTATTCATTCGTTCCGTTGTTTGAAATACATTTCGTCCCAGAAGATCGTGATGATCCTACAGATGAATTGACATTTAAAAACTAAAAAAACAGCACGAAACGATTCCAAATCCGACAGTTTGACACACTACACAATTTCGACACTCAAAATTTTCAAATTTTTACACTCAATCAAAAATAAAACACAAAACACACTAAAATCACAAAGAACAATGAAAAAATACAGACTCTAAATAAAGAAAATCATACAAACAAGTTTATAAACACAAAAAACACACACAAAAACATGAATTAGAAAACAAACATCAATGTTGCAAAAACATTTTTATTTAAGCATTCAAATCAATTACATCAAGCCTTGTTCTTAATGCACTGAAAGTATCAAAGACTAAAAGTTTTGTAAAAATATCTGCAAGTTGATTTTCAGTAGAAACATGTGTGAGTCCAATTTCTCCTTTGGTTACATGATCCTTTATGAAATGATGTCTTATGTCTATATGTTTGGTTCCTTAATGTTGAATAGTATTTTGGGAAATGCATATAACACTAGTGTTATCACAATAAATTGGAATAATGCCTATAGTTAATCCTAAATCAATCAACTGTTGTTTCAACCAAAGTACTTGTGCCACACAAATTCATAATGCAATGTATTCAGCTTCTGCGGTAGATAGGGCTACTGAATATTATTTTCTACTGGACCAAGAGACTAAAGAATTTCCAATAAATTGACATATTCCAGAAGTGATTTTTCTATCCACCCTACAACCTGCAAAGTTAGAATCTGAATAACCAATTATTTCAAATGAAGAGCTAAACTTAGGATACCAAATTCCTAAGTTCTGAGTTCCTAACAAATATCTTAAAATCCTTTCCACTGCTGTCAAATGTGATTCTTTTGGATCTGATTGAAATCTAGCACACAAGTAAACTCTAAACATGATATCAGGTCGGCTAGCAGTCAAATAAAGTAAAGATCCAATTATCACTCTAAATTTCTCTTGATCAATAGATTTTCCCTTAGGGTCCTTATCCAACTGAACTGAGAAACTCATTGGTGTACTAACAGGTTTAGCATTGTCCATTTTATACTTTTTGAGGATGTCCTTAAGATATTTAGACTGACTAAGAAACGTACCCTCCTCAATTTGCTTAATGCTAAAGCCTAGAAAGTAACTTAAATCTCCTATTAGACTCATCTCAAATTCACTACTCATAGTTTTAGAAAATTCATCACAAAGATTTTTATTTGAAGATCCAAAGATGATATCATCCACATAAATTTGTACAATGAGTATATCCTTTTCAAATCTCTTCAAAAAAGAGTGTTATATCCACACTTCCTTTTTCAAATGATCTTTCAAGTATAAAGGTGCTCAACCTCTCATATCAAGCCCTAGGTGCCTGTTTTAATCCATATAATATCTTTTTCAACTTAAAAACATGATTTGGGTATTTAGAATTTTCAAATCCTGGTGGTTGTTCTACAAAAATATCTTCTTGAATTACCCCATTTAAAAAGGCATTTTTCACATCCATTTGAAATAATTTAAATCATCTAAAATATGTAAAGACTAACAAAACCCTAATTGCTTCAAGTCTAGCTACATGGGCAAAAGTCTCCTTAAAATCTATCCCTTTAATTTTATTATACCCCTTAGCAGCTAATCTAGCCTTATTCCTAATGACAACTCCTGAGTCATTCATTTTATTTTTGAATACCCACTTAGTTTCAACTACACTTTGATCCTTTGGCTTTGAAGTTAATTCCCAAATTTTATTTCTTACAAATTGATTCAACTCTTCTTGCAATGCCAAAATCCAAAATTCATTCGAAAGTGCTTGATCAATATTAGTAGGTTCAATTATTGAAATAAAGGATGAATGATTGACTTCTTTGTTTAATCAATGTCTAGTCCTTACACCCTCACTAGGTTCACCAATTATCAACTCCTTTGGGTGGTTTTTAGAAAATCTCAAATCTCTAGGCAAAGGGTTTTCTAACTCCAAATTTTCTTCCACATTTTCTTCCAAATTTTCTTCCAAAATTATTTTATCAATCTTTTGGAAGTTATCATCAATCTCATCTTCTACAACATTTGGCTCTTTCAAATTTCTAAATTCATCAAATACAACATGTGTGATCTCTTCAATTCTCAAAGTTCTTCTATTGAATACTCTAAAAAAATTTTCAACACTTGAGTATCCAACAAAAATTCCTTCATCTGATTTTGAATCAAATTTTCATAAGGCAAATTTTTCATTGTTATGTATGAACACCTTACAACCAAAAACATGCAAATGAGAAAAATTAGGTGTTCTACCTTTTAGCAACTCATAGGGTGTCTTATTTAAATTAGATCTCACATTCACCCTATTCAGAACATAAATGCAGAGCTAACTGCCTTAGCCCAAAAATATTTTGGAAGTGAGTATTCTGCCAACATTGCTCGGGCGGCTTCTATTAATGTTCTATTTTTCCTTTCGACTACCCCATTCTGCTGAGGGGTTCTAGATGCAGAAAAGTTATGATCAATTCCATTCTCCTTACAAAAATTCTCAAATCGTTCATTTTCAAATTCTCCTTCATGATCATTTTGTATAGTTATGATTTCACACCCAAGTTTTTTTTGAATCCAAGTCGCAAAATTTTTAAATTTCTCAAATGATTCACTCTTATGAAATAGAAATCAAACCCATGTGAATCTAGAGTAATCATCCACTATCACAAATCCGTATACCTTCCCTCCTAGGCTCACAGTTCCAACTGGTCCAAAAAGATCCATATGCAAAATCTCCAATGGTTTACAAGTTCTAAGATCCTTATTGGATTGAAAAGAGGACTTCACTTATTTACCTAATTGACATACATCACAAAGGTTGTCCTTAGTAAAATCTAATTTAGGTATATCTTTCATTAAGTCCTTTTGGGTAATCCTCCTAAGGTTTTTCATGCTAGAGTGACAAAGTCTCCTATGCCAAAGCCATGACTCATCAGATACAGTTTTCAAACAAAAAGTAGTAGGAGAATGAATGTAATTTAAGTCTAACATATAAACATTTTTTACCCTTTTATCATTCAAAACATCTTTATCATTTAGGCTTAATATGCAGCTAGTAGGAAAGAATTTCACACAATAACCTTTGTCACATAGCTGACTTATACTTAACAAATTATGCTTTAAGCCTTCTACCAATAACATGTTTTCAATAAAAAAATTCTTAATATTTCCAATAATACCTGTCCCAATCACATTCCTTGTGGTGTTATCTATAAGTGTAACCTTGCCTCTCCTCCTGGCTTTTGGTGAAATGAATTGTGCAGTATCTCCAATCATATGCTTTGAACATCCGCTATCCAGGTACCAAATGTTCTCGCGAGGCCTTGTGTGAGAGCCACCCTACAAAAATATCAAATGTTAGACCTGGGAACCCAAACAAGTTTGGGTTCACCTTTTAGCAATTTATAAAAAGATGCATGTATGATATGTCTAGGGTTATGCATCTTAGGTTTCCACACCAAATAGTTTTTCATCTTCAAAGTATAAGTGTGAGCTATGTGTCCAATCAATCCACAAATATTAAATTTAACATTAGGAAAAGGATTCCTAAGTCTTCTACCATTCATTTGTCTTTTTAGGAATTGCATAAATTTAAGATACAAAATAGGATTAGTGAAATCTTCAAATTTGGGAGGTATCCTATTATCCTCGAGAGCTTTTATCTTCAAAATATAAAACGAATTCATATCCTTCAAAATCCAATTTGAATAATTTGATTTATAAAGTTCACTCTCTGATTCATCCTTAAAATTCTTAAAATCTTTTTCAAGTTTTGCATAGGATGATTTAAAACATTCAAGGTTCTTATTCAAGTCATCAAACTCATCAAGTAATTTCATGTAGTTGTTATCAATCAAAGCATGATCATTCATAAGGAATTCATGTTCCTTTTTAAGTTCTTCCATTTCCAAACTAAGGCTAGCATGCATTTTCTTCAATTTCCTATATGATTTATGCATGTGTTCAGAAATTTTAAAAAGTTCGTTATAAGTTAAGTCGCATACCTCTTCTTGATCTGTTTGATCAATAATGTCAGCCATTAAACATAGATTAGTGACTTCTTCTTTCTTTTCTGTCTCTAACGAATCCGAAGCTGAGTCTTCCCAAAAAGCTCGTTGGAATTTTTTCTTTCCCTTCTTCACAAATGGTTTCTCCTCTACCTTCTCCTTGCTAGGATTGGCTTTGAGTAATGGGCAATCCGTCTTTATATTTCTAGGTTTCCTGCATTCATAGCAAATAACTTCATTAGAAATCTTTGCATTACTATTAAACTTACCTCTATTTCATTGCTGGCGTCTCTTCTGCTTCCTCTTAAAAAAGCTTCTGAATTGTCTAGTCATCAATGCGATGTCGTCTTCATCCTCAAGTTGTGAGTGTTCACTCTCAGACTCTTCCACATTCAGTATTATGTTCTTCTCCCTTCGAGGTTCACCTGCATCAACCTTTCTTTGACTAACTTCTTGCTCGTAAGCAATAAGCGAATCAAGAAAATTATCAATAGAGTAAATGTTTAAATCCTTATACTCTATAATTACAGTAATTTTAGCATCATAAGCAGTAGGCAAGAAACATAAAATCTTATTAACCATTTCAGCATTCATTAACTCCCTACCCAATGCATGCAAAGAGGTGACAATTTGTGTAAATCTTGTGTACATATCAGATATGGATTCATTTGGTTTCATGTGAAGCAGTTCATAATCATGCAAAAAGATATTAAGTCTAGATTGCTTAACCTTATTTGTCCCCTCATATGTTATACAAAGTCTATCTCATATGTCTTTTCCACTTTTGCAAGTAAAAACTCGCATGTAGTCTTCTGATTTTAAAGCACAAAAGAAACTATTTAAGCATTTGGCGTTTAGTTGTGCTAACTCATATTCTTCTACTGTCCAGTCCATAAAAGGTGTTTTAACTCTAACTCCATCAACTAGTCTAGTTGGTTTTATATACCCTTCTTGAACTAAGATCTACATACGGTAATCTAGTGACTGTAAAAATATAGACATGCGTGTTTTCCAAAAATCAAAAGGAATATTATCGAACAGTGGAGGTCTAGTTATACAGTAACCCTCAGGTGTATTTCGGTTTCCAAATGTAGCCATCTACGTTAATCAAAAAGTAATCTAAACTTATGATTTTGAAACAAAGCTTTGAAACCACTTGTTGAAACTCGTTCAATATGAATTAGGTTATTAAACATAAGTTAAAGTCTCACGGCTAACCAAGAGAGGGGGTGAATTGGTAATTAAAAATTTTATCCCTCTTTAAGAATTTAGGTAACAAAAATTTAGATTAGTGAATTTTTCTAGAAAACATTTTTCAACCACAATTATAAAAATTAAAAACTAAAATTAAAAATACAGCGAAAAATAAAGGCATTAGATTTATAGTGGTTCGGTCAAAACCAGACCTACATCCACTCCCCGGAGGCACCCTTTGAGTATTGCACTAATACCATTAGTGACTCTCATTTTGCACCCACAGCAAGACGGAGAAGCCTTTACAAAAACTCTTTCCACCACTACCTGGTACGGCAGAGAACTGTCATCCTTTCAAACTCTCTCGATGTTGGCAGAGAACCGTCGTCCTTTTACACTATACCCAGTGTTGGCAGAGAACCGTCCATCCTTTCACACTCCCTTGATGTCGGCAGAGAACCGTTCTTCCTTTCAAACTCTCCGGATGTAGGTAGAGAACCCTTCATCCTTTCACACTCTCCTAGTGTGGGCAGAAAACCCTTCATCCTTTCACACTCTCCTACTATGGGCAGAGAACCCTCGGTTGTTCATACTTTCCAAGTGTAGGCAGAGAACCGGATCTCTTTGAAGATCTTCTTCACAAGAAATCTATAAAGAAGAAAGAAAAGAGTGAAGTAATCACAAGTCAATAGTAGAGACTTTTACCTTTCAATACCAAGTGAACCCTTCACGTTCCAATGGCAAGAAATCTCCTTTAAATGCTCTCTCACACTCTCTCCTCGACTCTCTCCTCAATAGGCACAAAGATCAGTAGGCAAAAAGATTAAGTTTCAATTTAGAAAGGTCTATTTATAGAAGAGACAAGAAAAATCATCCAAAAATGGCAAAATTTAAGTTATCATGCATAGGATCGTCCCGTACGATCGTATAACGTCCCGGACGATTTTACTTAAAAGCTTTGGAAACGATCATAATGTATATGTATACGAACTGACTTCGTACACACAGATTGTCCTGTACGAACTAAGTTCGTCCGGTACAAACGATTATTCCAAGGTCGGTTCCAAAAACTGCAGAACATTGACAGGAACTGTTACATTTAGTTCCCTTCGTCCTGGGACGAATTCGGTTCGTCTGGACGAAATTTGTTCAGAGAGCAACTCGTCCTGGCACGAATACACTTCATCCTGAATGAGATTTCTCTAGAGGGAAATTCATCCTGGGATGAATTGACTTCGTCTTAAACGATTAGGACTTATAAAATTTTTTCTTCAATTCATGTTCGTTCCATTGCTCTTAAGAGGAAATAACTAACTTGATCGTTCCGTACGAACTAGGTTCGTCCCGTACGATCAATATAAATTTGTAAGATCTCCTTAAGTGTGTGTGTGTGTATTTTTATTCACTCAATTACAATCACTCCCTCTCAATTTAAAAACAATACATGCTTCAAAAATACAAAGGATTACATTTTGAATTTGATTTGAAGTCTTCGTAGTCTGGAGTTCGATTTTTCCTGAAATGTTAGTACACACAAGAGCAAAAATAATTCTTCCAAAATATGTTAGGAGATAACTACATATAAAACAATAATATTTGGAATCATCAAAACTTTATAAGTTGCAAGAATATAAAAATATGCAAATAGCAACTCTCTTAACATTGTGAAAGTAGGATTTTGAGTTAGGATACATAGGTCCAAAGCTTGGACTCCAAAGAGAAAAGGACACCCCTTAGGGGAGCAACCCTTTTCTATTTGGATATCCAAATTTTGACCACTTTTTCACTGCCCAAAGAGGATGGAGTGGCCTTCCCCTCAAAGAAAGTGCCCTCTTATCCATTTGGGTAGCCTACTACGAAGAATCCAAGGAGCCCGAAGAAAAGGAGTCCGAAGGAGAACAAGATTGAAGATTTGAAGACAAAAAGTATCCAACTCAAAACCACTTGCGTCTCTACTAGGTTTAGAATCCGGGTTGTTGTCAGTAATGCCCGGCCACTTTACTTTCTATAAGACCCTGGTTTGTAATAAGCAAGGCAACTTTGCCTATGGACATTTATTAATTAATTCATTTATATTTGATGTGTTGAGATGATTGTCTCTAAGATTGCCTGCTTTTCTTAGTTTCTTGTGTTTGTGACAAGCTTTTATTTTTTCCTGGATGCGTGAGACTCGTAAGGGTGTGAAAATTCTTATACTCATAATCTTAAAGTTTAAAATTTTAGTGAGTCTAAATAACATAGAAAGATAACGAATTTAGATAATTAGCCGGGGATCGACCCTGGGATCGCATGCATATTTTTGCACTACATCTCTCCTTGCTTTAGACCCTTCCCTGCCTGCAGGTAGAGTCCGGATAGTCTGACCTATGAGGACTAGGTGCCGGACCTGGGGAAGCTCAGTCTTCTAAAAAATTATTTTATAAGCCTGTTTTAAAATTTCAAGCATATTTGATTTAAAGTTGTCAACTAGCATGCATTGCATTATAAACATATTTAAAAGAGTCAAAAAATTTAATTGCATTAGTCCTTAGCATTTTGCACCCAACATAAGTATAAGGGGTCAATTACAAAAATTTTTAGATGTCGGCCCTAGCTCTTCAAAACTTTAAATAAAATGTCCCAACCACTCTTTCATAAAAGACCAGACTCATCTTTTTTAAATCGATTAGGTGGTTAGCTGGCTCCCCAATCCAGGCCGGGGTAAGTCCAGACCTTACACTGCATTAGTTAGGTTCGGACGACTGTGGTCCAGTGTCCAAATTAGATTTAGGATCCGGGGCATATCTTTGATTATAAGACCCTAAACTTTGGGAATCAAATCCAAAATTTCTAATAAAATGCTTAACTTTAATTAAATATCATTTCAATACCAAAATGTAAAGCCCAACACTTAGATTAAGTTGGGACACTTCTGGATGGTTCTAGAATCTTAAGGTGTCCCCTACCTCTTTTTTATTGATTCTGTTAATAACTGCTTAATCTTGATCCATTCCCTTTTGAGTTTCCAAAATTCATATCTTTTTGATATCACTCTTAGATGATCTAACAAAATTCTATCACTATTTTAATAGAGAGTTTTCGTAGGGGACTCTGTCTCCCTACGATATAATTAACTACAAGGGCTTGCGCTCATAGAAGATTTAGAACCACACACGCAACTGATTTTAAAAATTGATTTTCTAAAATTTTATTGGATCTCCTTGGAAAAAATCAAAAGATGATCGTCGTTATTACATTCAAAGAATTATCATTGAATGGTGTTATCTCCCTTTTGGGATATACATCCTTCTTTGATAAGGCTTTGGATGTGAACTCAACGATCATACTTCTTGAACATCGTAATTGAATATTTACTTGAACTTCATTTTGGTCTCTAGGGACGATACAAAGTTCTCTTTAGAATCTGGTCATAATATTCAAGATGAATTTCATAATTCTAAGTCTGAACACCGTTATGAAATTTTATTTTCATCCTTCGGGGTGATATACTTTTTCTAACGGGACGATTCGACTTTAGAATTAGAATTCAATCTCAATTTCAAAGTTCCCAAAGAAAACCAAGCTTTTCAAAACCAATATTTTCAAAATTCCACCAACAGCTGTATGATTATACGAAAAAAACTTACAAGTGCAAAGCACCCGAACCCAAGTAGTGGGAGGCCCCTCTAAAACCCCCTACCGAGTTCAAAATATTGAATAAAGGTCCGAGGCAATAACATAATCTGATTGATCAGCACAATCATTCTATGCATAACTAATTGAGGGATAAAAACAATAGCTAGAAAAGAAATAAATGTGTTCTTGTACATCTAAATAAAAGTGTTACTATCTTTCTCAGGCTTCATGTTCTTACTCCTAGACTAATCCTAGTTTTGGCAGAGTTGTGGTTGAATCATGCTTAAATTCTGCCAACAAAGTGCCCCTTTATTTTAATAATAGGAAAATCTTCTTAGAATTTAAGCATGTTGAAAAACTTGCTTGCTTGCTGATTCTATCTGTTTTGCGTGGGCAGCCAATTTACTGTGTGCAAGCAAGACACGTCTTCCCGTTGTCCACATGGTTTCATCCGTTTGACTCAATCCAAGTCAACCTCATTTTATTTCTTCTCCGTTATACGAGAAATTATTACGTGTAGAGTCCAGACGAACTCGTCCGGACTTCAATAGGAAAGGATCACATCATTGTACACAGTATGTGTATTAATACACATACTGTATATAAAGTTATACACAATATGTGTATTAGCGATATGGTCGTCTTTATTGGAGTCCGAAAATGAGCGAAGTCTAGCCTACGTACATAATAGTTTTCCTTAGTTTTTCTATTTGGAGAAACAAGGCCTTGGAATCCTCCAATAACTAAAGCACTCAAAATATGCATGTGGCCCCCAGAGAGCAGTTTAATTATTGTGAGAATTATAATATTTTTTTGAAAATTCAAAACACTTCACACATTAAGAAATCGGATTATAAAATATCAAAATCTTGGGGAAAAAAAACTTTGAAAATCATTAAAAATATAATAGGTACAGAAAAAGTCATTATGACGTGAAAAAGAAGAAAAATATATGAAGTAGCTGTCGCCAACCCGGGAAATAAATCTGTGCAATCATCGGGCTATCTGTAGATGAATCAGAATGCATCACGTCATTCGATATACCGTGATACATATCACCGATACACCGAAAAAAGTGATGTTAAGCGTCCTGATTCGTCCTTGACCGCACATAATAACTTCCCCACCGACAGGCTCATAATGCATATAGGAAGCGGGGCCAAAGCTCCGGCCAAATGGGTCAATCAGCTTCAAATGGATTCTTAATTTCTCATCCTGTAAGTCGAATTGCACGTATGAAATATCAAATTGACTTCCGAATAAATTTCTGGATTGAGGAGTTCACAATGGAAAATTATTCGGTCCCCTTTGAATAGTCTCAACTCTTAAAGCCAAGTCTTCTACTCAATTTCCATCCTACTTTCGCTCTTCATTTTGCTACCTAAACATCTTTTCACAGCTATAAATAGCCACCATTCTCCACCACATTTCCCACACTCTTACCTCTCATTCTGCTATAATCAATTAGTAGCTCCGTTTTAATTCATTCATGGCAGGGCCGAAGATGCTACTCCTCATCGCCGCCCCTCTCCTTGCTGCCTGCGCCCTCGCCCATGCGCAGAACTGTGGGTGCACATCGGACCTCTGTTGCAGCAAGTTCGGCTACTGCGGCTCCGGAGACCCCTACTGCGGCGACGGCTGCCAGTCGGGACCTTGTTATAATCAGCCACCGTCCGGTGGCGGTGGCAGTGGCGGAGTCTCTGTGGGGGACGTGGTGACACAACAGTTCTTCAACAGCATTATTGGCCAAGCAGGCGCCGGTTGTGAAGGAAAAAGATTTTATACCCGACAAGCGTTCCTCGATGCTGTTAAACAGAAGTACTCTAGCTTCGGTCGGGATGCTACCGCCGATGACTCTAAGCGAGAGATCGCCGCTTTCTTTGCCCACGTCACTCACGAAACCGGATGTAAGCGTTATTTTCTAGACATAAGATAAAACCCATTTGTTTTGTTTTGTTTTGTTTTTTACTACAAATATTTTTAATTTTTTATATTACATGTTATTCTTCGATATAGCAAAAAATTTAGATAATCAATTAAATCTATATATATTGTGAGGGATAATATGTGATATATAGAAATGTAAATGAGTAAATAGACTCAAGCTCAAACTTGACTCGATAATGACACATGAGTTGAGCTCAATATGCTAACAGCAAACTTGAACCGACCTAACTCGTTCGGTAAAGTTGTAAGCTAACTCATTTAAAATTATTAATAATAGATATACTTAAAATATGAAGTATTATTATTTTTTAATTATAAGATAACAATTATTATTTATATCGAGCTATAAATTTTTTTCTTTCTAAGAAATTCTATATTTCTAAAATTTTAAACATTATATTTTCTTATATAATTTTGTTTATTTTAAAAGAGCTGATTTCCTGACATTTTTATAACCATATTTATACAAAATTGTAGATTGAACAATTTTTTTTACTTCTTGCTTTTCAGATCTCAATCATAATTTTTGTTTGGCCATTGCTTTTCATTGTCTTTAATAAATATTTCTGCTAGAAAATTATTTCCTACAGCAACATTCCCAAAAGTTGTTTTCTTCGTGCAACTATTTTTATAAAAAAGCTACAGCCGTTCCAAACAGAAAATTTAACTTTGTTTGGGACAGCTTTCTTACTGCACTGCTTTTCAAGTTGTAACCATAGTTTTTATGTGATCATTACCTTTTTATTGCTTTCCATAAATTTTTTTATAATTATTTTTATCATAACAACTTTACATCAACATTTATAAAAATTGCGGCCATCCCGAACCAACCCTTTATAATAAAATTTATATTCATAAATTTTTTAGTACTTTTTTTAAAGGAATATAAATTTCAATATAAAATATTTGAAATATAAAAATTCCTTAACTGGAAGATAATATAACTGAATTTGAATGGCTTTGTTTGGAAATTGGTGCTCTACTTATTGCTTGAGGAACATATTATCATGTGTTTCATTTATCTTAATAATTAATTGATAAATAAAACAACTTCAAAAAAAAATTTACATTTTTTCCATTAATCTTATGTATGAAAATAAAATTTTCGTTTTTTATGAATATTTAAATTATTTGAAGTTTAAAATATTCTTATTAAATTCTAACAACAACAAATCAAATATAAAAAAATAACTAATAATTTTTTTTCTTTTGCTTTTTTTTTCAAAAGATTACTTTATAAATATAAGTAACATGACTTACAAAATTACTAATGTAACTTGCATGTTTAAAATCAATTTGTATAGACTTTTGCTACATAGAAGAGGTGGACAAATCAAATGCTTTCTGTGACACTAGCTTCTCGCAGTATCCATGCGCACCGGGTAAGAAGTACTATGGCCGCGGTCCACTTCAAATCTCTTGGAACTTCAACTACGGCCCTGCTGGTCAAGATATTGGTTTTGACGGTCTCAAATCGCCCGAGACCGTCTCTAATAACGTTGTCGTTTCCTTCAAGACAGCTCTCTGGTTTTGGATGAATAATGTTCATAGTGTTGTCAACCAAGGCTTTGGTGCAACAATACGTGCCATAAATAGCATTGAGTGTGGCGGTGGCAACACTGGGGAGATGAACGATCGTGTTAACATCTACAAAAACTACTGCAACCAGTTTGGTGTCTCTCCGGGAGATAATCTCACTTGCTAATTATATGTTTATTGTGTTGTAAGTTTTTTTTTATCATGAATAATTGAATAAGCAGGGGAACATGTATCATGATGTTCACTGGCATATTAAATGAATAAATTTATATATGCACTTGCATGTCAATAAGGAAAAACAAATTTGCATTTCAGGAATTTTTTTTTTTTTGTTAATTTATTTTAGTTTGAGTTTTTTTTTTTTTTTTTTTGTTAATCTTTATTCTCCAATCTTATTATATTTCCACTAAAATTTTATCCCAAAAATAAATTTAGTGTTTTCGCCTTAATTTGGGATAGTTTTTTTTTTTAAATAGTTTTTTAGTACAAAAATTTATTGTTCAAAAATGTTTTATTCTAAAAAAAATGTTTTAGAAAGTAGTAAGAAAATTTCCCCTAAAGAAGCCTTAATTTGGATAATAAAGCAAACTAATCTAATTTAAATATTTATTTTTATGAAAGAAATTGTCATTGAATTAACTTATTTTTAGTGAAATAGATTTTTTTAAATCTATATCTTGATATCATTTAGACGCAGAATGTGAAACACGTATATACATGTAAATATTGAAATACCTCCAATGGAGATAAGATTAAAGAGAATTGCCTTATATGGTTTGGTAATATAAAACGTTGGCTTTTTGATGTCTTCTTATGAGAGTAGATCTATTAGACCAGACGTATGCTAAAAGAGATAGATGTATAACTAAAAAGATTTAGTTAGATATAATTAGAAATGTCCCTTTTTATTAGATTTAAGTGAGAATTTGACTTGTAATATGGTGAAATTATTATGTGTAGATATGGACGCTGTCCAGAGATGAATCAGAATGCGCTACGTCACCCGTTTGTTGTGTACCGCTGTGTAGCAGGGGATGTGGCACGTTCTAATTTGCCTCCGGACACTTCACCTTTATTATTAGATGAACACAGGTAGAAAAAACTATAATAATATTTCTTTATCTCACTATGTAGGATCGGCTATATGAATCATTTCTATGTCTTTGAACAATTAGTTCAAACTATAAAGGAGACCCATAAAGATTAATACTTCTTATTGGTAACCAAATAAATATGAATTATTGAAGTCCATTCCACATTAAAGAATAAAACTTGAGAAGGGGGTGGGGGACATAAGAAGATAAATAAAAAAGATAAAGGGTGTTGGGGGAAGCAAAACACACAGTGAACACAAATAAGAAAAAAAATATAACGAAAATAAAGAACATTAGAATTTTATATGAAAATTTTTAAAATTGGTAAAGAACGACAGAGTCACACCACACAAAAAAAAAATTATTATGAAAATTTGAGAGAAATAGTACAAATCTTTCTTCTCACATTGTTTCTCTTCACCCTAAAATCATTCTCACATTGGAACATACAAGGAGAAAGTTACTAAACCACAAAGAGACGTAATCTTTAATGAAAAACATGAAAGGAAACTTCAAGCCCGTTTATAAGTGCTGCAACTTTCTACTCTTTGTCTACAATCTACTAGATAACTTTACAGTGTTGGATCTAGAGCGACGCAATGCTCTACTCTTTGTCTTTCTCCAAACAAACTATGTAGCACCACAATGTCAGGTATTTGGACCATCTACTTCTTGGAGTTATAAATGTGCTATAGGATTTTTTTTTTTTTACCGTTGTAGTACCCTTTCAACTTCTACCTAAAATAGCAAATACATGCGCTAGTCTTAATTGGGAATATTATTAGCTCATATTAAATTATATTTATGATAATTAAAATATTAAATATAAGTTGAAAATCACAGTGCTAATATTGTTGAGGTTCGCTTTCTTCCTTCTGAGGTGGTACTATTTGGATGTCAAAAATTGACTCGACCCAAAAATCGGACTCGAACCCGATACGAAAATTTTGATTTTGGGTCAACCCAAACCCGATGTCGGGTTCGGGTTCTGATTTTCAACCCGTTTCGAATTCTAGGTTGGGTTCAGATTGACCCAGAAATCCGAGAATGACCCAGTTTTGACCCGAAATCCTGTAGTTCAGCGTATTTACGGGATTTGGCCGAAGAAGCGCACGAAAGGGAGAAAGTTACCTTCACAGCGAGCGAACTCCCGTCGTTGCTTTCGATCAAAATGTTGTAACTTCCCATCCGATCGGAAGGTAACGCCGTCCAAGGAGCGAAGTCGAACATCAACAAAGTAGCCAGCCAAGTGACAACGAGCAAACTCCTGTCGACTATCATGCTTTCGATCAAAATGTTGTAACTCTGATTCGGTTGGAATAGGACATCGTCAAAGGAGCGAAGTCGAACAACTACGATGAGCACACAAACAGAGAAAGTTACCCTCACTATGACAACGAGCGAATTCCCTTTTCTTCCCATCAAAATATTCTAACTTTCGATTCGATTGGAAGGGAACGTTCTCCAAGTAGCAAAGTCGAAAAGCTACGAACAGCACTATGTGGGTCAGATTCGGATTGACCCGAACACGAAGCGGGTAGGGTTCAAGTCTGAAAAATCGATCCATTTGCAAAAAAATGTGTCGGGTTTGGGTCGGGTTGAACAATTCTGGGTTGGACCCGAACCCAACTCGTGACCCGATTTTGATAGCCGTAGATACCATTAGGTCCATTCCCCACTTCACTTGGATTGAGTTGTCATTTTGGCTGTTTTGGCAGGTTATGGGTTAAATCATGCTTAAATTTTACCATCAAACAGCCCCTTTATTTTAATGATAGGAAAATCTACTTAGAATTTAAGCATGTTGATAAACTTGCTTGCTTGCTTGATGATTCTATCTGTTTGCGTCGGCAGCCAATTTAGAGTGCGCAAGCAGGACACGTCTTCCCGTGTTTCACTTTGCATCCGTTCGACTCAATCCAAGTCGACTTCATTATATTTCTTCATTATAGTGTGTGTATTGGCAACATGGTTGTCATTTATTGGAGTCCAAACTCGAGATATGACCAAACTCCACACATAACAATTTCTCCCACTATATATATTACCTAGTTGTGTCAAAACCGGATTTCAGGTCTGGTTCGGGTTGAACCCAGAATTGACCCGGATTCAAACGTGTCGACCCTAACCTGACCCGATTATATAAACGGGTCAAATCCATATCCGATCGTGACCCGTCGGGTTACCAGGTTGATCTCACCCGGGGGGCGGGCGGGCGCAGACGTGATTGCCGGGAACAAGTGGCGTGCTGGAGCATGCGTGAGCAGGCATTGGTGTGAGCGGTTGGGAGCGGGGAGCCGCAGGCAAATTTGGGCTGGCGCGCGGGTGGGTGCTGGAAGGCACGTGCAGCCGCTGGCAGCCTAGGGCAAGTACGCGGGCAGCACGGTCAGCTCATTTCAATCAGGTTTTCAGGTTGACCCGGTCAACCCAAACCCAACCCGTTTTTCAAACGAGTCGAATCTGGGAAACCAAACCTAACCCATTTTGAAATCAGGTTGGATCTAACCCGAAGATTTTCAAATCATATTCGAGTAAAATTTTTGTGTCGTGTCAAATATTGATATCCCTAATATTACCCACTCGTTTACTTAGTTTTTCAATTTGGCGAATCAAGGCCTTGGAATCCCCCAATAAGTAAAGCACTCAAATATGCATGTGGGCCGCTGGGAGCAGTTTTTTTTATTATTATTACTATTACTCTGAGAATTATATATACATATATTGTCATATTGAAAAATCAATACTCTTCACCCATTAAGATAATCTGATTATTAATATCAAAATTTCTTTTGAAAAGTATTAAAAATATAATTGCTACAGGAAAGACAATTATGATATGAAAAATAAACAAATATGAAGTAGCTGTCGCCGACAGATTCTTAATGCCACGATTCTCGACCACATTTTCCACACTCTCATTCTGCTATAATCAATTAGTAGCTCTGTTTTAATTCATTCATGGCAGAGCCGAAGATCCAACTCCTCCTCGCCGCCCTTCTCCTCGCCGCCACCACTCTCTCTCATGCGCAGAACTGCGGGTGCTCAGAGGACCTCTGTTGCAGCAAGTACGGCTACCACGGCGCCGGAGACCCCTCCTATGACGACGGCTGCCAGTCGGGGCCTTGTTATAGCCCGACTTCGTCTGACGGAGGCTCTGTGGCGGACATGGTGACAGAGCAGTTCTTCGACAACATTATTGACCAAGCAGCCACAAGTTGCGAAGGCAAAGATTTTTACACCCGAGAGGCGTTCCTCGATGCGGTTGATGAGTACTCTAGCTTCGGTCAGGAAGGTACTGAGGATGACTCTAAGCGAGAGATCGCTGCTTTCTTTGCCCATGTCACTCACGAGACCAATTGTAAGCATTATTTTCGTTTGAGACAATTTTTTTACTTTTTTGATCATTATGTTTCTACATAAGCATTCACAAAAGCTGCTTTCTTCTTACAACTATCTTTATAGAAAGCTACAGCCGATCTAAACGGACTTTTTGACATCGTTTGGGATAGCTTTCTTAGTGCATTGCTTTTCAAGCTGTAACCATGGTTTTAGGCGGTCATTGCTTTTTTATAGCTTTCAATAAATTTTTGTGCTAGGAAACTATTTTCTTCAACAACATTCAAAAAAGTTGTTTTCTCCATAGCAACTTTACAACCACCTTTATAGAAAATTAAGGTCATCTTGATCTGACCCTTTGTAAAAAAAAATTATATTCATAAATTTGTTAGGTTTTTTTTTTTTGAAATAGAATATAAATTTTAATATAAAATATTTGAAATATAAAAATTCCTTAATTGGAAGATAATATAACTGAATTTGAATGATTTTGTTTTTTGGAAAGATTATTTTATAAATACAAGTATCACGACTTACAAAATTACTAATGTAATTTGCATGTGTGACATCAATTCATATAGACTTTTGCTACATAGAAGAGGTGGAAAAATCATTGTCTTACTGTGACACGAGCTACCTGGAATATCCATGCGTGCCGGGTAAGAAGTACTATGGTCGCGGTCCACTTCAAATCTCATGGAACTACAACTACGGCCCTGCTGGTAAAGATATTGGTTTTGACGGTCTGTACTTGCCTGAGATCGTCTCCCGAGATGTCATCATTTCCTTCAAGACGGCTCTCTGGTTTTGGATGAATAATGTCCATAATGTTCTCGACCAGGGCTTTGGTGCAACAATACGTGCCATAAATAGCATTGAGTGTGATGGTGGCAACACTGTGGCGGTGAATGATCGTGTTAAAATCTACAATGACTATTGCAACCAATTTGGTGTCTCTCTAGGAGATAATCTTTATTGCTAATTGTATATGTATTATGTTGTTAGTTTTTTTATCATGAATAATGGAATAAGCAGTGGAGCATGTTTCATGATGTTCATTGATATGATAAATAAATAAACTTATATATGCACTTGCATGTCAATAAGGGAAAACAAATTTGAATTTAAGGAAATTCTTTTTTTATATATAATTTATTTTAGTTTCAGTTTATTTTTCAAAATTTTTACTCTCCAACCTTATTATATTTCCACTAAAACTTTTCTCCTAAAATGAAATTTAGTGTTCCTTTCACTGCCTTAAGACAAATCTTCTCCAAACTAGGTTTAGTTTATGGGTGATAACATTATTCAAAACTCAAAACTATGTCTACTTGGCTCCAAAAATTTTCCTAGTCTATTTCAAGTTTAAAAAATAAGCCATGAAGCCTAATTAAAGCCTTCTAAAAAAAGCCCTATACTATAAGGATAAAATGTAAATCGAAATTTAATTTCACATGTTAGGATAACAAGCAAGAGTATAAATAATGTCAATACAACAACAACAACAAAATCAAGCTTTTATCCCACTACGTGGGGTCGACTACTTGAATCTTTTTTCTCCATTGTGTCCTATTAAAGGTCAAATTCTCGTTTAAATCTATTAAAGAAAGGTCATTCCTAATATTTTTTAACCAAGTCTTTTTAGGTCTGCCTCTACCTTTCTTAACATAAGTCAAATCTAATACTTCTACTCTCCTAACCGGGTCATTGGAAGGCCTCCGTTTTATGTGACCAAACCATCTAAGGCGACTCTCTCTAATCTTATCTTCTACTGGAGCTACTCCAACCTTTTCACGTATATGCTCATTTCGTATCCTATATCTAAGAGTAAAGCCACTCATCCACCTAAGCATCATCATCTCTGCCACACTTAACTTAGTATTATGCTTCTCTTTTAATGGCCAACATTCAACACCATAAAGCCTTGCAGGCCTTACTACCATCTTATAGAATTTTCCCTTGAGTTTGAGGGGTACTTTTCTATCACACAACAAGCCCGATGAATTCCTCCACTTCAACCATCCAACTTGAATTCTGCTGATAATATCTCCATCTATTTCATCATCACTCTGAACAATAGATACAAGATATCTAAAACGTGTACTCTTATTAATGACTTGATCGCCCAAAGTCAAAATCCCCTCACTAGGTCTATTACTACTAAAATTACACTCCATATATTCCATTTTAGATCTACTCAAGCGAAAACCTTTAGTCTCTAATGTTGACCTCCATAATTCAAGTTTACTTTCAACCCCCTCTCTAGTTTTATCAACAAGAAGAATATCATCAGCAAAAAAGCATACACCAAGGTACATCCTCTTGCAAATGTCTAGTGAGAACATCCATGACTAAAGCAAAAAGATATGGGCTTAAGGGTGATCTTTGATGTAACCCAACCGAAATAGGGAAATACTTGGTCAAACCACCTTGTGTTTGAACACAAGTAATAGCTCCTGCATACATATCTTTAATGATTTGAATATAAGCATTATTAACTCCTTTCTTTTCAAGAACTCTCCATAGCACTTCTCTCGGAACTTTATCATATGCTTTTTTCTAAATCAATAAATATCATATGTAGGTCCTCCTTATTTTCTCTAAATTTCTCCATCAAACCTCTTAATAAATGTATGGCTTCCATAGTCGACCTACCCGGCATGAATCCAAATTGATTTTGAGAAACATTAGTATCACGCCGCAACCTATACTCCATAACTCGCTCCCATAGTTTTAAAGTATGACACATTAACTTAATTCCTCTATAATTCGCACAATCTTGTGCATCACCTATATTCTTAAAAATAGGAATTAACACCCTCATTTTTCACTCATCTAACATCTTTTTAGTCTTTAAAATAGTATTAAAAATTTTAGTAAGCCAAGAAAGTCATTCATCTCCTAAGCATTTCCACACCTCTATTGGAATATCATCAGGTCCAACAACTTTTCCACCCTTCATTTTCTTTAAAGCCTCTCTAACTTCAGTTTTACTAATACGCCGATAAAAATATAAAACTTTATTTTCATTTAGGATACTAAGGTCACTATAGTCAATCTTATTTTCACAATTTTCATTAAAAAGTTTAGCAAAATATTTCATGCACCTTTGTTGAATATCATCTTCTAAGAAAAGTATTTTTTGATCTTCATCCTTAATACACTTCACTTTAACTAAATCCTTACTACTCCTATCTTTTTATTTGGCTAACTTATAAATATATCTTTCTCCCTCCTTAGTATCTAATCTATTATATAAATCATTAAAAGCTAAGGTCTTTGCATTTAAGGACTTACCAATCATGCATTTATTGCTTCCAAGAATTTTATAATTTCTATAAATTTAAAAAATATGAGCGCATTTGATACTTAAGCTCATATATATAAATTTTTTAATACAATGCTCGTATATAAAGCTTTTGTTGCACTTTTTTTAGCCATTATCATAGTTTGGTCACTACAGCAAACCTGCATAGAACCCTCTAACAAGATTAAGACTAAAGAATAAGGCTCTTATGGCTTTAGTCGTAGGATGCTTAAGCTAAAATATATTGAATAAGATTAAGGCCAAAGGAGTCACAAGACATTCTGACATATCATCAAATATCATGATTGATATAGCCCCTCAATAAGAGGAAATGGGAACTCATGTTGTTAAGGGACATGAAAGTATATGACAGCTAAGACATCTTTGAATGATCAAGAAGGTAAGGGTTCAGTAGCCAAAACTCTTCCAAAATAACCTTAAGGAAGTGATTCCAATTTATATGATTTTTTAGGTGGGTTAATTTAAAATGTTGAAGCCATTATTGGAACTAATGCAAAGTAACCACATGCTCAATATAGTAGATATGTGGAGGCTAGAATCAGCCAATGAGAGGAAATGGGAATCAAAGTTGAGTATGAATAACAAAATACATATTTGCCAAGGCATCTTTGAATGATCTAGAAGGTAAAGAATTTTCTAGCCAAAATTGTTCTTAAATAACCTTGAGAATAAGTTTCCACTTTATATGGTTTACCATGAGGGTTAGGCTGAGAATTTTAAGCAATTAGAGGAAGTGATGAAAAAAAACCACTTGCTCAATGTAGCCAATGAGTGGGGGTTGTGCTATGCACCCCCTCTCCCTTAAGATAAACTAGTAGGAAGCAAAGGAATCTAAAGGAAGGTACCAACAAACACCACTATGATAAGAAATTTGAAAACTTAGAGCAAAAGTTGAGAAAGAGAATAGAGAAAGGAATGAGTGCTCTTGTTATACTTTATTTAGGAAATCTCTACTTAGCCTAGAATTAGAGATTGATAATTGTTTAACATAAAAACCTACACACCTATTGAAATTGAAACCATTTGTTATGGGCAATCTAAGAATCATCCTTTAAAAGTTTGATGTCAATTCAAATTAAGATGAGTTTTATTAAATTTCTTAAAAATAATTAGAGTTTATTGTTTGGAAAATAAAAAAGGGGTTCTAATTCCTCAATCTAATTATTCTTACTGTATATGCTAGTAAGATGTGTGAGATTTGGTTTTAGATTTATATAATTTTTTTTAAATTATAAATAAATTATCTAAAATTAGGGCCAATTAGGGTCTATTTGACTGATATATTCTGAATTGGTTGAATCAGGCATTAAAATCATATGATGAATTTCATAGAGGTCTAAGGGACCATCATAAACCTTTCATATAAATTTGGGAGCAATTGAGTTTTCTTAGGTCATTTAATTACATCATTAAAAATATTCTTCGTTAAATAAATTTTATATTTATGGAATGATTTATTTTTTGAAATTAAATATAATAGTGCCCATTATATTCACCAATTTAAAATAAAATTGGTTAAGTATTCATAGAGATGTGAATTTCCTAAGTTTTGTTAGATTATTTGATTAATTTAACACATTTTTCTAATTCTTAGGTTAAGAAGGTAGTCTTTTCTACTTCTCAAGTTCTAATTGGCTTAATTAGAATGGTAGGATGATTGTGTAATCCATATGGGTCAAATTATTAAAAACAACCTAATCATCATATTCTTCTAATAACCCTAGAGGAAGAATCTAAATGCATCAGTACAACTCTCATTGGCTATATAATCAAATTTATGCATTAAAATTTAATCCCACGGCATTATGTAGAGAGAGTAAGCATTTTATTACGTTAGTTAGATCATAGTCATGATTTCACTACATATAATAATAATTACTAATGTTTTAAACTTTGGTTTCGAACATACTTGAATAAAAAGGAATATTGATGAAAGCTATGATGCTAGAGAGCTTCAATGAGGTAAGATAAAGTGAATTTAGGGTTTCCTTAAATATCCTTCTTGTTAATCATTTTATATATTAAAAATCAAATTGAGTTCATCAAAGCTCAGCCTTCATGCACATAAAGAGGGAGTTAAGGGAGGGAGGGTAGGGAATGCTCAGGAGCTCATGATGGAGTTTAACAGATTCAAATTTATGCATCAAAATTAGCCCAAGCATCATGTACTTATAGGTCAAGCTTAATGAATTAGGATGAAACTATGGCCATCACTGGCCATTACTAGCTAGCTAAGTAGTTAGGAATTTCTTAATAGGGTTGGGACATGTATCCATGATCACTTTCAAGGCCTAGAATAAATGGATTGGTAATTTGGAATTATGATGCTTTGAGCTCATCAAATTTAATGGGAATATTCGCTTAACTAGTTTCAACAAGCATACTAACTAGGAAAGGGTTCATGGAGCTTAAAGAGTTTAATGAGTGCCTTAATTGGGCTTAGGAAGGTGAGAATTATATAAAGCATTAGTTAGGGATCTGTTCATTGGATGCACACTTAGGATATCCCAAGTGGATTGGGTATCTTGGGGTACCTCACTTATTATTTTAGTAGGGAGTAATAAAGTTTAAAAAGGTTTAAAGTTATTTTAATTGGGTTTAAGTCCAATAAACTAAGGTTAGTTCATTTGGTTTATATGGTCAAACCAAGTTTGACCATTATTTACTTGTTTTAAATTTGAATTAATTATGGCCACAAGTGACCATAAAATTAGGTAGCCTAACTCGGAGATAATGCCAATGTCTTAGGGTTTATTTTAGATTAAAGATTTTGATTAAGAAAATAATTAAGTCAAACTTAGGGTTAGATAAGTTGAACCTAACTCGTCACCATATTGGGTGGGTCCAATAGAAGATCTAGGACACCTAAGATGTGTTTCAAGGTCATGGGAAACCTATGGTATGCCACGAATAGGCACCATATGTCTTGAATAAAGGAGATAAATTTTTAAGGTTTTAAGTTTTTAAGAATTGGCCAAGAGAAATGAAAAAAATAAAATTAATCGTGAAAGTCCAAACTCTAATCAACCTTACAGCATTGGATCCTTGCCGCAACCTTAAAATAATTTAAATCCACATAATAAGCTAAAAAACCATAGGCAAGGGTTCCCACATCAAGGAAGGATGTGAGCAAAGAAGCTAGTCCACGGAACTAAAATTAGGATAGGAACTTGAAATATAGGTTCCCTTACAGCAATATTAATGGAATTAATAGATATTATGATTCATAGAAAGATAAATATTTTGTACATTCAGGAAACTAAATGGGTTGGAGAGAAGGCTAAGGAAATTGATAATTTAGGATTTAAACTTTGGTATTCGGATATGAGTCGTACTAGAAATGGTGTAGGTGTTATTATAGATAAGAGTTTCAATGATAATGTTATAAAAATTAATAGAATTTAAGATAGAATTATAGTTTTAAAGATTATTACTGATGATAAGATTATTAATATTATAAGTGCTTATGCTCCTTAAGTAAGTTTGTACATGAGTTCTAAATTAAAATTTTGAAATGACTTGAAAGAATTATTACAAAAGATACCTCTAGAAGAAAGAGTTTTTATTGTAGGAGATTTAAATAGACATGTTGGTAAAGAGATAGATGACTTTAAAAGCATTCATGATGGCTATGATTTTGAAACAACAAATGAAGGTGGCAAGACCATATTAGATTTTTGTTTAACTTATGATTTTTAAATTACTAATACCTTATTTAAGAAAAGGAACGAGCATCTCATCACTTATAAAAATGGATATAGTACAACCCAGATTGATTAATTTCTTATAAAAAAATTAGATCGTTTAGATTGCAAAGATTGTAAAGTTATTCCGAGTGAAAATTTATGTACCCAACATCGATTATTAGTTTTGGATTTTAAGATAAATTGGCAGATAATAAAAATAAAGTAAAACGATATTCTAGAATTAGATGGGGGCATTTAAAGAATATTAACAAAAATATTTTGAGAATAAGATTTTAGATCTTAAGATTTTATTTGTGCATAAGGATGCTAATGTTATGTGGGGAAAAATGGCTAGTGATATTAAGAATATTGCAAAAGATGTGCTTGGAGTATCAAAGGAAAAAAGCTCCTAATAGTAAAAATAGTTGGTGGTGAAATCCAAATGTGCAAGAAAAGATTAAGAATAAGAAGATTTATTATAAAAATTTGTTCAATTTTAAAATTCTGATAATTGGGAAAGATATAAAGAGGCTCGTAAGGAATCTAAGAAAACAATATGTGATGCAAAAAATCTTAACTTTTAGTGATTTATATAATAGTTTAGATACTAAGGAGAGAGAAAAATATATATATATATATATATATATATATATATATATATATAAGTTAGCCAAACAAAGAGTTATGAGTAGTAAGGATTTAGTTCAAGTAAAGTATATGAAGGATGAAGATAAAAAAAAACTTTTCTTAGAAGATGATATTCAACAAAGGTGGATGAGATATTTTACTAAACTTTTTAATGAAAATTATGAAAATAAAATTGACTATAATGATCTTAGCACCCTAAATGAAAATAAAGATGTCTGTTTTTATCAGGGTATTAGTAAAACCGAAATTAAAGAGGCTTTAAAGAAAATGAATGATGGAAAAGATGTTGGACCTCATGATATTCCAATAAATAAGTGAAAATACTTAAGAGATGAAGGAATTTCTTAGCTTATTAAACTTTTTAATACTATTTTGATGACTAAAAAGATGACAGATGAGTGGAGAATGAGTGAGTTAATTCCTATTTTTAAGAATAAAGGTGATGCACAAGATTGTGTGAATTATAGAGGAATTAAGTTAATGAGTCATACTTTAAAACTATGGGAGCAAGTTATGGAGCATAGGTTGCGGCGTTATACTAATGTTTCTCAAAATCAATTTGGATTCATGCCGGGTAGGTCGACTATGGAAGCCATACATTTATTAAGAGGTTTGATGGAGAAATTTAGAGAAAATAAGGAGGACCTACATATGATTTTTATTGATTTAGAAAAATCATATGATAAATTCCGAAAGAAGTGCTATGGAGAGTTCTTGAAAAGAAAGGAGTTAATAATGCTTATATTCAAATCATTAAAGATATGTATGTAGGAGCTATTACTTGTGTTCAAACACAAGGTGGTTTGACCAAGTATTTCCCTATTTTGGTTGGGTTACATCAAGGATCAGCCTTAAGCCCATGTCTTTTTGCATTAGTCATGGATGTTCTCACTAGACATTTGTAAGAGGATGTACCTTGGTGTATGCTTTTTGTTGAAGATATTCTTCTTATTGATAAGACTAGAGAGGGAGTTGAAAGTAAACTTGAATTATGGAGGTCAACATTAGAGAATAAAGGTTTTCGCTTGATTAGATCTAAAACAAAATATATATAGTGTAATTTTAGTAGTAATAGACCTAGTGAAGGGATTGTGACTTTGGGCGATCAAGTCATTAATAAGAGTACACGTTTTAGATATCTTGGATCTATTGTTCAGAGTGATGGTGAAATTGATGGAGATATTATCAACAAAATTTAAGTTGGATGGTTGAAGTGGAGGAATTCATCGGGCTTATTGTGTGATAAAAACGTATCCCTCAAACTTAAGGGAAAATTCTATAAGATGGTAGTGAGGCCTGCAATGCTTTATGGTGCTGAATGTTGGCCATTAAAAGAGAAGCATAATACTAAGTTAAGTGTGGCAGAGATGAGGATGCTTAGGTGGATGAGTGGCTTTACCCTTAGAGATAGGATACGAAATGAGCATATATGTGAAAAGGTTGGAGTAGCTCTATTAGAAAATAAGATTAGAGAGAGTCACCTTAGATGGGTTGGTCACATAAAACGGTGGCCTTCCAATGACCTGGTTAAGAGAGTAGAGGTATTAGATTTGACTTATGTTAAGAAAGGTAAAGGCAGACCTAAAAAAACTTGGTTAGAAAATATTAGAAATGACCTTTCTTTATTAGATTTAAACGAGAATTTGACATTTAATTGGACACAATGGAGAAAAAGGATTCATGTAACTGACCCCACGTAGTGGGATAAAGGATTGATGTTGTTGTTGTTGTTGTTGTTGTTGTTGTAATAAGCTAAAAAAACCCGTAGAAAACTAAAACCTACAACTATACTTAAATCACAAATGTAAACAACATGCATCTAATCGTTCCAATCATAACAGTAGCATTCAATTTAATAAAAAATCTATGCAAAATGGTGATTCTAGAAATCATAAGTCATAGAAATTATTGCTAGTATGAATGCTAGAATAGTACGACAATAAATCGGGAAAATCATTCGTGCAACATTATCAAATTTGTAAGAAGATCATATCAGCAAAGAGGTTCATCAGTCATCAAAGCAAAATATCTATACAACTATCGAATATTCATAATAATGCAAAAGGTGATATCAATTATGCATTCATGTCGTATAAAATCTACACATGAAGATTCATCAGTAATATCTTATCTTTGTCTTGATTATATTTATATCTTAATCTTGAAATCAATATAATATTAATAAAAGTGCATGAATCCATATATAAGCTAAGAAATCATGTTGAACACGTAAGCTAAGTAATCATGTTGAACTCATTGGTAAAACTTTGAATATATGCCAAGTTACCTCTCTCGATTCCACCATAAACTTTATAATGAGATCTTAAACTTGTGAAAGTGAGGATTCAAAACACTTCTCCAAAACTCATAAAATTTTGTGACATAGAGCAACATCATGAAACCCTCTAATATGAAGCAAACTTTAAAACTTTCCAATACAAAATATTTTCAACATAAATCAACTTTTAAAGCTTTCTCTCACACAAAGTGAATTTAATAATTCTTCCAACGAATTTTCACCTCTCATGCTACATGCCACCAAGGAGAATTGTTCCAACAAGAAAATACTTGACTTTGTATTGAGTCAAATTGAATTTGTGAATGAACCATAAAACATATGAAAGTTTTCGATCTCATTGAGACATACCAAACAACCAAATAGTCTTATGAAACGAAATATAAATATGCATGATAATCCTCACCAAATACCCAAAGCTTTTATCCATATGTTAAATATGCACATGTCCAGCATCATGTTCCAACACTAGTAGTCAAGACTTCATCAAAATTTATGAGAGGAAATAAAAGATCTACCACATTTATTTGTAGATTAACTAAAAGTCATCATGCTATAATCAGGAAGAACAAAGTTCTACCAAAACACCCTTATGAACTCATTTGATATAGTGTAACTAAAATTTTACTTGCTTAACTAAACATGAGTCTATATGAATGTGTTATGATAAGCCATGCATGAAGCCAAAATATTGCCATGAGACTCATGGAAAGGTCGACAATGGTTAGTTTCCTTAACTAATAAAATGATATGCACGAGTTTCATTCGAAAAGTCACTTTCAAATGATTCACTACCAATTTGGAGCCACAAGATATATACCAACAACATCACCATTTTCTTTTATAAGCTTCAAGTTCAGTTGAGTGTAAGAGAACAATGGAGAAAAAAAATTTCCTAGGATAAAATATTTAAGTAAAAACTTGCATTACATCTTAACAAATAACAAGCATTAACACAAACACCTTCCATGCACATTTTTTATGACAAACAACACAAACTCTCACAACTTCGTCATGAGATTTTAGAGGATGAATTACATGAGGTGAGTCTTTACTAAATGTAAATTTCGCATAAAAGGATTTAAACACTTTTCAACACGTACGAAATCATCTTTGTAAGCTAAATCAAGTTGCAAGCATGCTTTGAATGAATACTAATGATTCTACCACAATGACATGATTAACCAAGCTAGTATATATTGAACAAGAATGAATTATTATCATAACAACAACATTGGTAAAGGAAATATTGTCGAGTATCTTCACAAATGGGTTGCTAGAGGAACCCCATGCCATCACTTTAGACAGAATAATGCTTAAACACGGTTAGGACTATCCAAGGTTAGCAATAACCATCACTGTCTCTCAAAAGAGCTAAGTCATCATCTTATAACCACATAAACATGACAAAGCTAAGCAACAAGGGATATAGATGAATGTACTATCAAACATATCGCAACAGAAGTTAAAACCATTTCATCAGCAAATTTATAATCACTAGATAAGAAGTGTGAGGGAGAGAAAGAAGAGGATAGTGAAGAAGAAATGGAAGAAGAAGTAGCTGTAGGAGAAGGAAAGAATGAGAACGAAGGAGGATGAAATAAATGGAAGAAGGGAGATAATTCTGCACGGGGAGCCAAAGTGACGACTCACAAAAACCCTCTATTGTGTGATAAGATTTCATGCCAGATATAAGCTTTCCTACAGGCGATCTCCGTCGAAGCCATCAAAATTAAAGAAAAGAGAGGCGGGGAAAAGTCGCAATAATCATTACAAAAAGGAGAAATCTCAGCCGTTGGATTTAAATAATTAAATGGTAGATGATTTGAGCCTGAATTGGACTCAAGTTGACTCGATTCGGTTTGATTTGGGCTCGACTTGGCTTGACAAAATTAATAAAATTAAATCTAAATAAAATGATAACTCTAATTGAATCAAACTTGACATGACTAAAATGTATCGATCAAGGCTAATTGAATTTCATCAATTTTAATTCGACTCGATTCGCATCATCCCAAGTTTAAATTAGACTTGATGAGGTTCAATTAAGTCGATCAAAGACGCTCGATGGAACTCATGAAAATTAAGGTCAACAGCATGGTCAATAAATAAAAGGAAGATCAGCATTATGGTGGGAGTGATTTTAATGGACGACCAATACTGATCCCCCTTATGATGCCTCAGAATCTAAATCAGAAGAATTATTTTTTTAATAAATAATAACCAAAACTATATATTATCATCTATCAGTAACAAATAGTAAAACATATTCTATAATTTAAAACATCAATTATAAATTTATATTCAATCCTAAAAATCATATACACTACTCAAGATCTACACAATCAAATCATTTCTACTCTGCCCTGGGTAAATAAAAAATAAAAAAGAAATATAACTTGAAAAATCTTGACCAGCCCCACACTCCTACCCTCCTATCATGACATTTAATCATTTAACTATATATAATGAGCTTAAAAAGCCTAGCAGGACACCAAAACCTACAATTGAATTTAAAGCATGACAAAGGAGTAATATGTATGTCAATAGTCATATAATAGTAGTTACATTCATATGATCATTAAATCATTGTAGAAATAATAAAATTTATATGTAATAGTTGTAGAATTTATAAATAGTAAAATACTATAGTATTGAAGTCTATAAAATTGTAAATTAGTATGAGTGTCAAATCTATAAAGCAATCGTCATATTCGTTATACCAATCAGTAAAGAAATTGTATAAAGCATCCAATCAAAACTTTGGTAAAGACTGTTGAAATTAAATCAATGCAATAAAATTATATTGGAATGTACACATGATATTAAGTTATTTTATATCATATTTTAAGTATATCGTATGCCTAATTTTAGTATAGTAAATCAGTAGTATCAAATAGTATCAATATCTATATCAATAATACTAACAATCAAGTGGCAAGAGCAGTAGAATAATATAGTAATAGTAAATCTTATAGTAATAATAAATCAGTACAATAATAAGAGCAATGCATCAAAAATATGCATTTCAATTGTCACATTAAATAAGTAAGAATACCTGACTATCACGGTATTTTTCAATATTATATCAATATCATTAAATCGTTGGCTCAGTAAATAAAGTCATCATACTTTGCCTATCAGCACAGTAATCATCTTCTTATAATTCACAATTAGTATCACATGAATCAGTAGATGATAACACCAAATTACAGTTTTTAAAGGAATGTCCATTGGCCCACCATCTTGTATAGGTCAATCAGTCTCTAACCAATGAGTTAACTAATCTTTACTTATCTTTTACACATATAATAATATCACAGTACTATATAATTTTAATCATATATCCATATTCATATTCAATGCATTATAACAAATAAAATATAATTGAGCTTAATTTAAAAAATTCTTAAAATGTCATAATGGTATATATAAAAAAATCCTATTAGGCAAAAATACACATTTTTATAAAATTATCAAAATATTAGGAATTGTATAAAATGATCTCTTAAAACTTTTATTGTATTACACTACCATTTTTAGAAGTCAAAATAAATTTGTGTAAGCAAAAATCATTGTATTTTCAAAATTTTCAGGTGAAAAATCTCAAATAAACAATCAAAATGTTCATAATCATGATTTCTATAATATACAAAAAGTTACATGATGAAAGTTTTATCAATACAAAATTATTCATGTTTTTCGGTAATGAAAACACAAATTTGATCAGAAAAATACTAAAAAAACAAAAAATTTGAAAAAAAAAAAGTAAAGGTTCCTTACAATGAGACGAATAAATTTCTCAACTGACCCAAGGGACGAAAATCACACCGTGGCCTCCAAATCTAAGCTTTCCTTTTTCTCTTTCCTCTTATTTCTCTCTAAAACTCAACCCATTTCTTATTGGCCGAATGAAAAGGAGAAATGATGTTTAAACAGATTTTAATAATGCTTTCATATATTTTAATAAAATAATATTATAATATCAAATAAATCGTTTTAGAACTTTAAAATTATCTATAAAATAAATCATTTAATTTAAAAAATATCAGTGAAATCGATTTTTAAACGGATACATAACGGTCCTGAAATCCTCACTTGTCTTGACAGATATTAATTCCTTAAGGATTTTCACCGGTGCTTAAAAATAACGAAAAAATTCATGTAAGTAAAATATTATAATCAAAATATTATGGCATAGACGGTTTGCGATTTGAATATAGTGACTCTAGAAAAAATTCGGCAAAGTCAAAATACAGATTATTACACCCGTAAATATAAACAGTCTACTAGGCATTTGAATGTCTTAGTAATGTTAGAATTCAATGATCTTGGACTTGTTGGATTTGTCTTGTCGAGATGCTCAATTCGATTACAAGCCCGTCACGTTTGAGAACCAATTGGTCATCCAATTTAAGGTTTGAACCTTCCAAATGCACTACGGGCCTTCGATTTGGTCCCATTTCGGCTTAATTTGAGTCGAATTTGGTGCCGTTGGATTCGTATTTTTGAAAGGTTCTGTGCATCTATAAGTTTATTGTAACAGGAGTTCTGATAGTCCAAGATCTAAATTCCGAAGTTTTATACTTGATTTTACCTCAAGATTTGTGCCCTAATAAGAAATTTTTTTGTTGATATATCATAACTAATACTTAAAACAACTTATAAAGCTATTAATTAAATGCAGAAAAAATTAAACATCAACCAATAAAACCCTCAAAACTTTATCCGTGTCACTTTGCATCGGTTCGACTCAATTCAAGTAAACTTGATTAGTATTAAAAATATGTTAGCTACAGGAAAGGCAATTATGATATGAAAAAAAAAATTATAAATTATCTGTGGCCAACAATTACTCTTAAGCTTTGTTTGGGACGGCTTTCTTACTACTTCGTAAAGCGATTTTCTAGTACAAAAATTTTATTTTTTTGTAAAAAAAACCGTTTTAAGAAACATAAAGAAAGCCGTCGTAAAAAGCAATTATGATATGAAATGAAAAAAAAAAATATCAAGTAGCTGTCGCAAACAGATCACTCTTACCTCTACTCAATTTCCATCCTACTATTTTTGCGCTTCATTTTGCTACCTTAACATCATTTAACAGCCATAAATAGCCACCATTCTCGACCACATTTCTCACACTCTCATCTCTCAGTCTACTATAATCAATTAGTAGCTCTGTTTTAAATTCATCATCGCAGGGCCGAAGATGCAACTCCTCATCGCCGCCCTTCTCCTCGCCGCCGCAACCTCGCCCATGCGCAGAACTGTGGGTGCACACCGGACCTCTGTTGCAGCGAGTTCGGCTACTGCGGCACGGGAGACCCCTACTGCAGCGACGGCTGCCAGTCGGAGCCTTGTTATGATCAGCCACCGTCCGGTGGCGGAGTCTCGGTTGTGGACATGGTGCCATAGAAGTTCTTCGACAGCATTATTGGCCAAGCAGACACTGATTGCGAAGGGCATGATTTTACACCCTAAAGGGGTTTCTCGATGCAGTTAATCAGTACTCTAGCTTCCGTCAAGATGAAACGTCGTTGACTCTATGCGAGAGATCGCTGCTTTCTTTGCCCACACTCACTCACGAGATCGGAAGTAAGCATAATTTCTATAACAAAAAAAAACCCATATGTTTTTTTTTTTTTTACTTTAACATATTTTTTATTTTATATAATATATATTAATCTTCACTATAATCCTATTATTATTCATATATATATATATATATATATATATTATATATATATATATATATATAATATATATATAGAGGGATAATATGTGATATATAGGAGCGTAAATGAGCTAGTTGACTCATGAGCAGGCTCAAACTTGACATGACAAATGACCGATGAGTTGGACGTCGAACGCCTATCAGAGACTAACCAGAATGTGACATGTCACCCCTTGCTCGGTACCGCGGCTAGCTACTGCTCGGTACCGCTCGGCACCATGGCTCGGTACTGCTGACGTAGCGCATTCTGGTTGATCTGCGGACAACATTCTGCATCTAGTATTCGCACAAAATAATTTCTCCATGACTTGAACTTAATGAGCTAACAGCAAACTTGAACTAACCTAACTCGTCTAGTGAACATGTAAGCTGACTCAAATTATTAATTTAATCCTAATTAAATCTATATATTTTATATATATATTATATAATATATATATATATTATATATATACATATATATATTATATATAGCCAATTACAAGTTTATGGTGTCATAATGAATTGTGCAGACAGCTCGCAACGAAGACTCAGCGACAAGGCAGTCATATTTATTAACAGAAAGAAGAAAGAAATTCAAAGCAGGTCAACCTTTGAAGAGAACACTCCAATTAACGCATTAATGCTTTCAAAACTAGCAATCGCTTTCTTATATATATATTTTGCTTTATTAGTTTACAACTGTTTATATTTGTCCAAATTTTGACACAAATTTGGTAAGAAATGGTTTGTTAAAATTTTATAATAAATTTTTATTCATAATAAAAAATTTAAAATTATTTGAAGTTTAAGATATTCATATAAATTTCAAATAACACCCAATCAAATATAAAAAATTTATAATAAGTTTGTGTTTCTAAAAAAATTATTTTATAAATATAAGTAGTATGGCTTAATAATTACTTATGTAATTTGCATGTATGAAATATATTTGTATAGACTTTTGCTATATAGAAGAGGTGGGCAAATCAAACTCTTTCTGTGACACGAGCTACCCGCAATATCCATGCGTACTGGGTAAGAAGCACTATGGTCGTGGTCCTCTTCAAATCACCTGGAACTACAACTACGCCCTTGCTAGTCAAGATATTGGTTTTGACGGTCTCAACTCGCCCGAGATCGTCTCCAGTGATGTCGTCCTTTCCTTCAAGACGGCTCTATGGTTTGGATGAATAAAGTCCATAATGTTGTCTACCAAGGTTTTGGTGCAACAATACGTGCCATAAATAGCATTGAGTGTGATGATAATGACACTGAGAATATGAATGATCGTGTTAACATCTATAAAAATTATTGCAACCTATTTGGTGTCTCTCCGGGAGATAATCTCACTTGCTAATTGAATATGTATTGTGTTGTAAGTTTTTTTTTAAGGAAATTCTTTTTTTTTAATTAATTTTAGTTTGAGTTTAATTTTCAAAAATTTTATTCTCCAAGCTTATTATATTTCCACTAAAACTTTTCTCCCAAAAAGAAATTTAGTGTTCTAAGACTGTCTTAAGACAATTCTTCTTAATCTTCTCCTACCTTTGTTTAGTTTAAGGGTGACAACAATATTCAAAACTCAAAACAATGTCTACTTGGCTCCAAATTTATTCCTAGTCTATTTCAAGTTCATAAAATAAGCCAAGAAGCCTAATTAAAGCATAGTGAAAAAAAAAAACCTATACTATAAAGATAAAATGTAAATCAAAATTTAATCTCGTGTGTTATCATTTAAGGACGTACCAATCATGCGCTTATTGCTTCCAAGAACTTTGTAATTTTTATAAATTTAGAGAATACGAGCACATTTGGTACTTCAACTCTTATATAGAAATTTATTAATACATTGCTTGTATATAAAGATTTTGTTGCGCTTATTTTTAGTCATTGTCGCAGATTGATCACTGCAGCAAACTCACATAGAACTCTCTAACATAATCAAGACTAAAGAATAAGGCTCTTATGGCTTTAGTAGTAGGATGCTTAAGCTAAAATTTATTGAATAAGGTTAAGGCCAAAGGAGCCACAAGACATTTTGACAAATCATCAAATATCATGAGTGTTATAGCCCCTAAACAAGAGGAAATGGGAACTCATGTTGGGAAGGAACAAGAAAGTATATAATGGTTAAGACATCTTTGAATGATCAAGAAGGCAAGGTTTCACTAGCCAAAACTCTTCCAAAATAACCTTAAGAAAGTGATTCCAATTTATATGATTTTTTAGGTGGGTTAACTTGAGATGTTGAAGTCATTTTTGAAACTAATGCAAAGTAACCACATGCTCAATAGAGTAAATAAGCGGAGGCTAGAATTGCCCAATGAGAGGAAATGGGAACTCAACTTGAGAAGGAATAACAAAAAACATATTTGTCAAGGCATCTTTGAATAATCTAGAAGGTAAAGAATTTGCCAAACAAAACTCTTCTAAAATAACATTGAGAATAAGTTTTGTATGGTTTACCATGAGGGTTAGGCTACAAATTTGAAGCAATTACATGAAGTGATTCAAAACAACTAGTTGCTCAATGGAGTTGATGAGTGGGGTTTTGTTATCCACCCCCTCTCCCCTAAGATAAACTAGTATGAAGCAAAGGAATCTAAATGAAGGTACCAACAACCACCACTATGATAAAAAAATTGAATAATTAGAGAAAAAGTTGAGAAAGATGACAGAGATAGGAATGAGTGCTTTTATTATACTTTAATTAGGGAATCCCTAATTATCCTAGAATTAGATATTGATATTTTTTTAACTTAAAAACCTACGCACCTCTTGAAATTCAAACCATAAGTTATGGCAAACTAAGAATCATCCTTTAAAAGTTTGATGTCAATTGGAACTAAAATAAAATTTTATAAAATTTCTTACATATAATTATAGTATAATGTTTAGAAGATAAAAAAGGGGTTCTAATACCTCAATCTAGTTATTCTTACTCTCTATGCTAGTAAGATGTGTTAGATTTGGTTTTAGATTTATAGAATTTATTTTAAATTATAAATAAATTATCTAAAATTAGGGCCAGTTAGGGTCTATTTGACTAATAAATTCTAATCTGGTTGAATCAGGCATTAATATAATATGATGAATTTCAGAGAGGTCTAAGGGACCATCATAAACCTTTTATATAATTTTCGGAGCAACTGGGTTTTCTAAGGTCATTTAATTACATCATTACAAATATTCTTCATTAATTAAATTTATATTTATGGAATGATTTATTTTTTGAAATTAAATAGTTCCCTTTCTATTCACTAATTTCAAGTAAAATTGGTTATGTATTCATAGAGATATGAATTTCCTATGTTTTGTTGGATTAATTTAATTCATTTTTTTCTAATTCTTAGATTAATAAGGTAGTATTTTTCGTTCTAATTCTCAAGTTATAATTATCTTAATTAGAATGGTAAGATGATTGAGTAATCTATGTAGGTAAAATTATAAAAAATAACTTAATCATCATATTCCTCTCATAACCCTACAGGATGAATCTAAATGCATCAGTACACCTGTCAATGGCTATAGAATCAAATTCATACATTAAAATTTATTCCCACAGTATTAATGTGGAGAGAGTAAAGATTCTATTAGGTTAGTTAGATCATAGTAATGATTTCATCACATATAATAATGATTACTAATGTTTTAAACTTTGGTTTCAAACAAATTTGAATAAGGGATATGTAAAGCTATGATGCTAGAGAGCTTCAATGAAGTAAGACAAAGTATATTTAGAGTTTCCTTAACTAGCCTCCTTGTTGATCATTTTATATATTAATAACCATATTGAGTTCATCAAAGCTCAACCATGCATCATGCGCATAAAGAGGGAGTTAAGGGAGGTAGGGTAGGGAATGCTCATGAGCTCATGATGGAGTTCAATGGATTCAAATTCATGCATCAAAATTAGCCCAAGCTTAATGTACTTAGAATTTAAGCTTAATGAACTGGGATGAAACTCTGGCCATCACTAGCCATTACTAGCTAGCTAAGTAGTTAGGAATTGCTTAATTGGTTTGGGACATGTATCCATGATCATTTTCAAGGCCTAGAATAGATGGATTGGTAATTTGGAATTATGATGCTTTGAGCTCATCAAATTTAATGGGAATAACCGCTTAAATGGTTTCAATAAGCATACTAACTAGGAAAGGGTTCATGGAAATTAAAGAGTTCAATGAGTGTCTTAATTGAGCGTAGGAATGTGAGAATTATATATATATTGGTTAGCTAGGGATCTGTCCATTGGATGTGCACTAAGGATATCCCAAGAGGATTGGGTATCCTAGGGAAGCTCATTTATTATCTTAGTAAGGATTTAATAAAGTTTAAATAAGTTTAAAGTTAGTTTAATTGTGTTTATTCCAATAAATTAAGGTTAATTAATTTGGGTTAAAGGGTCAAACCAAGTTTAACCATTATCCACTTATTTTAAGTTTGAATTAAATATGATCACAAATGACCATAAAATGAGGTAGCCTTACTCGGAGATAATGCCAATGTCTTAATGTTTAATTTAGATTAAAGATTTTATTTTAAGAGGACAATTAAGGCTTCGTTTGGAATAGCTTTTTTATTACTTTTTAAAATGGAGTTGTAGTACAATTTTTTTTAATTTTTGTACTAAAACTCCGTTTTAAGAAGCAATAAAAAAGCGGTCCCAAACGAAGCCTAAGTCAAACTTAGGGGTTAGATAAGTTGACCATAACTCGTCAACCTATAAGGTGGGTGTTTACCTCAATTTTCGTTCGAGTGTCATTGAGGGCCTTTGATTGATTTAATCAAGCCCCACCGAGTTCAATTCGAGCACAAATCAGCTCGAGTTGAGTCGAATTAGTCTCGATCGGGTTTGATTAAGCTCGATTAGTCCGCCTTGGCCACGTCGAGTTTGTTATGATTCGAGTTATCATTTTATTTAAATTTAATTGTGTTAATTTGAGCAAATCAAATTGAATTCCAAATTGACTCGAATCGAATCTAATTTTAAGCTTAAATTTATTATTAAATCAAGCAATCAAATCGAAGGCTAAATCACCTCAATTCCCTCTTAATTCACCTTAGGATGAAACCTAGTCATAGATATAAAGTCTTGATCATTTAAATACTTTTTTAGGGCTTCATGAGAGGGGGCTTTTTTTTTCTCTTCCTAACTGCTCTCAACCCTAGCTTCTTGGTGTGAGAGCTCTTACAACTTCTCCCCACCTTCCACTTAAATCCACCGGTCAAACTCTGCCGACGGCCATCCTCCGGCAAGATGAAGGCTAGATCAATCCAAGTCCTCGATCCGATTGATCTAGAGTTCTTTTGTTCGTGATTTCAACTACAGAAACATACGAGGACAATCTACAAGTTTAACTGTTTGAAGACCTCGAAGATCTAACGGTAAGAATTTCTCAAAAAAAACTTTAGATCTTGGTCACGACACATAGATCTAAATAATTTTTTATATACCTCATTTTAGAATACGAAATTGCTTCCCCATGAATGCTCTTCATTCGAATTACTCGTGTTTAAAATTTCATGGTGTTTTGTTGAGTCGTTCGAGAGACGAATTATTTTTAACTAAAAAGATTAAAAATTATTTTCTTCATAATTTTATCCTCTTTATTTTAAAATTAAAATTAGTTTTAAATGTCATATATATTTTAAATTATTTAATTAAACCTATTTTAAGTATTTAATAAATATTTAAATTAATATTATATTAAATATTTATTTAAAAAATTAATTATTTTCTATTAATATGTTTTAAATAATTATTTAAAAATAAATAAATAATGATTAATTTAAAATTAAGCTTATTTATGTATATTATATCGTATTTAAATTAATTCTATTATTGAATATTTAAAAATACATATAATGTTAATATTTATTAATTTATTTAAAATAATAATAATAATAAATACTTATTTTTGTTATATTATTTTTAAAAATCAAACACTTTTTTAGTATTATTACTATTACTATTATTATTTAAAAAATGTATTAATTATGTTTAATATTATTACTATTTTAAGTAATTTTTGATTAGTTAACTATTTAAATGTCTTAATGATTAATTAATAATTAATTATTTATTTTCTAAAATTATAAAAATTTATTTTCATTAATTATTTTGAAATATCAGAAAATTATTTTAATTATTTAAACATAAACTAATAATTACTTTCCTTTTTTTAAATTATTCGAATTTATTAATTACCTAAATTACTTAACTAGTAATTAATAAATTAAAATTTAAATAATTTTTAAATTTATAATAATTAATTTAATTTAATTTCTTTTATAAAATCATTTTGAAATCAAAAAAATTATTATTATTTTTATTATTTAATTTGAATTAATAAATACTTTCTTATTTTTGAATTATTTGAATTAATTAATGACTTAAATTGCATAATGAATAATTAATTAAAATAAAATCTAATTATTTTCTAAATTTTTAAAAATTATTATTTTTTTCTAATTATTTTAACAAATCAGATATTTTTTTAATTATTTATTTTCATTTTTTTAATTAATAATATTTTTCTATTTTTAATACTTTCCTTAATTATTAATTACTTAAATTAGTTAATTATTAATCAATTAATTTAATTACTTTTCAAACTTATAAAAATTATTTTTCTTAATTATCATAAATATCAGAGTATTATTTTTATCATTATTATAATTTTTATTTATTAGTTTTAAATATTTCTTATTTTAAAATACTTTCTTTAAATTATTAATTATCTAAACTATCTAATCTATGATTAATTGATTTAAAATTTAATTATTTTCCATATCTATAAAAATTATTTTTGTTAAATCATTCTAAAAATTATAGAATTATTTTTGTCATTTAATTTTAAAATAAAAAATTATTTTCTTATTTTAATTCTTTTTAAAATTTTTTTTTAAATCCTCTTTTAAATACTTTAAACTTAAAAAATTAATAACTATTTCATTTTAAATCGGATTTTCACGTACAATACCTCGTATTTTTCAAAAAAATATTTATTTGCATTTAAATTTATTTTCTTAAAAAAAAATATTTTTCTATCCTATTTTTGTATTATTTAATTACATGGCTATTTAAATAATAATTAAAAAATTATTATATCTTTATTATTTTAAAACTATAAAATTATTTTCAAACCCCTTTTTAACCTTCTTGAGTGACCAGCAGATCTCTCCTATATTTATATATACATTCAAATTGAAATATTTTGAATTATTTTATTTTAAAATTTATATATTTAATGTATTTTTATTTTAACCTATTTTAAAATTATATATATTATTAAATATTTAATTTAGAGAGATCTACTTATGAAGTTTTAAAAATGGGATTTACTAATGAATAACATTCATGGGAAAGTGGATTAGTGAATGATTGAGTCTCAATCATTCACTGATCTCATTGTTAATCATGTTTAGTCCTTACTTTATCGTACCTTGCATAAGTAGGATGCACGAGCACTTAGTTCAGGCTCTCCTAGATCTAAGGACATTGTGTGTTTATTTTATTTGTGTATTCCCCTGCATGGTTACCTTGAGGGTTAGTTCAAGATACAATTTAAACTTTTATAACGTAGGGACACCCTAAGGACAATAATTAATGACCTGTCTTGCGAACTTAGAAAAATTTTAGGAGCTAGGATAGATCATCGATTGACATGAAAACTTCAACAATTAAACTTAGTGATATCATAAACTTCTCAAAAAATTTTAGAAATTTTTAGGAGCTTTTAGACCCCTTAATTAACTAACCCTAATTTACCCGTTAAATATGGCCAACAGCCTTCTAAAAATTACAATAAATACATTTCAACTTAGAAAAATACCTATAATACCTCAAATTTCTTAGAATTGGATTCCCAACCTTAGATAAATATGTATCCTTAGTTTGACTTTAGGTTGACCCTTAATTTAATCTTAGGTGGAAATTATCTTTTTGCCCCTAATAAATCATTAAAAATTATTAAAAATCCCAAATTTTTTCCAAATACTTGGGAACACTTTCTTAGGTCATTTTTGACCTCTGGAAATGATTCCAATCAGTTTGGATCTGATTTAGAGCAAAACCATAAAATAGCCCCTTAATTAGATAATTTAGATAATTCACATAATTACCCAATCTTTATAAACTCATTACTAATTATAGAAAATTCCAAATTATGCAAACTCACTTGCATTCAACTCCTATTAGTGTCTAGTATTTGTTAAAAATATTAGATTTCCATAAACCCACCTAAATTAGGAAGTCAACTTTCTGGTCAACCCCAGCCTATAGTCTAGGGCCCTAAATTTAAAAAATTCATAATTTTACCTAGGAAACTCCAAATCCAACGTACTACCTGGCTAACTACTCAGATTAAGGTCTAGTATTTTCCTAAAATAGTAGGAGACCCAAACCTAGCCTATCTTTCATAGTGACCTTTTGAACCCCCTCACCCTAGTACTTAAGAGGACCCGGGACTTTTCAAAATTGGCTAATACAATCGGAACTTCAAATATCACTACCCTAAGCTTTTAAAATTTATCAACAAACTAAATTAACTAAAATAGATCCTAATTCATTAATATTTAAACATTAACTAAAATTTCCTTTTCTGGACTTCAACAAACTTGAACTTTAAGCAACTTTAACTAACTACCCAAGTTAGGATCTATCCCAACCATACAAGCCTTACATACACATAGAATTGTTTGCTAGGATACCAATTCTATACTTAGGCTAGGCCGGTGATTTATTTTTTTGCTGTGTGCCAGAGCTTTCCATGGTTTTTACTGCATGTTGTATGAAATTGATTCATGTGTTTGCTTACTTTTCCTGCACTCTGTAGAATAATGTGATGAGCATTAGATGTAGCCCTAGGTTAGGAACAATATATAAACTATTCTTCTTATAGGTGGTCATACTCATGCTATGATATAAAGGGGGGCACTGTCATGATTTCTAATAATATTTTATGCAGGTGCTTGCTCAGCCCCCCTAAATAAATGAGGGCTAAAAGTAAATAATTATAATTGTTACAGGAAGGCCGCTTAGCCCTCATGATTAAGAGCATGGCTTGGCACAACTTTAATGGGTTGATTTTTATTTTATATAACTGCTTGTGATGATTATATCTGCTTGAGATATTTATTAGGATAACCTTGGAGAGACTTTAGAATTTTTCTATTTTTCAATTTATGTAATATTTGTAATAATTGTTAAGAGTTATGAAAATGCACTATGAGTGGGATATTCTTATCTAACTTGAATTTTAAAAGAATAAGACATCCTCATAGGGCAGAGTCTTCTTCCATTTGGAAGATCAAGTTGGATGACTTTAGATTTCCAAAGAGAAAAGGCAATACCCCCTACTAAGGGGGAATTATCTCTTCGTTTGAATATTCAAGCCACGACGGATCCAAGGAGTCCAAGGAGGAGAAATCCAAGGAGTCCAAGGAAGATAGATCCTAGGAGTCCAAGGAGAAGAGATCCAAGGAATCCAAGGAGAAGACACCCATAAGACTGAAGAATTAAAGACCAATATCCCACTCAAAGTCATTTGCGTCTATCATATGCTTAGAAATCTGGGTTGTTAGTAGTGCTGCCCGACTGCTTTACTTTCTACATATCTGGGTTGTAATAAGGGCAGTTTGTTTATGAACATTTAGTTGATTTTTTAGATTTATATTGATGTGTTTTCCTGATGTGCGCAATAGAAATTACCTGCCTTTTCAAGGTTTTTTTCTTGCATGCTATTTTTATTTTAGCCTGGATATCGTTAGGCTCCTTAAGGACTACAAAATTCTTATACTCATAACTAATATTTAAAATTTTAAGATTTAAATAACATAGAAATCTAACGAACCTAGGGAACTGCTGGAATCATCCGGGGTCGCATGCATATTACTGCATCTTTCTTTCCTTGTTATAAGATATCTCCCTGCCTGCGGGTAGAGTCCGGATAATCTGGCCTATGAGGATGACAGTGCCGGACCTAGGGAGACCCAGTCTTTTCTAAAAATTTATTTTCTATAAGCCTATTTTTCAAACTTTATAGTATTCATGATTTCAAATTTTCAACTAGCACACATTGCATTAGTAACTAATTAATTAAAATTTAATTGCATTAGCTAGGAGCATCTACCCAACATAAGTCTATGACCAATTAGGAAACTCTCTAGATGTCGATCCCATTTTTAATAACTGTACCACCCTCCCATCTTTCATAAATGACTTGATATCATGATTTTGAAGTGATTTGGTGGTTAGATGGCTCTCCAATCTAGGCCGGGGTAAGTCCAGATTTTTGCATTGCATTAATTAAGACACGGGTTTTAGTGTTATTCGTAGAACACTAAGCCCAATCTAGATTTAGGATTCGAGGCTACTACACTCAGTCTCATAGTATGCATAAATAATGGATAGGTCCCTTCCTTTTAGGGACTATAAATCCTACTTATCTGTGTCACAGGATGATGCCACCTCCATCCTTCTCTTATGCTTGTGTTATCTGCTTGACTTCATTTTCTCCAGTTTCTCTTTAGTGTCCTAGAGCCTCCGAATGCTAGTATGAATCATACATGTATATTCAGCCCTTTGAGATCCTTCTTCCCTTTGAGTAGGATTTCTTAGTCTATACCCATGTATCAATCTCATTCTTGGGAAGGATAATGTATGATCATTAATCGAGAGTTTTCTCGGACTCTGGCCTGAGATGTAATTAACTATGGGGGCTTGCGCCCGTGAGAAACTTGGCCCCACATCTAATAAACCCCACTCAAGCTATTGTATCGAGTGGGGGAAACCCTTTTTGATCAGGTCGTGTATATTACTATCCATCGGGGTGTGTTGGCGGCAGCTTTTATCCTCAATGGTTAGTTGTATGCACGATCTAATTTGCCATCCCATCGACCCGTCCGTGTTGAGTGTAAAGGCATACGATCGCTTTGTCCTACGGGATAGTGCAGTCGTACCCTTTGCGTTCGAGCCCCATGAGCGATGCTCCTTCGAAGGTCCATAGTGGGTCCAAGAAGATCTAGGACACTTAAGATGTGTTTTAACATCATGGGACACCTATGGTCTGCCACGAATAGGCACCATAGGGCTTTAATAGAGTAGATAAATTTTTAAGTTTTTAGATTCTTAAGAATTGGCACAAAGAAATGAAAAAAATAAAATTAACAGTGAAAGTCCAAACTCTAATCAACCTTACAACACTAGATCCTTGCCCCATCCTTAAAATAAACCAAATCCACATAATAAGCTACAAATCCAGCAGGAAATCAAAACCTATAACTATACTTAAATCACAAAAGTAAACCCCATGCTTCAAATCATAATATTACCATGCAATATGATAAAAAATCTATGCAAAGTAGTGATTCTAGAAAATATATGTCATAGAAAATATTGCTAGTATGAATGCTAGAATAGTAAGGCAATAAACTAAGAAAATCATTTGTGCAACATTATCAAATCGGTAAGAAAATCATATCAGCGAAGAGGTTCATTAATCATCAAATCCAAATATCTATACAACTATCAAATATTCATGGCAATGCAAAAGGTGATATCATTTATACAGTTATAACATATAAAATTTACACATGAAGATTCATCAGTAATAGAATCTTTGTCTTGATTATATTTATATCTTAATCTTAAAATCAATGCAATATGAATAAAAGTGCATGTATGCATATATAAGCTAAGTAATCATGTTGAACATAGAAGAAGTTCTGACTTATGTGATGTTTTCCATAATCATACTTGTATCATTTTTATTTTAGTATCTTAAATTTAATTTTATGGTGGCTTTTTAAAGAGTCTTCACTCTTGCCCATCGGCATCTTAACTCCTTATAACGTCCATTCTTAATCATGATCTTGATCGAGGATAAAATTATAAATCTTATTTCAAGGAAAGCCCACTAGTCCACCCTCATGTATAGGGTAGAATCAATCTCAAGCCAGCCTTTCTTACTAACCATCCTTTCTTAATTACACACAATACAGGAACATGTATAATTAATAACAATTAGCAATTATTCATTCATAATGCCTATTTATTCATATTCTCATGTAAGGATGTCAAAATCAAGGCTTTTAAAACCGGACCGGTCAATGAACCGGAAGAAGAAGGGGTTAGAGGTTTGATGGTTCGACCGGGGTCGAACCGGATGACGTAATAAATATTTATTATATTTAAATATTATAATAACAACACAAATCTTTATAAGTATTATTTAAATTTAATACAATTAACATAAAAATAATGTTATCATTCAAAGTATGAGATAAAAAATTAAATTAAAAAAACTATGAAACATAAAAACTTATATAATTAAGTAAAATAATTATTTTAAAATCTCACATAAAAGCAAAAAAAAATTAAATCTCATAATTATAAGAATTTACACTCATAAAAATATGATAATTTTAAATTTGAATATTTTTCAAATTTTAAATTTAATTTATATATAACCATATAATTTAATATATATTATTATTAATTTATGTTACATATTTACTATAAATTTAATTCTAACATAAGTTTATAAATTTAATATAAATTATTCTTATTTTATATTATATGATTAAATATATTTTACATGTTTATGATATATTGTATACAAAAGTTATTTTATAAATTTATATCTAAAATCATTAATAAATAAATAAAATTATTAATGATAAATTATTTTTTATTATGAATAAATAAATAAATTTTTATTGTTAACTAATAAAAATTATCACTCACCTAAAAAATAATTAATTAAAAAATTTGTTTAAAAATAGGTTTTATACCCATTATATATGTTATGAACACATACACTCCTCATCTCTTTTTTTAGTCCCACATCTCTTAAAAACACTTTCTTGCTATTGTTTATATAGCATATTTAGATTCCTTACACAAAGAGAGCACATGGGGAGGTAATGTGAAGATGTTTCATGATGCTTCAAGGACAAAAATACTTATTATATAAAATTATTTAACTTTAATTAAATGTTTTTAATATATATTAATTTATTTATTTAAAAAAATACTTAGAATTTGTGAGATTTGAATCGGCCGGTTAAAAAATAACAGGACCGGTTCACCGGTTTGCCGGTTGAACCGGCAGTTCTTGCCGGTTCAGTCCGGTTCTTTGCAGAAGCGGTTATAGGGCTGAACTGGACCGGCCTTGTGACCGGTTCACGATTGAACCGGTCGAACGTCCGGTCCGATTTTCAAAGCACTGGCCAAAATCACTAAATATCTTATTCCCACTAAAATCGTATAAAATGCAATAAATAATATTTCAACTAGTGAAATTAGAAAACCATCTAATCAAAATGTCCAGAAGAATTAGTACTATAATATAACAAAAGTTATGTATTAAAACTTTACTAAATTAAAAGAAAATATAATAATTATTTATTTAGATAGTATAGTAAATATTGATATTAAAATCTTTGAAAATAGGGGTTGAATAAAAGTCATCTATAATGATCAAAACAATTTTAATAATAGGAGTGACTAGAAAAAAAAAATATTGGAGGCCCTTTTCTTTCCTCTCTCTCCTCTCCTTCTCCCCTTCTCTTCTCCTCCTTGTTTTCCTTCTCTAGCATGCCACACAAAAAGACGTAGGAATGGCTTAGTGGAGTAATTTATATTTAAAAATATAATTTAGTGTGCAACCACTTTTATGTAAGAAACCTTAATGTTGAATTTAGCTTCGATACGAAGAATAATTTCTCTGGGTTTTAATTTCATTTGTTGTTTAATAGCTAATAAAATGAAGGAGAAGATAAATATAGAAGTGCATTGTTTATGACCCGCTGATAGAATTGGATTACTTCATGTGTGATCATTCCCTAATCTTGAAATCTTTCACAACCCTCTTAGATGCATGCAAGTGCCATAAACACAGTTTATAAGAGGCGGCATGGTGTACACAATATATTATTAACTTCTATTTATTTGAAGCTAACATTACAAATTTCACATTTTTCAATATTGACTAGTCACATAATACAAATTATAGGTCTTTCTTAATTGCGAAGCACATCTCTTAGATGCTTGCTTGAAATTTGCATGTTATATTACTCCTAGCATCATCAAAGTCTAACTCTACAACTCATTCTTGAGTAGTACAATATACATGAGCAAAGTTATTATTATAAACCATATGTTCTTCTGCATTTATAAACCTTAGACAATTATCTAAAATTAGATTTTTCATGGCTGCTTCATCTATTGTGTCAAGCAAACCTACATCATATGAATCACTATAGGAAATTCAACCTTTTGCAGTGGAATAATCCGCCAAAAAAAGGGAAATCCATCGTAAATACTGGTTTGCAGTGGATTCTTGAAGAAATTAATTCCCCTGTTAAAACCCGCATCGCAAAAGTTTTAGTGACGGAACAAATTTGTAGCAAATATTCTGCATTAGATTTAATTATGGCAGCTATACGATGGAAATTCTGCCGCAAATTTTGGCAAAATATCCATCGTACATTGTGACTCTATCACAAAGTTGTTGCTATTTGTGATTGTGGATATTTCTGTAGCAAACAACAATACTAGTTCACCGTATCAACATTTTCGACAAAAATTTTGCCACAAATTTTTTTGAAACTTATAGCATTGATTTAAAAAAATAGCTACTGCTATCTGTTATTGAGTTTTCCAATAGTATAAATCTAAATAGTTTAAAAGCAATAATTAAATGAGGTAATAAAAAGCAATAATAATCCAACAGTAACATTCCAATAGCTCAAATAAATAACTACATTCCATAAAATTCTACAATACACTGTTAAAATTTAAATAGTTCTTATATATTAAAAGTAATAAAATGCATCAAAAATATTTTTACAAACACTCTAGGCGGAATTTATATCCTCGCTCTCATCGTCGGTCTATATAGGCACAAATTAATTTCTGTAAATCTGCTCTCTCAATCTCCTAAGCTCATCTAGTATCTAAATGTTCATGTATGCATGTGTTTTTTGGATATTTTTTAAATCCGCTGTGAAGTTAGCCACTTCTTGACTATATAAACCCTTATGGATGCCTACAGAGAAGTTGGTAGAAGAAGAGGACTATCCCTCATTTGCATAGGCTTGCGAGCCTAATCCATAAACACATCTCTTATGTATTCTACCTATCACTTGTGACCAAGTGTGGTAGTCATACACATCTGCAGATCCCTCAAAAGAACCCTAACCTGTTGCAGTTTGGCTATCTCGAAGATGTGTATACTCACCCTACAAAAAATAATATAAAATTAATCATTGTATAATTGTCATTTATAATATTTTTTGTAATTATAATATGCTTATATTCTTACATATGCCCTCCTAGCTTGATTATAAACCCACTAATAGTCCTCCTGGCATTTATGAGTGTGACCGTTTAAATCAACTACAGTGGTTCTTTATCAAGCATCTCCTTTTATATTATACTTATATTAACATGTATAAATAAATATATTATTAAAATTTATTAAAATCCTTACCAATCATTGTTTATGTTCAGTGTGTGAAATTGAGCCCCTAGTATGGAGGGAGCTACCTAGGCCCTCAACGTTAGAGTCTCGGTTCTGCCTGTTTTTATCCCTCCTCGTTGTAAAATCTGGGTTTCCCAAGCACTATTTAGCTCTTCCCATACACTCTCTCCAATCCAAAGTGATCGCTCTCCTGCCCTCCTAATACGAGTGAATATGTCTCGCAGGCGAGTTGCTCCGTGTTTCTCAAAATTTATTCTGATTTGAGTACCATGCTCAGGCAACCAATATATATATCTCTATACTCAACAAATTAGAAAAAAAAAAAATATTCTTTATAAGCATAATAAAATATGAAGAGATGTTAATAATATTGCAACTTACTAACCTCAAACTCCTTGAACCACATGTCACGCACTTCCTTCAGAATTTTCTTCCAAAATATATGGAACATCAAACCTGCTCCATATGATATCTCGTATCTTATCGTGGAATGCTTTAATAGATAAAACATGCACAAAATATTTAGTTTAATAATATTATTTCTCAAATATATGTATAATATAAAATAATGATATTTATGTATGTGTCACCCTCAGGCTGAATCAGCATGCGCCATCCGTAGTTGGTGTTACGGCAACCTACATAGAAGGTCCAACTGCATAGAGCTGAGGCAGTAATGGGTAGTAAAATGGTGGATATGGATAAGTAGCGGTGAATCCCTAAGAAGATGGTAGCGGTAGTACGGGTAAAAGGGAGTCATCTGCATAAAATTAATGGTCAACATTCTACACCATAAAGCATTACAGGTCTCACCACAATTTTTAGAATTGTCTATTAACTTCAAGGGGAACTTATCTATCACATAATTTTCCTGATGTATTCCTCCATTTCAACCATCCAAGATGAATTCTACTAATAATATCTCCATCCAACCACTCATCCACATAAGCATCCTCATCTCTACAATACTTAACTTAATATTATACTTCTTTTTTAATGGCCAGCATTCTACACCATAAAGCATTGTAGGTCTCACCATTATTTTTTAGAATTGTCCTTTAAGTTTGAGTGGAACTTATCTTTCACACAATATGTCCAATGAATTCCACCATTTCAGCCATCCAACATGAGTTCGGCTAATATTATCTCGATCTAGCCACTCATCCACCTAAGCATCCGCATCTCTACAATACTTAACTTAATATTATGCTTCTCTTTTAATTATCAACATTCTACACGATAAAGTATTGTAGTTCTCACCACCAATTTTTAGAATTTTCCCTTAAGTTTGAGTGGAAATTATCTATCATACAATATGCCCGATGTTTTTCTCCATTTCAACCATCCAACATGAATTCTACTAATAATATGTACATCCAGTTACTCATCCACCTAAGCATCCTCATCTATGCAACACTTAACTTAATATTATGCTTCTCTTTTAATGGCCAACATTCTACATCATAAAGCATTGCAGGTCTCAACACCATTTTTTAGAATTTTACCTTAAGTTTGAGGGGAATTTATCTATCACACAATAAACCCGATGGATTCCTCCATTTCAACCATCCAACATGAATTCTGCTATTAATATCTCCATCCAGCCACTGAACCACCTACGCATCCTCATCTTTGTAGCACTTACATTAATATTTTGCTTTTTTATTAATGTCCAACATTCTACACTATAAAGCATTGCAGCTCCCACCACCATTTTTTAGAATTTTTTCTTAAGTTTGAGTTTGAGGGGAATTTATCTATCACACAATAAACCTGATGCATTCTCCATTTCAACCATCCAATATGAATTCAACTAATAATATATCCATCCATTTCAACCAACCAACATGAATTCTACTAATAATATCTCTATCTAGCACATAATTACTATGAATAATAGACACATGATATTAAAGGAAGAAAGATGGATACCTTCTCAAGCTCTGATCGGATCCGACAAGAGGAACGTCGTGGAAGGAGCCAAGCAAGTTCACGGTCAGAGGGCAGATGGTGGCGAGGAAGTGTCGAAGGAACATCGATGAAGAATGGCAAAAAAATTTGAATTTGATAGAAAGGAACGTTGTCGAAGGAGGAGACATGAAGTAACATCATTGAAGGAAGCGGTGGATATACACTGTGAGAGGGGATACTACGGTTGCAAAGACGAAGAATGGAGAGGAAGTGTGACTTCAGATACAAGAGGAAGGAATTTTGTCGAATGAGGCAATGAGACATGAAGTAACATCATTGAAGGAAGCGGTGGATATACACTGTGAGAGGGGATACTACGGTTGCAAAGACGAAGAATGGAGAGGAAGTGTGACTTCAGATACAAGAGGAAGGAATTTTGTCGAATGAGGCAATGCCAAGGGAACGTCATCGATGGAGTTGTCATGGGCATGGAAAATAGGAGCGAATGAAAGAAATGGCTAGTCAGACAGTTTAGATTGGGTTTTTTTAGTTGGATTTATGGCAGATTTATGAAGTCAAATCCGCCACAAATTTGCTGCGGATTTTCCACCGCGAATCTGCCACAAAAATTACGAAGGAAACTTCCATCAAAAAATTGTTGTAATTTCAGAAAAAAAAAAGCAGTCGCAAAGTCCATTGCAAATTCGTTGAACATTGTTGACTTTCTTGTAGTGAAAGTTCTTCTATATTATCATCAAGCTCATCGACAATACTGCTACCTACTCTCATAGGGATGAGTTCTTTATTATCATATATTAAGGATTTAGTATGTATGTCTCTTTTAGATATTGAACGCGTGGAGAGAATGATTTGATTGGACAATCGGAAGTTTGTGCACAAGTTGAGGTAGGTAAAAATGTGGCTCTTTTAAATTCTGAAAAAGAAATTTTTTTTCTTTCCACGATAGCATGTTCTTGAACATACTCTTCATCAATATTATGGCGGGATGATTGTATTGACGGTGCTGCAATATTTAGATCAATTTCATCTCTCATAAACCTATCGAACATACGATCACTCAGAATTATAATATGACATATAAGACATGATTAACTGGATAAATAAAATTAGTGGAACACTTATGACAAATGCATCTGAAATATCAGTATGACTTATTGGACAACCTTCAAGGATATCAAGAAAGTTATAGGGCTGCGTCATACAGACGTTCAAATTTTTAACAACCTTCACCTTAGTGGCCAGCGTTTGAACTTGAACATACATAATAACTTCTCACACTTCATTATCATCAATATTGGTTGCAACAAAATTATTTCCAACAGTATAATGACATATTAAATTTATTGTGGTGCTTAACGGATAATATTTAAGTGCTCCTAAACTCGTAAGTCGTAACTTCAGCTGCTCTATATTACAATTTGTCTGGATTTTTTTTGGACTAGTTCGATATGCAGTATACGTAGGTGAAAACTGCTCATTCACACTCAGTTGCCCATTATGCACGAGCATTATCATATATAACCAAATTTCAACTCATCTGTATTAGTACAATACTGAGACAAAAAAAATCACCCTACTAATTATTAAAATTATGAGCAATTATAAAAATTACCTAATACTACCCAAAATTAAATTAATTAAAAATAGTCAATATATCAATAAAATAAAATTTATCAATCATAAAGTATGAAAATTTAACAGAACTTATAAATACTAATTTTATTGCACTTGCATTAAATGCACGTGAATAAAATTTTATAAATAAAAAATGATTTTATAAAAATTTTAATTATATTTTGTTTGATAGAAAGATAAAATAATTAATTTTATAATATCTATAAATAATTTAAATTATTAATAACATTAGTAAAATACTGAGTAATAATTAATTGAGATATGTTTTATGAGGTTTATTGCACGTGTATTAAATGCGCATGAATAAAATTAAAAAAAAATCATATTATAATAAATTTAATTATATTTTTTTATAAAAAGACAAGATTATTAATAAAGCATAAATAAGGACATAGTATCCAAATATGCAAGCAATCCGTCAATATATATATATTTTCATCTAACATTTAGAAGAATAATCAATTAGTTTTAGCAATAAAAGTATGGTTACATTGATCATATAACATATGTGACATTACATGACTGCACATAGTGCACTATACATATATAAATAAAAAAATTGTATTACATGACTCCACTAAAGAAGTGCTTCTATGACTTGCATTAATATTAAACAACATATAAAGAAAAATATTAGCTATACATAACCACATAACATATTAGAATTGCTGTGAAAATGTTCAAAACTATGGTGGAAACGCTATACATAAATGAAAATATATTAGAAACAACTGAAATACGACCATACACTTATAAAATTTACACTTTATGTATCTTTGTGTCTTTAAATTATTAGCGAGAATGTAAATAAAAAATAATGATGTAACAAACCTCTTATTTATTTGGGCTAAATATAAACATTCAGAGAGAAGCTTACAAAACTACCAAGGGACACAACTCTTACTGAATGTAAGAAGTATTCACGCCCAAACAAATAAGATGGCTGCTCCTACAAGCATAATTTTTTTTTTCTTAATGAAACTTATCAAGCAAATTGCTATTATAAAATAATTATTTCAAATACTACATGCATAAATTTCTTTTGTTTCTTTTTCACATCTCATTTCAGATTTTAAATACCGTAACCCTTAATTTTAAAAGCAACTTATCCTTAAGTCTTACTTGTAAGTAGACCTGTCAACATTTGACCCGACCCGAAAACCCGACCCGAAAATTTCGGGTTCGGGTTAGAGATTTTGTCCCGTTTGTAAAACCGGGTCGGGTTTGGGTTGACCCGGAAACCCGAAATTGACCCGGTTTGACCCGTATTTAATTAATTTAGGAGGATTTTAAAGGATTTTTATGAAATAAGTAAATGATATTTTAAAAAATTATAAACATTGTTGCCCAAATTAAATTAATCTTGATTTATTTTAAATTAATTGAAGTAAATCTTACCTTAATTTGATTTAGATTTAAATAAATTGAATTAAATAAAAAAATTTAATAAAATATACCGAAAGTGGGTCGGGTTCGGAAAACCGACCCGTTTGCAAAAACGGGTAGGGTTGAACAGTGTCGGGTCAATTTCGGGTTGGACCCGAACCCCACCCGTGACCCGTTTTTGACAGGTCTACTTGTAAGATAAATTATTTAATTTAAATATTAAATCAGTTAAATTTGAATGAGATTAAATTCTCTAGCTATTCAAAAAGGGCTCAAATTATATTAATATTGTTGCCAATGACACCTTCCACTATGGTGGAAATGAACCATATATAGTACAAGTTCCAACCAATTTCGAGTTAATTACAAAGAGTGCATGTCCTATTAATGCAAACATCTCTCATATAAAAATATCCATTTTTAAGCCACCAATATGAATTTTTAAAAAGGAGACAAATTTGATCGAATTTCCTCTGGAAAAAAAATCTGAGCAAACATTTTCAAAATGATTATATAGTTAATTCTACTCTTTTATATGAAAAATGGTCATCCTTAATCTGACAATAGTCATTTATATGTTGACCATTGGAAGTTAGCCACACAAAATGCAAAGAATTTGTCACAAAGTTAGAACAACAATGAAGGAGAAGAGCAGTAAATATGCTTAAGCTTGACTGAAAAGAAGAATGCTTACCGAGAAGTTCATTAGGCAGAACTACAATTGTAGGAGAACCATTATACACTACCAAAAAAACAGGCTTTCACAGCACAAATTTAGACTTTTCCCGGCGGTTTTACCCGCTACTATTATTTTTGCAGCGGTTTTACAACCGCTGGATGTCCGCCGTGATTTCAATGCGCTGCAAAGACATTCCGCAGCGGTTTCAGGACCGGCGGGGTAGAACTGAGGAATGCTGAATATTGCAGCGGTTTAAACCGCTATAATTATTCAGAATTGCAGCGGTCATAGCCGCTGCAAGTTATGTATAAAATAAATGATCTACAGTATTGTGGCGGTTTTAACCGCCATAATACTGTAATGTTGTGGCGGGTAAAACCGCCACAAAAGCCCAGAATTTTTTTTTAAAACGACTTTTACAGACCAAATACCTGTAAAGCAGGTTTTGTGAGAAAAAATATAGGAATAATACCAACAATCAAGAGATAAGAAATTACAGCGGCTATGATCGTAATAAACTCACAATTCCATATAATGAAAGATAAATAGGAATTATATTTAATGCCTGAAAGAAAACATGATCTCATTCAATCATATAGCTATACCACAACCACGTATGGGAAATTATGAACTAGTAACACTTATCAAATGTCCACAGTAAGTTTTAAAGAAAACAAAACCCAACCATTAGTGACTATCTTATGACATCTACTAATAGCTTCAATATACTTTCAACAAAATATATTCTCTTTGATAAAAAAATAATCCAACAAAGGGACCATATTGGATCATATTAGATGAATCAATGAAAAAATTGGAAGATAATAGAATGAGATTAAAATAGCCCATGTATTCCTAATGAATCGCAACCTGCAGTAAGTTCTCAACTAAATAACAATCAAACAAATCTCAGTTGCAACCAAACAGCTTTCAAGTTATACTATCAAGGCAAAGAAACACACATTACTAGAACCATTGCAATTCAAAATCAGCTAAAGAAACACACACTTCCAACTTATAATAAGTGCAAGCATCACAAGTACATTACTAGAACCATTGCAATTCAAAATCATAACAACATACGTTTAGAAATACATGAAATATTCATTACAATTCATAGAACTCAAAGCATCAGAATAAAAACTACAACTTATCAACAAAAGAAACATAAGCTTACAGAAGACTATCATGCATTGGATGAATCGTCATTGCCACCCTGAAAATAAAATGAAATTAATGAGATATTAATAATCAATAAATATACAATTAACATTAAATTATTATTATTTTCATACCATATCAGATCCTCCATGTGGTGGTTGATTCATTTGAAACTATTGCATAATTTGTTGCATCTCATCACGAAATGCACTGAACTCCTCTCGTAGACTTGTTATTTGACCAAAGTTACTAGCACTTCCACCACCTGCTTCATTTGTACTTTGAGGAAAGTATCGAGTCGGAGTAACACTAAATCCTTGTGTACGAACTCGCCCTGAATGTTCTGGACCCATTACTATGCTAAAAACTCTCTTATTAGCTTCAATGTTTCCTTCTTCAGGTGTCAACCCTTCCTCAACTAGAAGATTACACGCTTGTGTCTAAATTACAATAACATATAATTAAATCATTTGAAAAACTAATTATGAAAAATAATTTAGAATCACTATTTAAATTTACCAATCGTTGCATAGCATCTTCAGATGACCAGGTCCCATCTTTATGCAATCTGTTGATTTTCCCTAACTGTAATCTATCCTTAATAGACTACAAAAAAATTATAATAAAAATGTAAGTTTGTTAATGAAGTATTTAATTATTATAATTAAACATTTAAATTCATACCGTTTCCTTCTGTCTCCGAACTGAGCATTATACTCATATAATTGACGCAATAAGCAACTGCTTGCTATTGGGTTCAAAGTCAAATTTAAGAAGATAATCACCTAAATGAGAAGTAAACTAAATCCATAATCATACTTTATTTACTTTACATCCAACCAAAAAATAAAACAGTCATACTGTATTTACTTGACGTACAACCAAACAACTCTAATACATAGCATTACTTAAGTTCACGACTCTAAATACATGCAATCATACAACCCCAAAACTTGACGTACAACCAAACAACTCTAATACATAGCATTACTTAAGTTCACGACTCTAAATACATGCAATCATACAACCCCAAAAATTTCAGCAAATGTGTAATCCATAATATGGGATAGAGCAAGAAATTCCTCAACATAACAACTAATTAACTGACCAGTTCAAGCAAATGCAATAGAACAGTCACCAATTTATGTGAAGGTTTTCATGAAGCCCTACTACATAAGAATGAATTAAGAATGAATTCATCCAATAACTATCAACTCCATTGATATATTAAAGAACAATATATAAAGTGCAATATATTAAAGACATATATTTACAAGCAACAAGAAATATTACAACCCTTTTTTCTAATTGCTAGAGAGATCATCAAAATCATAAAGGAGATTGAGCTTCCAGAATTGTTGTATAGACATTAACATTTGTATTATAAAATGGTGGCCAACCCTTTTTTTTTTTTTTGTTGCAATCATGGATGAATTAAGAATTACAATTAAAATTTGACGAAGAAAGAGAGTTGTCTTACCTGAAGAACAGCGATGCTAAGAGGACATTGTCACATCCGCCCAAACTTCCCACTCCAAAACTAAGGCTCAGTCCCTAGGATACACGCATTAAGGTCGTCCGTTTGTATAGATTTCTCTTTAGATATATCTGTAAGAAGCTAGTTCAATCTTATTTATAGGCAATAAAATCAGACATATATTTCTCGTCTGAGAGATATTTGAATAGCATTTTTTTTTATAAATAAAATTTACTGAATGCATACATCAAAATTAAATCCCAATAAATGCATATTTAAAAAAATAAATCATATACTCTAAGCAAGTTTTCATTTCAGAACAAATTATCAAAATTTAACCAAAGGAGAAAAAAAAGTTGAAGCTTCAACTATTAGGTCAATAAATTAAAATGATATAGTTGGTAAACGATTTTCAGTTCAATAAGATGATTTTAGTCAATAGGTTAGATGACCAACGGCTAAGCTTCATTTGTGATTACCTAAAACCCTAAGAAATACAAATGAAGAATATGAAGAAAAGGGAGAAGAATATGAAGAAAAAGAATGAGAAGAAAAAGAGAAGAAGAGGATGAAGGGGAAGTGACTCACAACGATGAGGATCGAAGGGCCGGCCGGCCGGTATTCGCAAGAGGAGAAGATTTTGGTCGCAGCTCTCCAGATTCTATCCCTATCGCGCGAGCATAAAGAGAAGAGAGGAATTAGGGCTTCGGGTGTCTTAAAGGCACGGCTTGGCTTTGCCGGCGGTTTTAACCGGTGCAAGTTGCACCGGTTTTAACCGATGCAATTGTATTTCAAATATGATGCAAATAAAGGGTTTCGGCAGCGGTTTGTAAACTGCTGCAAAAAAATGATGCGATAGGGCATGTTTTTTGGTAGTGATAATCTCTGAAGATGCTAAAATAATTGGAGAAGATACCTACCAGAAGAGACAACAAAGAAGAAGAAGAAAAGTTAGGGCAAACCAAAAGAGTCCCAAATATGAAACGAATGTACAGCTTGGCAAAATTCGCGATAGAAAACAAAGGACGAATCGATTGTAAACAGGAAAGCTGAAACGGAGGCTTAACGGGTCATTTATTTGCTTAAATGAAATATTATTATGTGTTTAAATCAATTAAATAGTTTAAATTTTGGAATTAATTGTATTGAATAGGTTGTGCATTCTCTATGAAATATTTAAATGCAATTAATATGGTATAATTTTTAAAGCAATAAAAACTATTAATGCAATTTAAAGAGCAATTCGAAGAGCTGTTTAAAGCCTTAAGTGTCCGGGTGGTGAAGAGGCGGCTAGGCAAAGGCTAGGTCCCTGGTTCGACTCCCTTGGCAAGCAGTGAAAGTCTTTAAGTGTTGGCCCGTGTAAATTGGTGTGGGTTGCATGCTAGGTAGATCAGGGTTTTTCACTAGTCTAAGGATAGTACTTCCTCGTCACAAAAACAATAGCTATTTAAAGAGCCGTTTATATAAGTTCAATATTGCCTTCTTTAGTTCCACAAATCCAACAAAAATCATCAAATCATTCCTTGAATCAACCAAGTCAACATAGAATATTATCACTCTAAATGCATTATTCTTCCCTCTAAACACCTAACAACAAAGAGATTTTTCCTCAAATTATCATAAAAAAGAATCAAAACTAAGCAACCAAACAGTGACGCCAAATAGAAATGATAAAAAGCTGCACTCATCAAAATTAGTCAAGATTGCATGCATGTCATATGCAAGTTATTTTTAAAGTCTAGTTTTACTCAAAAGTATTTCACCTATCAAAATTTTCTAATACATATAAGATATTAACGACAACCCACATATTTGATTTCAATCTTCTTTCAAAGTCACTATATTTTAAAAATCACAATTATCTTATCATGCAATTGGAAATATCCATCACAAAAATTTTGATGCATTAGATTTATAATAAATTGATTTGAAAAAAACCAAAAAAAAACTTGCAATCATCACAAAAATTGTGACCGCATTCTTCTCCTGTCGGCCAGCATGGGGATATGGCAGAGGCTGGAGAAAGGAGGGGTGGCTAGCGTCTGTGAGCTGCTCGTGTGTGACTGCAAGAGATGTTAATGATATGCACGATCATGACTAACATCACTCCCGTGAAAAAAGAAGCTTAAAAAGTCAGGGCTCCCATCGTGACTTCCGATCCGACAAGAGAAGAATGCGAAGAAGCTTCTTTTAGCGTTTCTTTAAAATAGACAGTAACCAAGCAGAATCAGAAGAGGCACAAAATCAAGCAATGCGAAGAGCAAGAGTTTAGGCTGTGAGTGGAATCCAAAGCGGTGTTGATATGTATTACTTCATTATTCATTTATGGAAGAAACGAAGAATCGGAAGAGCCAAGCAAAATGAGAAGAAGAATAGGAAAAGAGGAGGTGCCGACATCTCATCTTTCATGTGAATGGGTTAATAACCAATAGGGAAGCTCGATCGGAACATGCATAAAAAAATGAAACGGGCGGGATATTAAAATGCATGTTAAGAAGATTTAAAATTAATTTAACCAAAGAGCATTAAATTATATAAATATTATTTTTTGATTAATTAATAATTTATAATTAAAGGATGGTCAAGATAATTTAAGAAGAAATAAAATGGATGGCTAAAATTTGTTGTGTTGGAAACTCAAACCCCTCTTATAATAGTAGTATAGATATAATTTATTATTACTTATGAGATAATAATGATAATATGTAAACTTTATTAGTAAAAAAGTTAAACATCACAAAGATATTTTAAAAATAAATTTGCTTTTTAAATTATTTCTTTCTTTAATTAGTGAAAACAGATAAATCCAAACAAATAAGGAAAAATAACTGCATTATTTTGGAAATCAAAGACATTTTCTCTTAATTCTTGGAAATTACTAAACTCTATACAGATCCAAAATAATTATATATTTTCTCAAACCAATAATAAAATATTTGACATTACATTACAAATATTTAACTAATACTTAAAAGAAATTATAAAGCAGTTAATTAAAGACAGAAAACATAAAACATCCACCAATAAAATCTCCACATATTTATAATATAAAAAATTCAATAAATCCCAAATAAATAAAAAAACTATGAAAAAAAAAACACTCAGAAATATGTGAATCGGCAACGACTTCCTCTGCTGGAGATCCAAACAAATCGATGATTAGAGGCAACTTAAGCGGCTATGGTTGTGGGAAATACTTCAGCAACTACTCTAGAAAAGACAAGCAAAAAGATCAGGTATCATCAATAATTTCTCCCGTCGAGTCTTTAATTTTTGAAATCATTATACAATCAATTCATAGTCGATACTATTAAATATCTTTTTTAATATAAATAAACAATCATTCATCCAGGAGTCTCACGTACGATTGCGTAAATGATTCTTTATAATGTTCATTGCTGAAAAAGCTCGTTCAACATTGTGTCGTTAGATACTTTAAAAAAAAAAATTAACCAACAATTAAGGTTTCAATTGAGGCTAAGTATAAAAATTAAAATTTCATACTAAAAAGTTACTTTAAGAAACAAGAAGAAAGTCATTTCAAACGAAGTCAAACCAAAAATATATACATATAGGGGTGTCAATTTCGGGTCACGGGTCGGGTTCGGGTCGAACCCGAACTAACCCGGGTGCAAACAGGTCAATCCTAACCCGACCTGGGTAGATAAAAGGTCCGAACCCGAACCCGACCCTGCGGGTTGCCGGGTTGACCCGACCAGACACGGAACCCAAAACGCGGGTGATCAGTCGAGCGTCGAGCGCCAACGCGGGTGCGCGCAGCGAGCGGTGCGCAGCGAGCGGTGAGCGCGGGCAAAGCGGGTGCGCGTGGGGGAGTGACGAGCGCTGGTGCACGCGCGGGTGCGCCCGCGGGCAAGCGCGTGCGGGGCGCCGGCGCTGGCATGCGCAGCAGAGCAGGCAGGGCAGGGCAGCTTCGGGCATATCCGGGGCAGCTTCGCGGGCAGGTCTGGGGCAGATTCGCGGGGAGCGGGGCAGCGAGGGCAGGCGAGGCAGCTTCTCGGGCAGCGGGGCAGCGCGGGCAAATTCAATTCAAACGGGTTTACAGGTTGACACGGCAACTCGCCGGGTCAACCCGAACCCGACCCGTTTTTTCAAATGGGTCGCATACGGGAACCCGAACCCGACCCGTTTTGAAATCCGGTCGGGTTCAACCCGGATTTTCCGGGTCGGATTTTCGTGTCGTGTCAAATATTGACACCCCTATATACATATATTATTTTAACGTGCTGTTAAGGCTAATATGACATATTTCCCCCCAAAAAAGGCTAATATGACATATTTCCCCAAAAAAAAAGGCTAATATGACATATCAACGGAGCGGTTCGTAGAATTTGTCCCTTAGAAAGCGTGTAAATATTCGCGCCACTTTGCGTCCGTTGGACTCAATCGAAGTCAACTCGATAATATATCTTCTTCGTTCTACATATTACAGACAAACTTCGCTGGTTTCCTCTGTTTTAGCTTCTCATCCCCTCTGTGGACGTGGCGTATGAAAGGTCCTTCTGGATGAACATGTTCCCCCTCAAGCACCATGGAAAAGTAATCTGGTCAGCTTTGAATAGTCTCAACTGCTAAAGCCAGTCTTCTACTCAATCTCAATCCTACTTTCACGCTTCATTTTGTTTCACAGCCATAAATAGCCACCTTTCTCGACCACATTTCTCACCCTCTCATCTCTCATTCTTCTATAATCAATTAGTAGCTCGGTTTTGATTCATTCATGGCAGGGACGAAGATGCAACTCCTCATCGCCGCCCTTCTCCTCGCTGCCAGCACCCTCGCTCATGCGCAGAACTGTGGGTGCGCGCAGAGCCTCTGCTGCAGCAAGTACGGCTACTGCGGCACCAGTGCCTCCTACTGCGGCGGCGGCTGCCAGTCGGGGCCTTGTTATAATCGGCCACCGTCCAGTGGAGTAGTCTCTGTGGCAAGCGTGGTGACACAGAAGTTCTTCGACGGCATTATTGGCCAAGCAGGTGCCAGTTGCAGAGGGAAAAGATTTTACACCAGACAGGCGTTCTTAGATGCGGTTAAGAAGTACTCTAGCTTTGGTCGGGATGCTACTGCTGATGACTCTAAGCGAGAGATCGCTGCCTTCTTTGCCCACGCCACTCATGAGACTGGACGTAAGCATTATTTTCTAATAATTTAAATATATTTCTTAATAATTTTTATTGTATTGAGGGATAATATATGACATATATGAATGTAAATGAGTAAGTTGACTCGTGAGCCGGCTAGACTTGACTCGATAAATGACCTGTGAGCCGAGACCAGTGAACTAATACTTCAAACTTGAACCAACCTGACTCATCTTGTCAACTCGTAAGCTGACTCATTTAAAATCGTACGTTAATATCAAATAGAATTAAAATATATAAACATTTAATATGCGTTTATTCTATTTCAAGTGATTTATTATTATTATTAATTTAAATTTTTATTTTTTTATTATATTATGATAATAATTGCTTGAATAAGAATGATTTTCACTTTTTAAGTGTAGATAAGCTGGCGCGTTGGTAGATTCGAACTCGTAAAATTAAGCTTAGGCATGAGCTCAAACTCGATAAATTAATCAAGATCAAACTTTTATTTTATTTGCATGCTTCACCAATATTCTGCAAATTTTTTGCATGGGGATCGGAGCTTCTCATACAAAATTTCTTCCCATTTTGCTTACTTGTTAAGATAGTCAACTTGGTGATGATCAATAATGGTATATTTGCCAAATAAATTCATGCTTAAATTTTCTTTTTTATTTGATTTTTTGTCTTTTAATTTAAAAAAGACAAAAGTTTTAGTTGATTTATCTGAAATCTATTTGTATAGACTTTTGCTACGTAGAAGAGGTGGACAAATCAAACTCTTACTGTGACACGAGATATCCGCAATATCCATGCGCATCGGGTAAGAAGTACTATGGTCGTGGTCCACTTCAAATCACTTGGAACTACAACTACGCCCTTGCTGGTAAAGATATTGGTTTTGACGGACTCAAATCGCCTGAGACCGTCTCCAATGATGTTGTCGTTTCCTTCAAGACGGCTCTCTGGTTTTGGACGAATAATGTTCATCGTGTTGTCAACCAGGGCTTTGGTGCAACAATACGTGCCATAAATAGCATTGAGTGCAATGGCGGCAACACTGGGGAGATGAATGATCGTGTTAACATCTACAAAAACTACTGCAGCCAGTTTGGTGTCTCCCCGGGAGATCATCTCACTTGTTAATCGTATATGTATTATGTTGTAAGTTTTTTTATCATGAAATAATGGAATAAGCAATGAAACATGTATCATGATGTTCAATGGTATGATAAATGAATAAATTGATATATGCACATATTTGCATTTAAGGAAATTATTTTCTTTTATTATATCTTTGTTTGAGATTCTTTCAAAATATTCTACAACTTTATTATATTTCAATGAAAACTTAGCCCCCAAAAGGAATTTAGTATTCCTGAGATTTTCTTAAGGCTATTCTTCATAATTGTCTTCTATCTTAGTTTATTTTAGAGTGATAAAAATATTCAAAACTCAAAACTCTATCGAGTTCATAAAATAAGTCATGCAGCCTAATGAAAAAAGCCCTATATGTATTATAAAGTTATACGCAAATCTAAATTTAATTTCATGATTTAGCATAACAAGAAAGAGAATAAACAATATCAATAGATAATTCAAATCTCGTTAAAGGACTTAACCAATCATGGGCGCATTGCTTCCAATATATAGCTTTGTAATTTCTATAAATTTAGAGAAAATGAGGGTATATGGCACTTCAACTCTTATATAGAAACTTGTTAATACATTGCAAGTATATAAGGCTTTAGCAGTGCTTATTTTTAGTTGCACAACAGTTTATTGCAGTGGTTTATTAACAGTTGTAAATTCGTTGTATTTGTACTCATCAAAAAAGACTTTTGAGCAGTTTTCAAACCGTTGTAATAGAGGGGCTTCATGTACGTAATGTCCTAAGATCTAATGGAATGATTGAACTTTTACTTAATTCTTTATGTAATTACCTTATACACAAATAAAAACAATCAGAGCTACTAATTAAAAAAAAAAAAGTTGAATCAACTTTGTATCATCAAAACAAAAATATATAATCTAGTTAACTTATTAATTCTATATATCAGAATAAATAAAGTTGTATTGCAAAATCAATATTTAATTAATTAAAGCTCAAAGAATCCTCCTTTAGACTTGATCTAATTTGTAGGACCCTTTCCTTTTACTGAAATAATTAAAATAATAGAGTAAGCTCAACTAGCATGGTCGACTCATTCCCTTTCCCTTCCAATCATCAATTAATTACGAAAGAAAGCATATGCATTTAAGAATTTCAATAAACAAAATTTGAATTACCTGAATTTCAATGCATACTAAACTTACAGAGTTATCACTCGTTGTTATACTGCCACTTCTACATAAGGTTCTTAGATGCAGTACAAAATACTCAATCACAAAAGTTCATTTTAACTTGCCATAAGAACTCATTTAGAGATTTAGAATTTGCTAATGCTTCATTCATAAAATTTCTTTAATTTAATCAATTAAGATATTATTACATAATTTACAATGATTATGACTCACATGTCCGAATATCTACTAATATCTCAACATCTACTTATACCTCTCACCCCTACATATAGCAATTAGGGCCAATATACCTCCCACATCTACATCAGGCAAAGGGGGCCAAAAGAGTACTTAAATTGTAACTTAACCTCCCACACCTGCTTCCAATCAGTGGAGCTAGAATCCCTCTTTCATTTGCATTAGGCAGATGGGGCCAGAAAATTATATTTAGAGCTCTTATAACATATAATACATAGTGCACTTTTCCTCCACACCAGCATAGAAAATCTCTGATTCCATGTAATGTAGAATGCAATAGTAATTTAATAATAATAATTATGCTAAAAATGTAATGCAATATTAAGATTATACAGGACTTGATAGTAAAATATCACATTGCTTTTAAAGTAAGATACTCATTGAACATTCACATAAACATTTTATGACTTTTATATAACTACTACCTTTGCTAGAAAAGTTATTATTCGATAATATACTAAAAAATTGTATAAAAATTGACCGTTGAAAACTTTATTTTATATAATCAAAATGATCATTAGTGGGAATACAATAACATAATAAAAATCACACGATAAAAAGCTCATAAAAGTCAAGAAAACATTTTTTTTTATTCATAGCTTTTGATAGACTTTCTGAAAGTGAAACCAGAGATAGGGGTTTAGGAGTCTACCTCAAGCTCGACGATACCCTTAACTAGCCCGACAAATAAATCCTTGAATCTAGCCTCCAAATCCTCCCTTCTCTTTCTCTTTCCCCTTCTCCTCCTATCATCTCTAGCAAGCTGTTGGGTGAAATAAAAATGGCTAATGGTTTTTTTATTTTTCAATATTAAATTTCCACTATTTTTGATTTGGCATCGTGATGCTCGCTTTCCCAACAATACAACATTAGTAGAGAGTCTGCTAGATGCTTTTAAAATATGCTCACCTAAGACCTAATGCTGTAACAACACTTCCTCGACATTATGGCACATGCTCAAACCTTTTTTTTTTTTTTTTTTTTTTGTCTAAAACCTAAGATCTCAAAGTCGGGGCATTGCCAACCCTAGCTTCATGATGTTTACAAAGAAAATTTCCAAACATTGCTTTATCATCTTGTCGTCTCCAAACCTTAGTTACTATGCACCATATCATGAATATCTAACATATGGTCTAGTAGAAATAATATGTAAGCAGATCTTTCAATCATCTCAATTATATACTTGAAATAGTCCAATATATCGAGATCTTAATTTGTTATCTTTTCCAAACTTGCTCACTCCATTCATCGGGCTGACTTTCATATACACAAAATCACCCACTTGAAATTCCACAAACTTATGCTTTAGATCAAAGTATCTTCTATATCTATCGTGAGTTGTTTCTATTCTTTTTTTTATTAGTCTGATCTTCTTAGTAGCATTGTCCACTAGCTCAAACCTAATTAGTCTTCTTTCTCCTACTTCAGCCCAAGATAATGATGTCCGACACCTTCTTCTATATGGAGCTTTATAAGGAGTCATACTAATACTTGTTTCTAAGCTATAATTATAAGAAAACCCAATCAGAGGTATATGATCCTTCTAGCTTCCACTAAAATAAAGAACATAGAGCCTTAACAAGTCTTCCATAACCTAAATGATCCTTTCAAATTGCCTATATGTTTGGGGGTGAAAAGCTAGATTCAAAATCAACTTCATTCCCAGACCCTCCACAATACCTTTCCATAACTTCGACGTGAATCTGCCATCACAATAAAAAATAATAACTTTAGGAATCTCGTGCAGTCTGATTATCTCTTTCACATATAACTGAGCTAGTTTTTTAACATAATTAGTCTACCTAATTAATAGAAAATGAGTATATTTTATCAATATATCTATAATCACCTATATTGCATCATTTCCTTATCTAGACCTGGGAAAGCCCATAGTAAAATCTATAGTGATCTCCTCCAATTTCTATTGAGAAATAAGCAATGATTGCAATAATCCACTAGGCCTCTAATCCTCAGCCATCACCATGTGACATATTTTAGATTTAGAAATAAACTCTATCACTTCTCTCTTTAATCCATACCACCAAAATATGTACTTCAAATCAAGATACATTTTATTACCACCTGGATGAATGATATATCTAAGATAATGCGCTTCCTGCAGAATCTCTCTCCCTAGCTCACCATTACCTAGTACCCACAACCTATTACCATAAAAAATCACACAATGTTGAATCTGATTTAGCAATCTTGCATATTTTTTCTACTTTTTGAACCTCTTTAATTTTTTCCTACAATGAGGATTGGACTATCATCCAGGAAACACGTCCAATGGGCACATCCGATGAATATACCACTTCTAACTCCATGCTTCTATCTCTCTTATCAATGTCTGCTTATAAGTGATCAAAATGGCTACTAATCATTCTAATTTGCTACTGGAAGCATTAGCAACCACATTCTCTCTACCTTGTTGGTAAATGATATCATAATAATAATACTTAATTAGTTCCAAATCATTTTCTATGCCTCAAATTCATCTTTTTTTGGTTGCAAATATACTTCGAACTTTAGTGATCGGTATAAATCTCACACCTAACACCATATAGATAATCCCGCTAGTTTTTTAATGCAAAAATATTTGCCACCAATTCTAAATTATGATTCAAGTAATTCTTCTCATGTAGCTTCAATTGCATGGATGCATAAGCTACCCCTTTTTCAGTATGTTCTAATACACATTCTAGGCCATTCAAAGAAGCATCATTATATAACTGAAATCCTTTAGTACCCCTACATAATAGTCAACATAAGAGCTAACTCCAAACACTCCTTCAACTTCTGGAAGCTCTCTTCATACTAGTGTCTAATTAAATCTAATTTAATCACATAAGAGGGGTAGCAATATGAAAAAAACCTCCGATGAATTTCCTATAATATCGTTCCATGCCCATAAAATTATGAACCTAAGTCACAGACGTCAGCCTTAACTAATCCACATCTTGCACTTTTTGAGGATCCATAGTAATTCCCTCATTATTTGCTACATGACCCCAATAAGATATAGAAGTCAACTAAAACTCATACTTCAAAAGTTTAACATGTAACTTATATTGCCTTAGAATCTCCAAAGTTAATCTCAAATAAACCCCATACTCATCCTCAAACTTTGTATATACCAAGATATTATCGTTGAATACAATAATGAATTGATCCAAGTACTCCATGAATACTCTATGCATTTTATCCATAAACACTGAGGTAGCATTTTTTTTTCATGCTAAATAGTATCACCTGAAACTCATACTGCCCATATCTAATACTTAAAGCCATCTTTGCTACATCTTCTATCTTCTCTATCAACTGATGATAATCTGATCTCAGATCAATCTTAAAAAATACAGTTGCTCCCTTTAACTAATCAAATAAATCTTATATCCTAGATAGTGGATATTTAATCTTCACTGTCACTTATTTAGCTTTCAATAACAAATGTAATTCCTCAAAGATCCATCTTTCTTTTTAAAAAATAATATATGAGCTCCACATAGTGATCCATTAGGCCAGATAAAATCTACAACCAAAAGCTCTTATAATTGTACCATCAACTTATGTGATTCCCTAGGTTTCATTCTATACATATTCTTCACTCTCAAAGTTATACTCGACACCACATCAATACAAAATTCTACCTCTTGATCAAGAGGTAACCCATATGACTCTTTAGGAAAAGCATCAAGGAATCCCTTTACTACTAGAACATCTTCTATACCTTTAATTGATTTATTCATATCTCTAACATAGGCTAGAAATATGAAATCCCCTTTCCTATAGGCTTCATCCACTTGTAATGCAGAAATTAAAGATGATTTAGCATTCCTAATACCCATAAAACAAAATACTTCCTTATCTACAAGTAAACTTACTTGCTTCATTCAATAATCAATATAAGCTTTAAACCTATTCAACTAATTCATACCTACTATTACATCAAACACTTTGGAGGTAACAAGATCAGTGTTGATGGTAACTTCCTGCTGGAAATATCAAGCTCATACATAGACCCTATTAGCAAATATTAAATGCCCCGTCGACAACATAACAAATAATACATGATATAATAAAAGAGATGTTAAACCCAAATTATACAAAATATACTTAGATATAAAAAACTTGATTGGCATTAGAATAAAAATGAATGCTATGCAATCACTAAAAAATAAGGGGCCAAAATCCTTTGTGATTTTGTCAAGATCCGAGGAATACGACATAAACTGCTCTATGATATAAATTGCAATTTATTCACCTGTTCAGTTTTATTATTTTTTTAGGGCCAAAATCCTTTGTGATTTTGTCTAGATCCGAAGAATACGATATAAACTGCTCTATGATATAAATTGTAATTTATTCACCTATTCAGTTTTATTATTTTTTTATAATTTGATAATTATTATGCTCGTATCATATATCTCAGTATAGTAATTTATTATATTATATTTAACAAATTTTAAATATTTAGTAAAATATTTAATATAAGAATTTGAGAATTTAGATCAGTTTATGTGGCATATTGAGCTGTTGTAGCTCACTGTGGTTTTTCTTGTGATTTTCAAGCTCTGGAAAAGAGGAGCTTGTGGATTAGCAGTTCAAGACTAATCAATGTTTATAGTTATTTTTCTATTTTAATTTTTATATAATAATGGCTAGTTTATTATTTAATTGAGTAGTTTATGCATGTTGTCATGTACTGCAGTGTAAACATTTTGATTAAATGAAAAAAATCTTGTATATGAGCTTATTTTCAGTATCTGAATATTTAAAAAGCATTATAGTCTATGGTTTTTTTATATGAATGTCATAAGAGAATCTAAAAGATTCTAAAACAAGATACTAGGATTTGTCTGTCACAACTCAACACGATAGGACATGTCTTGGTCAGGTTAAGTTGTGGAATCCTAGACCTTGAAAGTGATCATGGATATGTGTCCTAATCCTATTAGGCAATTCCTACGTACCTACCTAGCTATTAATGACCAATGATGGCCATATTTCCACCCTAATTCATTAAGCTTGGCTTATAAGTACATGGCGCTTGGGCTAATTTTGATGCATGAATTTAAATCTCTTAAACTCCATCATGAGCGTCTAAGCATTCCCTACCCTCCCTCCCTTAACTCTATCTTTATGTGTATGAAGTCTAAGCTTTGATAAACTCACTATGGCTATTAGTAGATAAAACAATCGACAAGGAAATTCTCAATACACTTTGTTTTACTTCACTGAAGCTCTCTAGTATCATAGCTTTTGATATCTCTGCTTATTCAAGTATGTTCGAAACCAAAGTTTAAAACATTAGTACTCGTTATTATGCGATGAAATCATGACTAAAATCTAACAAACCTAATAGAATGCTTACTCTCTTTACATTTATGGAGTGGGAATATATTTTAAAGCACGAATTTGATTCTAAAACCAACGAGAGGTGTACCTATGCATTTGGATTCAAGAAGAATATAATGATTAGGTTCTCTTTTAAAAATTTGACCCGCATAAATTACTCAATCATCCTACCACTTTAATTAAGCTAACTAGAACTTGATAAGTAGAAAAACACTACCTCGTCAACCTATGAATTTGATAAATGAATTGAATAAATCAAATAATCCAACAAAAGTTAGAAAATTCATATCTCTATGAATACTTAACCAGTTTTATATGAAATTAGTGAATATAAAGGGAACTATTACATTTAATTTCAAAAAATAAATCATTCCATAAATATAAATTTTAATTAATGAAGGAATACTTTTAATGATATAATTAAATTGTCTAAACAAACTCAATGGCTCCCAAATTTATATGAAAGGTTTATGATGGTCCCTGGACCTCTCTCAAATTCCTCATATGATTTTGATGCTTGTTTTAACCAAATTAGAATTTATCAATCAAATAGAATCTAAATGGCCCTAATTTTGGATAATTCATTAATAATTTAAATTAAATTCTATAAATCTATAACAAAGTCTCGCACATCGTACTAGCATGGAGTGTAAGAATAATTAGATTGAGCAATTAGACCCCTTTTTTAATTGATGAATTTTTCATGTGCATGTCCATCTCTCTCTCTTTCTCTCTCTCTCTCTCTCTCTCTCTCTCTCTCTCTCTCTCTCTCTCTCTCTCTCTCTCTCTCTCTCTCTCTCTCTCTCTCTCTCTCTCTCTCTCCACCCCCCCCCCCCCCACCCCCCCTCTCTCACACACACACACACCTTCTTTCTCTCCCACTTTCTCTCTTTTTCTCTTTCAAACACTCACAAAATGAACACAACCACAACCATATCTAAATATTTATATATAGCATAAAGATCCATGGCAATACTTTGTAAGATACCTATAAGAGATTTGTGCCATAAACATAAAATTTAGTAGTGTATTGTGATGATTTCTTTAATGAGTAAAAAGTTTATATGTAGTTGGTGATGACGAAGATGAAGAATGTTGCCTTTGGTTGCTAATGGATGTTATGGAATATTTCTATGTTTTCTATGGTATGACTTGTTTGGAAGCCTTAGAGTTTGTTACATAAACATAACATTTAGTAGTGTTGTGATGACTCATTGTCATATGACCCTTTTTGTTTTTGCTTTTTTTATGATGATGGAGAATGAATGTAGCCTTCTTGTTTTTGCCTATTTCTCTCCTACTACTTATAATTCATATTCTTGCTCATTACTTTTGAAGAATAACTCTTTTAGTTGTCGTGCCAAGTTCTGTAATAATCTCTTCCCCTCTTACATTTGGTATTGTCACTGTTACAATATATTCATAATTGATTCTTATTGCTTAGCTTTGGTATGTTTGTCTAGTTACTAGATGATGAATTTCTTTTGAAGAGGCAGTGGCAATTATTGCTAACAAATAAAAATTTGGCCATGATTGATTCCTCCTCTACTCTAGCAATGAGGCATCAAGGATGGTGTGAAGCTCCTCTAGAAACCTATTTTAGTTCTATTAAACACATCCCATTTAATTGCTTCTTTTACCGTTGTTGTTCTAACTTTGTGGCAAATTCTTTGCATTTTGTGTGGCTAACTTCCAATGATCAACATGTAAATAACTACTGTCAGATTAAGGATGACCATTTTTCATAAAAAAGAGTAGAATTAATTATATAATCATTTTGATAATGTTTGCTCGAATTTTTTTTTTTTCAAGGGGAAATTCGATCAAATTTGTCTCCTTTTTAAAAATTCATATTGGTGGCTTAAAAAAGGATATTTTATGGGAGAGATTTTTATCAAAATAGACATGAGCTCTTTGTAATTAACTCAATGAATCACACTCCCAATTGTTTTTTGTGTCCTTTTGCTATGAATTTGGTTGGAGCTTATACTATCTATGGTTCATTTCCACAGTAGTGGAAGGTTTCATTGGCAATCATATTAATATAATTTGAGCTCTTTTTGAATAGCTAATATGAGAATTTAATCTCACTAAAATTTAACTGATTTAGTATTTAAATTAAATCATTTATCTTACAAGTAAGACTTAAGGATAAGTTGCTTTTAAAATTTATGGCTACGGTATTTAAAATCTGAAATGAGTTGTGAAAAGAAATTAAAAGAAATTTATGCATGTAGTATTTCAAAATAATTATTTTATAATAGCAATTTGCTTGATAAGTTTCATTAAGAAAAAAAAAGTGTGTAGGAGCAACGTTCTTATTTGTTTGGGCGTGAATACTTTTTCCATTCAGTAAGGGTTGCGTCACTTGGTAGTTTTATAAGTTTTTCTATGTATGTCTATATTTAGCCCAAAGAAATAAGAGGTTTGTTACATCACTATTTTTTTTTAATTTACATTCTAGCTAATAATTTAAATACATAGAGATACATAAAGTATAAATTTTATAAGCGTATGGTCCTATTTCAGTTGTTTCTAAAATATTTTCATTTATGTATAGCAATTCCACCATAATTTTTAACATTTTTACAACAATTCTAATATGTTACGAGGTTATGTATAGCCACTATTTTTCTATATATGTTGTATAATATTAATGCAAGCCATAGAAGCACTTCTTTAGTGGAGTCATGTAATACAAATTTTTTATTTATATATTTATATTGCCGTCATGTAATGTCACATATGCTCTATGATCAATGTAACCACATTTTTATTGATAAAACTAATTGATTATTCTTCTAGATGTTAGATGAAAAAATATATTTTGTCAGATTGCTTGGATATTTGGATACTATGTCATTATTTATGCTTTATTAATAATCTTATCTTTTTATCAAAAAATATAATTAAATTTTTTATAATATGAATTTTTATTTTTAAAATTTTATTCATGTGCATTTAATACACATGCAATAAACCTAGTAAAAAAATATCTCAATTAATTATTACTCATTATTTTACTAATATTAATAATAATTGAAACTATTTAAATGGACAAAATTAATTATTTTATCTTTTTATCAAACAAATATAATTAAAATTTCTATAATATCATTTTTATTTTTAAAATTATATTCATGTGCATTTAATGCATTTGCAATAAAATTAGTATTTATAAGTTCTGTTAAATTTTCATACTTAATGATTGATAAATTTTATTTTATTGATATATTTATTATTTTTAATTAAATTAATTTTGGATAATATTAGGTAACTTTTATAACTGCTCATAATTTTAATAATTGGTAGGGTGATGTAATTTTTGTCTCAGTATTGTACTAATAAAGATGAGCGAAAATTTGGCTAGGATAATGCTCGTGCATAGGCAACCGAGTGTGAATGAGCAATTTCCTCCTACGTATACCTGAGGTCAAACTAGTCTAATAAAAATCCTGACATATAGTAATCTAGAGTAGCTGAAGTTACGAGTTTAAGAGTACTTAAATCTTATCTATTAAGCACCACAGTCAATTTAATATGTCATTATCTTGTTGGAAATTATTTTGTTGAAACCGATATTGATGATGCAGAAGTGTGAGAAGTTGCATTAGATCATTCATCTAGAGAAGCACTTATTTGGTATGTTCAAGTTCAAACTCTGGACACTGAGGTCAGGGTTGTTGAAAATATAAACGTCTATATGATGCAGTACTATAACTTGATATCCTTGATGGTTGCCCAATAAGTCATACTGATATTTCAGACGTCAATGAGCATATGGCATAAGTGTTCCACTAATTTTATTTATTTTTATTTATCTGGTTAATCATGTTTTATATGTCATATTTATAATGCTGAGTGATCATATGTTTGATAGGTTTATGAGAGATGAAGTTGATCTAAATATTGCAGCACCATCAACACAATCAACCCGTCATAATATTGATGAAGAGGAAAGTATGGGGGGGGGGGGGGGGGGGGGGGGGGGGGGGGGGGGGGGGGGGGGGGGGGGGGGGCTCATATGACGGTAGTTGTTGAAGGCTATGAGAATGAGTAGCGGTTCTGACGATGAGCTTGATGGTAATATAGAAGAATTTTCACTACAAGAAAATCAACAATTTGTGGCAGATTTGCAATGAACTTTGCGACTGAGTTTTTTCCTGAAATTACGACAATTTTTTGACAAAAGTTTTTCATCATAATTTTTGTGGCAGATTTGCGGTGGAAAATCCACAACAAATTTGTGGTGGATGTGATGTTGCAAATCTGCCATAAATTTGACTTAAAAAACCCAATCTAAAATAGTTGACTAGCCATTTCTTCATTCACTCCTATTTTTCACGCCCGCGATAGCTCTATCGATGTCGTTCCCTTAGCATCGCCTCGTTCGATGATGTTCCTTCCTCTTGCATCTGAAGTCACACTTCCTTGCCATTCTTCATCTTTGCAACCCTAGTATACCCTCTCACCGTGTATATCTGTCGCATACTTCACCGATGTTATTTTATGTAACCTCCTTCGACGACCTTCCTTCCTATCAAATTTTAATTTTTTGCCGTTCTTCACCACCATCTTCCCTTTGACCGCGAACTTACTTGGCTCCTTCCACGACGTTCCTCTTGTCGGATTCGATCGAAGCTTGAGAAGGTATCCATCTTTCTTCCTTTAATTGCATGTGTCTATTGTTTATAGTAATTATGTACTAGATTGAGATATTATTAGTAGAATTCATGTTGGATGGTTGAAATGGATGGATATATTATTAGTTGAATTCATATTGGATGGTTGAAATAGAGGAATGCATCAAGTTTGTTGTGTGATAGATGAATTGAGGAATGCATCCGATCATGAACTGCTAGTCCACAATCTCTTTTCCTTTCCCAGATCTCGAAAATCAGAATTAAAATCATAGTGAGCAATAATATGCCGGTAGTTGTTGAAGGCTATGAGAATGAGTAGCGGTTCTGACGATGAGCTTGATGATAATATAGAAAAATTTTCACTACAAGAAAATCAACAATTTGTGGCGGATTTGCATTGAACTTTGCGACTGAGTTTTTTCCTAAAATTACGACAATTTTGTGAGAAAAGTTTTTCATCATAATTTTTGTGGCAGATTTGCGGTGGAAAATCCACAACAAATTTGTGGCGGATGTGATGTTGCAAATCTACCATAAATTCGACTTAAAAAACCCAATCTAAAACTGTTGACTAGCCATTTCTTCATTCACTCCTGTTTTCCATGCCCGCGATAGCTCTATCGATGTCGTTCCCTTGGCATCGCCTCGTTCGATGATGTTCCTTCCTCTTGCATCTGAAGTCACACTTCCTTACCATTCTTCATCTTTGCAACCCTAGTATCCCCTCTCACCGTGTATATTTGTCGCATACTACACCGATGTTATTTTATGTAACCTCCTTCGACGACCTTCCTTCCTATCAAATTTCAATTTTTTTGCTGTTCTTCACCACCATCTTCCCTTTGACCGCGAACTTACTTGGCTCCTTCCACGACGTTCCTCTTGTCGGATTCGATCGAAGCTTGAGAAGGTATACATCTTTCTTTCTTTAATAGCATGTGTATATTGTTTATAGTAATTATGTACTAGATTGAGATATTATTAGTAGAATTCATGTTGGATGGATGAAATGGATGGATATATTATTAGTTGAATTCATATTGGATGGTTGAAATAGAGGAATGCATCAGGTTTATTGTGTGATAGATAAATTGAGGAATGCATCCGATCATGAACTGCTAGTCCATAATCTCTTTTCCCTTCCCAGATCTCGAAAATCAGAATCAAAATCACAGTGAGCTATAATAGCTCAGTAAGCCACACAAACCAATTTAAACTTTTAAATATTCTTTTATCTAATATTTTCCTAAATATTTAAAAGTAGTTTAATGTAATTTAAATATATCACTAAATTGGAAAATGTAATAAATGCATAATAATTATTCTCTGATTTAAATAATAATTCGAAATAAATTAACAAATTAAAATTCATATCAAATAGTAGTTCAGATCAAATTTCCTGAACCCAAATATTATCTCAAAGGATTCTTGCCCCTTGTGACTCCCTTTTTATTTTTGCTTACAGCACCAGAACATATCACATATCACAGTCTCAAATAAAATCTTAAAGGATTCTGACACCTTATAACTCTAAAAAATTTCCTGACATAGATAGAACCTCAGAGGATTCTGGCCTCTATAACTCCTAGGAATTTCCTAACACAGATAGAATCTCAAAGGATTCTAGTACCTTATAGCTCTCAATAGATATAATTTCTCACATATGCACATATATCATCACATCATAATAATTAAAGAGTAATTGAACATGTATCAAAATTTAATAGTGTTGTATAATGGTATATAAAAAAAATTCAACTAGGTAAAAATACACATTTTTAAAAAATTACCAAATTATTAGAGATTATGTAACACGATGTTTTAAGACTTTTAATATACTACACAACTATTTTTTAACATTCAAATAATTTTTTATTCAATAAAACCATATAAATTTCAAAACCCGGGTGTAAAATTTCTAAAAGAATATTTAAGATGTGCATAATTATAATATCTATAATATATAAAAAGTTACGCTGTAAAAGTTTTATCGGTGTAAAGTTATCCTCATTTTTTGCTAACAGATACCAAATTTTAATCAAAATATTCATCAAAACTTGCACAGTTTTAAAAATTGAGATGGACATAATATGCCTTATATCAAGACGAACAAGTTTCCCAACTGAGTTGATAGACGAAAATGACCCGAAGTAGCCCAAAATTTGGATTTCAACTTCTCTCTCCTCTCTTTCTCTTAATTTTTTTTCCAAATGTCTCTGTTTGGTGAAAACGAAGATAAAATGGATTTATAATGCTTTTAATGCTTTCTGATATTTATTAGTTTTCTCATTATTAAATAATACATAATAATATTATTATTATTAAATTTTTAATAGATAATTCATTGAAATTTTTTTAGAGATTTAAAAAATTACTGAAAATATTCATAAATTAGCTCATTTTATTTAGAAAATTATGATAAAATTAATTTGCAAATCGGACACCTAATGATCCCTAAAACCCCACTTGTACTGACACGTGCCGATTTTTGGAGAAATTTTGACAGTGCCCAAAAATTATAAAAAAATAGGGAAGCTAAAACATAACATTATAAGTATTCTGGAGAAGTCGGTTTGTGAATTTGACTTATTTATGACTCTAGAAATAAATATTGATTATTCTAGTTCAAAAATTTTTTAATAGAAAATTTAAGGGTTTCACATTAAGCTCCATAAACCCTTTCCTTGTTAGTATGCTTATTGAAACTATTTAAGCATTTTTTCCCATTAAATTTGATGAGCTCAAAGCATCACAATTCCAAATTACCCATCCATCTATTATAGGCCTTGAAAATGATCATGGATACATGTTCCAACCCTATTAAGCAATTCCTAACTACATAGTTAGCTAGTAATGGCCAGTGATTGCCAGAGTTTCAGCCTAATTCATTAAGCATGGCTTGTAAGTGCATGAAGCTTGGGCTAACACAGATAGAATCTTGGAGGATTCTGACCTCCTATAACTTCTAGGAATTTCCTAACACAGATAGAATCTCAAACGATTCTAATACCTTATAGCTCCCAATAGATCTAATTTTCTCACATATGCACATATATCATCACATTATAATAATTAAAGAGTAACTGAGCATGTATCAAAATTTAATAGTGTTGTATACGATAGATAACAAAAAATTCAACTATGCAAAAAACATATTTTTAAAAAATTATCAAATTATTAAGGATTATGTAACACGATGTTTTAAGACTTTAATTATACTACACTATTTTTTAACATTCAGATAATTTTCTATTCAATAAAAACCCTATAAATTTCAAAACCCCGGGTGTAAAATTTCTAAAAAAATATTTAAGATGTGCATAATAATAATATCTATAATATATAAAAAGTTACGCTGTAAAAATTTTATCGGTATAAAGTTATCCCTTTGTTGCTAACAGATATCAAATTTTAATCAAAATATTCGTTAAAACTTGCACAATTTTAAAAATTGAGATGGACATAATATGCCTCTCAAGACGAACAAGTTTTCCAACTAAGTCGATAAACGAAAATGACCCGAAGTAGCCCAAATTTTGAAAAAGAAGATGAAATGGATTATAATGCTTTTAATGCTTTCTGATATTTATTAGTTTTTTTTTATTAAATAATACAAAATATTATTATTGTTATTGAATTTTTAATAGATAATTCATAGAAATTTTTTTAGAGATTTAAAAAAATTACTGAAAATATTCATAAATTATCTCATTTTATTTAGAAAATTATGATAAAATCAATTTGCAAAACGGACACCTGATGATCCCTAAAACCCCACTTATACTGAAACGTGCTGATTTTTAAAGAAATTTTGTTTGTACCCAAAAATTTAAAAAAAAAAGGAAGCTAAAACATAATATTATAAATATTCTAGAGAAGACGGTTTGTGATTTTGACTTATTATGACTCTAGAAATAAATATTGATTATTCTAGTTCAAATTTTTTTAATAGAAAATTTAAGGGTTTCACATTAAGCTCCATGAACCCTTTCCTAGTTAGTATGCTTATTGAAACTATTTAAGCATTTATTCCCATTAAATTTGATGAGCTCAAAGCATCACAATTCCAAATTACCAATACATCTATTATAGGCCTTGAAAATGATCATGGATACATGTCCCAACCCTATTAAGCAATTCCTAACTACATAGTTAGCTAGTAAACCTAATTCATTAAGCATGGCTTGTAAGTGCATGAAGCTTAGGCTAACACAGATAGAATCTCAGAGGATTCTGGCCTTCTATAACTTCTAGGAATTTCCTAACACATATAGAATCTCAAACGATTCTAATACCTTATAGCTCCCAATAGATCTAATTTTCTCAAAGCCTTGGTTGACAACACTATGGACATTATGCATCCAAAAACATAGAGCAGTCTTGAAGGAAAAGATGGCATCATTGGAGACGATCTCGGGAAATTTGAGACCGTCAAAACCAATATCTTGACCAGCAAGGGCGTAGTTGCAGTTCCAGGTGATTTGAAGTGGCCCCATAGTACTTCTTATCCGGTGCGCATGGATATTGTGGGTAGCTCGTGTCACAAAAAGAGTTTGATTTGTCCACCTCTTCTATGTAGCAAAAGTCTATACGATTAGATTTCATACATGCAAATTACATTAGTAATTTTTAAGTCATGCTACTTATATTTATAAAATAATCTTTTTAGAAACACAAACTTATTAGATATTTTTTATATTTGATTGGGTGTTATTTGAAATTTATGTGAATATCTTACACTTCAAATATTTTTAAAATTTTTGTTATGAATGTAAATTTATTATAAATAGATGATGATAACAAAGCTTTTCTAAAATTTCAACAAACCATTTCTTACCAAATTTGTGTCAAAATTTGGACCAATATAAACAGTTGTAAACTAATAAAGCAAAGTATATATAAGAAAGCGATTGCTAGTTTTGAAATCATTAATGCGTTAATTTGAAGTATTCTCTTCTCCCTTTCAAAGGTTGACATTCGTTGGAATTTCTTTCTTGTTTCAGTTAATGCTGAGTCGTCGTTGAAGGCTGTCTTCACAATTCATTAGGAAGCAAATAAGCTCCTAATTGGCTATTTGTTATTTGACATAAAATAAAAATTATATTTATACAAGAAACTATAATGTTTAAATTTTTAGAAATATAGGATATAATATTAATAATTTTAAATGAGTGACGAGTTAGGTCAGTTCAAGTTTGTTGTTAGCTCATTAAGCTCTACTCATGGAGAAATTATTCTGTGCGAAGACCGGATGCAGAATGTCGTTCGGAGAACAATCCGAATGCGCTACGTCAGCATTACCGTTCCGCAGTATCAAGTGGTACTGAGTAATACCAAGCTGTGCTGTCGGGCAAGAGGTGACGTGCCGCATTCTGGTTGGTCTCAGGACTGCGTCAAGTGTCCAACTCATGGGTCTTTTATCGAGTCAAATTTGAGCCTGCTCATGTGTCAACTAGCTCATTTACGTTCCTATATATCACATATTATCTCTCACTATATATATAATTGATTATCTAAATAATATAGATTATAGTGAAGAGTAACATATAATATATAAAATCAAAATTATTTATAGTAAAAAAAAACATATGGGTTTATTTTTATGTATAGAAAATCATGCTTACATCCGGTCTCGTGAGTGACGTGGGCAAAGAAAGCAGCGATCTCTTGCCTAGAATCATCGGCGGTAGCGTCCTTACCAAAGTAGAGTACTTATGATTAACATCATCGATGAATGCCTGTAGGGTGTAAAATCATTTCCCTTTGCAACCGGTGTCAGCTTGGCCAATAATACTATCGAAGAACTTCTGTTGCACCACTTCCGCCACAGAGACTCTGCCACCGGACGCTGGCCAACTATAACAAGGCCCCGACTGGCAGCCGTCGCCGCAGTAGGGGTCTCTGATGCTGCAGTAGCCGAACTCGCCGCAACAGAGGTCCGGTGTGCACCCACAGTTCTGTGTATGGGTGAGGGTGATGGCAGCGAGAAGAAGGGCGGCCATGAGGAGTTGCATCTTCGGCCCTGCCATGAATGAATTAAACAGAGCTACTAATTGATTATAGCATAGGTGAGAGTGTGGAAAATTGTGGTCTAGAGTGAGACTGGCTTTAATGGTTAAGAAGCCATCTGAATAGGGGTGTCAATATTGGACATAACTTGAAAACCGACCCGAACCCGGCTCGAAAAATTCAGGTTTGTGTTGACCTGAACCCGAACTCGAATGGGGTCGGATTCGGGTTAAGGTTTTCGACCCATTTGCAAACTCGGGTCGGGTTCGAAATGACCCGAAAACCCGGAAATGACCTGGAATGACCCGCTGCCCGCCCTAACCAGGCCTGACCAAAGCTGCCCGCG